>JAPFUP010000196.1:0-300463 GCA_030780425.1 Beauveria varroae
TTTTTACAGGGGAGAGTTGGAATCCGCCAGACAAACTTGCGTGCAAGTGGTAATACAGGGTACGTCAATTACGACATGATCGTGATTCGAGCCGCCCTGGCTTCCCAATTCGGCGCCGGCCCTCAACGCCATTGGACATGTTGTTTGATAGTCCATGGCCCATCCACGGACCAATTATCACCACATTAGAGGCTCCATCGTCCAGTCTGGGTTCCCCGCATCCAGTTTCGCATTACCATGAGAGCCTTATCAGTCAGCGGCCGACCTGCTTAGCCGAATTATAACCACTCTTTTGTCAGAACAGAGACGTGCAACACAGGGCTTAAACAAAGATCTTTGATGATTTTACTTTTCTTCAATACCCACTTCTGTATGCCTTTGCAACTATGCTTTTGTAACCATACTGTTTTATTACAAATTACGTCCGCGGTTGTGATATTCTCAGAAGCGGGATGTGATCTAAAGGTTACCATCGCCGACATCAAGCTAATAAGGTGGGGGGTTAGAGCAGTATGCTCAGAAGGACAACAATCGCCTTCGATCCCTGTTGCAGAAGGAGATATCAGTGCACCATGCTATGACTAGCGGCTGAATGCTAGTTGTACAACAATTAATTGGATCAATGATCCTGAGCGATGTAGTAGAGGGCCTGTAGGCTCCATGTAGAAAAATATTCAATTATTGACTTTGCGTTGCGTCTCAGATTGCATTGTTGTATCAGGCTCATTGTCGCAATTGACTGTCGCTTATTAGGCGATGTTGTGCTCAACAGGCACACAGGCTCTCGAACGAGCCGACCGAACACCATTACTCGAAACAGCTATTGCGGCAAGCTTTGAAGGCCTACCGGAACCGATATATAAACCACCAACTCTACACAGACAGGAGAGAGCTAGAAAGTGCGTACAGGGCTGGATCGCCCACGCACTTCGGCTTCTTCTCCCTGCACATCTGGTAGGCGCCGTTGCGCACCTGGACACGCTTCAGCCCGACGTACGTTCAGGTCTGGCCTTACACATTTATAATGAGTTAATTATGATTGGAAACTTGTTTATTTACGCTGGGGCTATCTCTAATCCCCTCTGAGGCTAAGGGGCGCTCGGAAGGCCACTATTCTGGTACTATCTGCATCTAACATCAAGAATTTACACATGATTGTTGTTCACCAGTAACTATAAGTCGGGGAGGAAAGAGTTGAAATGTTGTTCAGCGGCGCGTTAGAGAGATCGAGCAATGATTTTGTATCGGGGCTCACAAGGCCTTGCAAGCGCGGGCAGGTATCTTTAAAAAAGGATATCTCCCTCGCGACATGAAGAATGAGTATGCACATAATCGAACAAGCCTTACGCAAGCAGGCCGCGTTGAACATCGCCGGGCGCAGGAGGAGGAAGTTTGCCGAGGTCGGCGTCTTTTGTAACTTCTTTGGCCTTCGGCACGTCCACCCCCAGTCTTTCGAAAAGCCGCTCAAGCTCCGGATACCTCTTGATGGCAAGTCCGACATAATTCAGATTGAGACCTTTGCATAGCGATTTTATCTCGTCTCCATACATGCCCTCTAGCAGTCTTAGATCCGCCGTATCATGAAATTTAGCTCGGGTAGCAGCAGCACGAAGCTTCCCTTTGAACAAGTAGAATGTCGGGAGAAAGTTAGACGTGCCATCTCCAAGAGCTGCGCCACGGATGGCCATGCTTTTAAGCGGCAGGCTTGCCATCGAATGCTCGGCTCCTGCCATGTCTCTCATTTAGAGATGCTTGTTCGGATCAGCAAAGGCATCTACTTACCTGGAAATTGCTCGCAGAAAATTTCCACCAAGACTGAGTTGCTTTTATCTGGCTGATCGGACCAGAGGAAGGCAACATAGTCTTGGCGGCTCTGTGGCACGGCTTCAAATCCGTGCCGCCCGTCGAGCACCTTGACCACCTCATTCTTGGTCACCGATGCAATGCAATCAATGTCTTTCGTCACTCGGTAGCCTCCGAATATGTTGATTGCGTAGCCTCCGAAGATCCCAAAGGCTATGTTACGTTCACTGAACGCTCGCTGGAGGGCTATGGCGGCGTCATTGAGGCGGTCCTGGATCATAGCTGCGATTGGACAAGCAGGTAATCTTTTCTAGCGATGAGAAAGGGAGATTCCCGTAATGATTGCGAGATTTTCTTGCCCAACACTTTTGTGGCTCTGGTGCGTGGACACAATCAGCGCTTAGAACTCCTGTGTGCAGCCTCATCGGCAGGCAGCAGCAATAGAGCGATGCAGCGATGCGGAGTAATAAATCCTCCAGCTAAGCTTCCTAGCCATGCGACCGTGCAACGAGACCGCATTGTAGAAAACGGCTCTGCCTCACAGTAAAGTGAATGCGGATTGAATAAAAAGTAGGAGATGCCTCCTAAATTCCTGCCGCAGAGAGGATGCAGTGGCATTGAAGAGCTTAATTCAGTCGGTCGATTGGACGAACTGCAACCAAAGTGCATCTGCCACGACATTGCTCCCAATTTATCAGCTCAATGGGTACTGAGCATCAAATGTATCCGACAATCGACCTCACATGGGCCGCTTCTGTTTCGTCACGAATGAAGCATGTGACTTGATTATCCGAGAAGTAGTCAATTCTGGACTGCTTGCCATTTATCAGTCCAGTAATCAAATCGCGTACTGCTTGTGGGCAGTCTGCGAGCTGCGAATCCACCCAGCTTTCATCCAGGTTCATCCCATCGACCAGTTGCTCAACGGCGATCATGGCAATATCATCTTGCGTCAAGATATACTTGGTGGCCAAACCGGCCAAGAAGGGGGCCAGCCGAGGCAGTGGCAGAGTCGTTATCTCCTTCAAAGGTATATCGGCGATTTCTTTGCTGAAGACCCCGTCTATGCCTCGAGATTGTAAAGCCTTTTGCTCGAGAGGCTCTAACCCATAGACATTGGCCGTGAAGATGATGATAGATCGCTGTTTGCCTTCCATAAACGTTGTTAACAAGCGGGGGAAGCCCCGTTTGTACTCTGTATAGTTGTTGATCGCTTCTTCTGCGTCAAAGGGCTGAAAAAAACCAGACAGACATAGCCTGGCGGCCGCGATGATAGAGCTTCCCTTTGGGACACACACTTCCAAGTCCTACTCCACCTTGTTAATGCGAAATCATAGATGGACGGTTTACGCACATAACAAACCCGCGGAACGTTGTAATAGTTCAATGCGAATTCCCCGATGATGCATAATGGAATTCCGTATTCCCCGAGGATACGGCTCACGACTGTTGCGAGCGTCATGGAGAGCTGCCTCATGGGATGTCAGGTAATTTCCTGTCCTGCTTGCGCTTTGAACCAGCCCAGCCGCCTCCTGTCAAAACCGTCCGGACCCACACCCGTCACTAGCACGTGCCGTCCAGCAGCTATTACAGTAAGGTACAGCTTCGATTTTGCGATTCACAGCCCCGCCTGTCACAACTATCACGCAGACAGAATGAAATCCTTTTTCTCAAGGCTTCTACGCCGATCGTGGTACAATCGAATACAGGTACTCTCTGATTTGCATCTCGAAATCGGTCAGCAATACGTGTCCTTTACTTTTCCAAACAACGCCCCCTATCTGCTTTTAGCTGGCGATATTGGGCGCCTGGTCGATTACGATAACTACCTGGCATTCCTCCAAGCCCAAACATCACGTTTCGAGGCTGTCTTACTTGTTTTAGGCAACCATGAATTCTATGGCATGACTTATCATGATGCACTGGATACAGCACGGCGTCTCACCGACGAACCTTCTCTGGCCCGACGACTTGTCCTCCTAGACAAAACGCGCTGGGATAGCCCACACTCTAACCTGTCTATTCTTGGCTGTACATTGTGGTCCTTTATACCAGATGACAAAATCAGCGTCGTGCAAGCTAGAGTGAAAGATTTCAAGAAAATCAGCGACTGGACTCCTGTCATGCACAACAGCGTCCATGCTGAAGAGGCTGCATGGCTCCGCAAGGAAGTCGCCAACCTGGCAGCAGCTCAACCGCAGAACCCTAGAAACTTACTTGTTGCCACACACCATGCGCCGTGCCTTGAGGGCACTTCACACCCTGACCACGCAGAAAATCCGTGGTCCTCGGCGTTTGCCACCGACATGTTGGCATCCGGGGACTGGGGCCTTGTCAAGACCTGGGTATTTGGCCACACACATTACTCGACGGATGTATTGCGCAAAGGCGTCCGAATTGTTGCAAATCAGCGTGGCTATGTCATGCCACTGTCTTCGGATCCCTACCGGAGCAAAAGACATGAGAGCAACTACTTTGCTCTTGCCAAAGTGATTACCAATTGACACAATATCACCCTCTGCACAAGGCTGTGACCACTGCCACACCAGCCGTGTCTGAGTGCTTGAGTAAACACCTCTCTTCAGTGAACTGTGACAATTCAGAAAGGCACTTATGCCAATGCAATTATCTAGTGGCTAAATTGAGTGAGTCTAGCCCCCCAACGGAGCGAGTTAGTCATGTAATCAGTCCAATTAAAGGTCCACGCTGTTGAGTATCGCTTCATCATTCAAGTAAGACCCGCCGCTCAGTCGAACTACTAGCTAAACAGTATTTGACATATTGTCTAGCGCGTCTTAGCCAAAACTCTAACAGTAGCATCTCAATACAAGCCCCTCTACCTCGCTATCACTGTATTCTTTTCCTGACTACGAATGCAGAACAAAGGCATTGTCCCAGCCTTTCCCTCTTGTGTCTCTGCCTCTGAACTCTGCTCCCCATCGGTCTACTCTTTCCTTAGAAATCCATGCAATCTTGCCTTTCCGAGGCCATTCAATCGACGGCATCCGCCCACGAGCTAACCCCCATGAGAAAGTTCATCACTCTAATTCATATTTCGCCGTTTACTGATCTGTACGGGTAGAACAGAACAAGTTCAACGCTATATCTTTCATCTTGCCTTTTCCGGCTCTTTGCTGACCATAGTGTTGGCGTAAGACGGGAGGGCTGACGAAGCGGAGCCATATTGCACGGGATGGTAGGCTCCGAGGGCATAGTTGATGAAAGGCCATGTGTAAGCTGGGATGAAAATGAAAAGACGCCGGAAATGGAAATGCTGGGTTTGACGAAGATATAAAAGACGAAATCCAGCCTCTGAACCGGAAACCGGTAACCAGCCAACCTTTGCTGACCGTTTGCTCGCCGCCATCCTTGATACCGTCTGCGTTCTCCGTTTCTTTTCTTAATCTCATCCCGCAATGCCCTCGAACCAGTCTCTCTTCTCCGCCGCCCTGGCCGCCGCCGCCGCCCTGGGCAGTACGGCACAAGCACAGCTCTTCACCGTCAACTGCTCCCCGCTGACGATTCAGCGCGGCGATCCCATCGTCTCGCCGGGCCGGATCTCGCCGCACGTCCATGTCGTAACGGGTGGCACCGCATTTCAGCAGACGCAGACTAACGAGCAGGCGCGCGGCGCACGCGCGACGACCTGCGACAAGCTACTCGACAAGAGCAACTACTGGCAGCCGCAGCTGTACCACCAGCGGCACGATGGGCGCTTTGAGCTGGTCACTATGCAGGGCAATGTGAGTCTTCAAAAACAGATGAATAGAGACGAACATCAAGAAGCTCTCTTGTGTCTCTATTCGTCAAAGCACCCGTTCGTAGTTGCCGCCTTAACGCCGGATGCTGACCGCAACACTCTAGGCGGCCTACTACATCAAACGTGCATGCGACTATGCGCCGGGCAGACAAAACTGCAACAATGCAACTGCGCCAATCGCTCCCCCCCGAGGTCTTCGAATGATTACTGGAGACCCTTTCCTCAGGTGCGTAGGAGATGGTGGCGCATGATTCGCTCTTGGTCCACACAGGATTCAGCAAGGCCATTGGCACATTGTAAATATACTCCGAATACGGATTAACTAATCCGACATCTCACTATATTAGAACATACGATCAATCTAGCCTCGCACAGCAAGCCATTTCCCATGTCTGTCTCGAAGGACCCAACGAGGGTGAGACGCCTCACATGAGCCGCCTGCCGTGTGGCCGCATGCGTGCCGAGACCTTCTTCCCCTCCTGCTGGGACGGCCAAAACCTCGACAGCAGCAATCATAAAGACCATGTAAGTTGCGAATTCATCTCCTCGCCAGTTCCGGCGCATACTTGCCTCCCGGCACGCTGACCCCATGTTATAAAGATGGCGTTTCCCGCCGTCGGCGCATACAACTTTGGCGTGTGCCCCGCGTCGCACCCCACGGCAATCCTGTCCGTATTCTACGAGTTCTTCTACGACACGGGCGCACTCGAGGACCCGAATCGCCTCGTGTGGGCCATGGGCGACCCGACGGGCTACGGCCTCCACGGCGACTACCTGCAGGGCTGGACCGACCAGCAGCGCCTCGACGACGCCATTGCCACCTGCACGGGGCCCCGCGGCGTCGACGACGGCGACTGCAGCCTCAATGTCGGCCCGGACGGGAGCCCCGGCCACTCGAGCGTGCAGCAGGTTGAGGTGCCCGAGCCTGCGGAGCCGGTCGGCAAGCAGGGGCCGTTGGACAAGCTTCCTGGCAACAATCCGGTTACCGGGGGTTCGGTATGAAGAGGGCGAAGCAGATGGGAAAGGTAGGCTTGGCAGGGGCTTACGTGATAATGTAAGTGACGGAAGTTATTCTCGGATGCTCCATTTGGCCAAAGCGATGCGGCGGACATGTTGTGCGACAACGAATATTGCGAACTCTGCACTTGTGGTATATTTTCGTTGCTTCTGCTTGTTATTCATTATCACCATAGACAACATGTACATATCGTGAGACTGATTTGACCACTACAAAGCAAGTAACCTGGCAAGCCTTGATGCAGACGACGAAAAAACAGCCCCCTTTTCCCCTTTCACAGAAGCTTCATCGACATGTTGATCGGCGTATTGATCGGCGTGTTGATCGACGCCCGACACGCGGGGAAAAGAGAGATCTGGGCTGATTCCTCCACGAAATTCGTCATCCTACTCGGTGGCGCAAACATGGTGACAGCCAGAAGCGCTGCGGGCGCGAATGAGTCTTGCTATCAAAGTCACATTGCCAGGGACAGAAGCGGAAGATCCCATGCACAGGGACTTTCAAGTTTCCAGTAATATAAAAAGTCTCACTTCGAGGTGACAAGGTGCAGCGCAAGATGATGTGCGTAGTATCATAGGGCTTAAATCTGCGAGTAGATGGCTATCGTTACAGTTTGATCAATACGGATACTCGTCACGTTTTTTGTCCATTCAGTCCCTTGCGACTCTTCTTTCCCTATTCGAAATTTGAATGATGGTCGCCCTCAAGCAAGGCATGTCTGTGCGCAAAGCCCTACATCATGCATATGAAATGAGATGCGTCCAAGACATTGTCTAATACGCGACATTTACTCCGTATCCGTACGGCAGACAAAGTAAATAATATATATCCGTATAGAATAGAATTCTGCTGTGATTGTTTCGGCGAATTGATGAGAGGGGTAGGGCTGGCACCGCCGTGACGCTTACACTTCCAGCATACGGAGTATTCGGTGTAAACTCTTACATTGTCAAAGTACTGAGCTGAATATCCTTCGAATGATATATAGTGACTAGTGATACATGTAGCCCACCAAGACATATCGAGCTGAAAGATAATCTTTTTACGCCGTACGGATTACTCCTGACGCACCCAAAGGTACCTGCTGTCCTGCTCAAGCTCACATTGACGCGGAAGATATCACTGTGTCAGTGCATGGCAATTTCCACCTACGTGGTGCGCTTGCAGATCCGACTGGAGTCTGTCATGGATGTCTCACGAGCCGTGTCGGAACGAATGATGCCGACCTGAGGCTTGGGTGATTGACCTGTGAGCTGCGTCCATGAAAAGAACAAAATGAATCGGTCTCAGAGGCGGCAATGACGAAAAACCTCTTCCGGACCGAGCAGTGGAGAAGAGCTGAAAGAATTGGCGAAAAGTAAAGGAGACGGGGGATGATTCGAACGAGTATATATCAGATTGCTGAGGACCCTTATACATTGCTTCCAGATCTCTTGCCTTTAATCCTCTGCATTGCTCATCGTATTACTTACCCCAATACGCTCACTTGTTACTGCTGCATCACTCTTACAGGCCTTCCTGCACTTTCATCTTTCATATACCCAAGAGCTTGCACCACCCAAAAACGCAAAAAGCTCTCCAAGAAAAGCAAAAATGAAGGTCTCGACTACCACATTCCTGCTCGCCAGCCTGTACGGCTCAGCCTGGGCTGCCCCCGTCGGCGGCGACCTCGTCGGCGACACCCTCCAGAGCGTGACTGGTAAGGGCGGCCTCGGTAACGTCGTCCCCGGAAACGCTGCCACCGGAGGCATTGCTCCCGTCAATGACCTCACTGAGGGTCTCACTGATGCTGTCGGCCAGCCTGGCAGCGTCGTCGGCCGCCAGGTCCCCATTGGCGGCGACCTCGTCAACGGCGCCCTCCAGAGCGTGACTGGTAAGGGTGGCCTCGGCAACGTCGTCCCCGAAGACGCTGCCACCGGAGGCATTGCCCCCATCAACGACCTCACTGAAGGTCTCACCGGTGCTGTCGGCCAGCCCGGCATCGTCGGTCGCGACGGCGGGCAGAAAGCCAGCGTTGTCCTCCCCAACTACGATTTCTCTGCCACTGATAACACGGCCAAAGTCGATATCAGAGCTGACGCTACCAATGTTGATGCCCGCAACTTGGACGCCAAGGCCAAGGCCCAACCCTTTGCCAAGCCGCCTGTTGATGTTAATCTTGACGCCTTGGTTGATGCACGCAACCTGGATGCCAACGCCAAGGGCGTCTTGGGCCAGCTCCTCGGCGAGGATGCTCATGTCAAGGCCCACCCCTTCGTTCACCCGCCTGTTGATGTGAACGCTAATGTTCTGGTCGACGCTCAAAACATTGACGCCAAGCCCATCGGCGTCGACGCCGGCGACGGCCTTGCCCAGGCCACTGACAGTGCCTAGACTGCCGTCGAGTCTGGTACCGATGCTGACGTGAGCAACGCGACCGGGGAGCAGGCCCGACCTACCAGCAACCTGTAAGCGTTTGTGAGTTCGGTCAAAGGAGAGAGAGCTTGCGCACGACGGGCGATTCGCGCACAAGGGGCATCCCTCGACGACTTTGAACATTGTGAGATAGTCAAGTTATCTTCGACTGGCGTTGCCCTCATTTGTGAGAAAGAGGGACATATAATCTGTTGGGACATGACGTTTTGTACACTTTCTATCGGGAACAAGATTTAGATTGAATGTTGCATCGACTTGTTGAAACGTTTGGAGTCTTTTTTACACTGCTTCTGATGACTACACTACTTTTTAAACGTAATTTATATATACTTGAATGTGAAGAATGGGGAGGATGAATCGAGTTCAATTGCTCGTTCAATATTTAATCATGCACGGATACAGGGAGGCTCAGCCACATTGGCGAGGCCAGCGTGTACTTGAATGAAGTGAGTCACCTCGAGCAGAACCAAGAGATTTCTACGTATCTTTAGTCTCGAGTGAGATGAAGAGGAGCTGGCTGCTCCGCCACGACAAGGCCGTCTCTAATAATGTACGTGGCCGTTGATCTCCAAGTTGGCGCTGTATTTACGGATAATCATTCCTAATAGGTAGTCGTTAGGTATACTTAGCGGCCTGCTAAGGAAGAGGTTCCCCTCATTGTTCGTCCGAGACACACGCCCCTGGCCGCCCGCCAATTAGTGGCCCAGCCCGCGCCCACACACCGCCCAAGAGCTACCCCTCCAATTGAACCCCTCCTCTCCTGAACTACAACATCAACTCTGTCTTTTTGAGCTTCCTCCTCCTCCTCCGCCCTAAACAGTTCTTAATAGACAAGGAGCGAACGACTTTACAAGTACGAAGCTATTGCCATGGCCACCTTTTGCTTCCCTGCTCTCGAACCGATCAATTGAGCGCTGACCACTACAGACATAAACGGACCCCTCCATCCTGCTTCTTACCTATCCCCCCTTCGCGCAGAAACAACATCATGGCCGACGCTACCTACCCCCCCCTCGAGGAGCGCCCTCTCAAAGACACCATCTGCCTCTTCGATGTCGATGGCACTCTGACGCCCGCCCGCCTCGTACGCCTTCTTTGACCCCCTGCCCAATCCCTCCCTTCCCCCATCACCTCTTCCCTCCTAGCTAACCACCACCCCTAGGGCGCCTCCCCCGAGATCCTCGCCATCCTGCGCGCCCTGCGCCAAAAGTGCGCCATTGGCTTCGTCGGCGGCTCTGATCTCGTCAAGCAGGAGGAGCAGATTGGCGGGCCCGCCGGCGCACCCGTCACGACGCTCTTTGACTTTTGCTTTTCGGAAAACGGCCTCACCGCGTTCAAGCTCGGCCAGGCGCTGCCGTCCAACAGCTTCATCCAGTGGATCGGCGAGGCCCGCTACCAGGAGCTCGCCAACTTTGTGCTGCGCTACGTCGCCGACCTGCAGATTCCCGTCAAGCGCGGCACCTTTATCGAGTTTCGCAACGGCATGGTCAATATTAGCCCCGTCGGGCGCAACGCGAGCAACAAGGAGCGCAACGAGTTTGAGCAATATGATAAAGAGGCCAAGGTGCGCGAAAAGTTTGTGGCGGTGCTCAAGGAAAAGTTTGGGCACTGGGGTCTAACGTACGTTTTTTCCCTTCTTTTTTTCTTCTTCATATTTCCACTTCGCCTCACCATTTCCTCCGTCCCTTTCCCTCGGGGCATGAATGAATGCCAAACTGGTCTAATGAAACGATATAGATTCTCCATTGGCGGCCAAATCTCGTTTGACGTCTTCCCTACCGGCTGGGACAAGACGTACTGCCTCAAGCACCTCGAAGACGAGGCCAAGAAGCCCAACGGCATCGCCTACAAGAACATTCACTTTTTCGGCGACAAGACGGCCAAGGGCGGCAACGACTACGAAATCTACGAGGACCCCCGCACCATCGGCCACTCGGTCAAGGGCCCCGAGGACACCATGACCATCCTCAAGGAGGTCTTTGGCCTGTAAGCAAAAAGAAAAAAAAAGTGCACGACAAGTAAACGTGGAAAAGAAACACTCAAGCTCGTGTCGAGGATGGAGAGAGTCAGCTCAAAACAGTGACTGAGAACTGGCTCCAGAAATCAAACGACAACATATAAGTGATGACAACATATACAGCTAATTCAAGACATGAAAGCCACTTTGTGGTGATTTGCAACATGCTTCTTATCTAACTCAATGCTTGCTTCTACTTATGAACCATGATCCAAGACATCATCAAGAAATTACAAAAGGAGTAGCCAATAGAACCATCATTTCCTCACTCAGCTTACACAGCGCACAGACCCCAAGGTATATCCAAATCAGCCATTGCCATCTCAGCTATCACAAGTCGTCAGACCATACTAGTCAACACGCTCTCGCCTTTGAAAGCTATCTGCCGAACTCGAGATGCGGGATAATTACCGGCCCATACTTGGTTGTGCTTGAATAAGGCCCATCGCCTTGCACCACAAAATCGACTGCCAGGCTCAGCTTGCTCAAGCCCTGCTGTGAGCTGTTGATGCTGGGGTTGGGGCTAAACTGCGGCTGGTTTTGGGCCATGACTGCCTCGTGGTCATACGCCACAAAAGCCGCATAGTTTCTGCGCCCCATGAGCTTCTTGAGTTCTCTCACACCTCCGCTGGCATCATTGTGGAAAATCTCCATCATGTCTTCCTTGGTGTCGGACACCTCGTGGGTAGACTTTTGGCCGTTTTGTGGCACATAGAGTGTCTTTTGATTGTGCAGGAGCTTCAAGACATAGCCACCCTGAGGCGCCGCTACAATTGGCGAGGTGATAATCTGGTACATGGTCTTGTGGTCGCCAGGGTGGATGGGATCATGGACAAGGCCAGCGCCAGCCGAATTGACGTCTACTTTGATGTTAGTTTTACGAATAGTCTGACAAGGTCGCGAGAAGCTTACCGCCGGAAAGGAATGTCATGCGAATCCCTTTTTGCTGTGCAATCCCTTGCAAAGTACGTATAAAGTATGTTCGCTCCAAGTCCTTGGTCTCGTGAGTCCACAAATCTTTGAGTACCTCTTGAATATCAAGCTCTCCAAACTGATTGAGCACATTGCCCATAAGTCCAGTTTTCCCTACGGCCTTCTTAACTTGAGAAAAGCCCTGGGCCACAACTTCTTTGCCGCCAACGACACCTGCGACTGAGCTCGTAACCTTGCCGAGTATGTTGTACGTCGTGTTCACAGCCTTCTTGCCAGCCGCGACAGTGTTGGCAATACTTTCCACAGCCTCTAGTCGAGGGAAAATGAGTGGCACTGATACCATCCACACCACGTGTTGAACGCTTGGAGGGAGAGTCGCCACCTTTGGAAAGATGCCTTGATATGTAGGTCCGGCCATTACTCGCGCCTGTGTTCGCTCAGATCGACAGTCGGTGCCGACTACGGCCATGCCCGGGCCTAGGTATTTAACAAAGTGCCATCCAGTTCCAGTGACGGTGAAAATGTCGTGATCGGTTCTGACATTTCTCATAATATCCACCGTCGTATGGTGCTGGAATAACAGATACATCTCAGTGGCAATGCGGCCAATGTTCTTGAAAATCGGAGATGCTTGCATGTACTGAGGATATGACCCGTATCCATCAAAGATGTCGTGATCGTCGATTTGTAGGACATGAGGTATTTGGGCAAACGCCTCACGTAAGAATGGTTGATCAAAATGGCTGGTGTAGTAGTGGAAGTAGGCGTGTGATACATCCTCTTCATGGCGCGCCGTCCATTGAGTGCCCTTTTTGTTATCGCGTCCGCTCATGGCGAGCCACTGCTTCAGCAGAGGTACTTCTTTCCACAGGCGATCTCCGTAGATCTGATCTCCAAGACCGAGCTGGGCGTGAAAACCTCCACAATCAACATTCTTCTGCAAAACATCTTTCCACATGAAGCCAATACCGCCGAGCTTTGCGCGCTCATTTTGTGATGTACTGGCAGCAAAGTCATTCCCAGAATGGGCAATAAATCTCCAACCAGATTCATATCGGCCTGCGACGACGAATTCGTATCGAGTGCATCCAAGATGCGACGTAACAGCATATGTCCATCTTTCTGTGCCCCCCTCACCCATCTGAAGATCGATCTCGTATTTGTAGAATCCCCATCTTTGGTGCGTGTAAATAGCGTGGGGTTCTAGCTGCCTCGGGCTCGGAGACAGATCAGCACTGAGGTGGATGTGAATGGTGGGCGGCTGAGGCGAATCCGTAACAATCATTATACTGCCGTACCAAATTCCATTTTCAACGTCCATATTGACGTAGCGTAGATATGGCCCAAAGTAGACACCATTCGTGGGCTGAACCCGGTACATGTCTACACCTGCAGAGGGAGGGGGGCCAGAGAATCCAGCAGTTGGAGCTTGAGAAACAGCCACACTCATTATGCTCTCAGCATATCCAGGTGTATGAGGAGGAAACATGGGCGAGGCTAGACTTTGTTTACCAAATACCGGGGACATTAGCGGATTCCCGTACGTTGAAGCAGTAGGGGATAGCGGCGTCTGTTCAGGCTGTATCGGGTTTGGACCCTTTGGGAACTCCCATTGTGTAGCCTGAGTTGCAACATGGATGTAATAATATTGGCCGGAGTTCTGATCGAGATGAGCGATCCAACCTTCCGGGAGCGGTGGCGGCGAAGCCGGCCCGGGACCTATTGATAGAGTCTCGGCCGAGGCAGCGCTCTGCTGGGGCGCGACAGGCTGCTCTGGCCGGGGATCATTAGCAAAAGCAGGGTGCCCTGGATGTTGAAGAGCAGGAGAAAGTAGCGGCGCGCCGTTGGCGGGACCGGCCGCGGTCGCGGCCGGTGGAGCTGAGCTTGAAGCAGCTGGCTTTTGGCTCGAAGTGGCAGCACCATTTGGCTGAGCTGGTTGCGTCGCGGCTGCTACTGGATGAGCAGTACCATTTTGTTGCGGTCGGCGCTTATCGTTTGGGTATGACGAGTTCCCTCCCGGGTTGACGCTGGAGTAGGCAGGTGGTGGTGAGCTCGTGCCGAGACGTTGGAAGTCTTGCTCCAGCACGCTGACCTGGACTTGTTGATTGCTCTGGTTGCTTTGACTTTGGGTTGGCTGTTGAGGCGGAGCTGTTTGGGTTCTCTGCGGCTGGGGGCTCGATATGACATTGGACCCTTGGTAGACTGTGGGAGGACCCGAGGGTGCCTGATCGGGTGTCTCTGTCGGTGTCCATGGTCGCTGGGCTTGAGGCACCTGATTTCCGTACTGGGCGAGTCTTTGGGCAGCCGCAGCGCTTTGAGCTTGGCTAGCCTGCAGGCTTGTGAGAGTGGCGGTGCCAGAGATGCCCGAGGCAGCATAGCGAGCCTCGATGCCTCCACCAGGAATGACACCGGGCTCGACAATTGGGGTCTCAGGGGGCGGAGGAGAGCCGCGCGTAGCTTTGGTAGTCGAATTTGAGGCGGTTGAAGGGAATCGATTGACGGGTTGCTCAGACTGCTTCAGATGATTGACAGCTGCGGGCTGTGGTATTGAGGTAGTAGCTGAAGATGATGATGAAGCAGCAGCTCCAGGTGGTGGATAGTAAGTCTTATTTTGGTAGTTGGAATAAACTGAAGGCTGTGCCGCCGGACGGGCTTGCTCTTTGAGCGGGCGAGCGAACAAACCTTGGTCAGAGTCGGGACTGGAAGGCGAGTTGATAACCTTTGGAGCAGCGCCGCGGCGTTGGGCGAGACCAGGCCTTTGGCTGAGGGTACTGGTATCTAGACGAGGAGCAGTGTCGAGATATGCTGCTCCGTATGGCTTTGCAGGAGTCGGTCTGTGGATCTCGTCGTCATCTGGGAATGGCAGAGGCGCGGCAGAGCTGGAGGCACCCGGTGGTAGAGGAAAGGCAGGCTTGCTGTTCGCGGCGGACGAAGTGCGCGAGTTTGGCTGGGGACTGTTGGGCTTGAAGACGCGCAGAGGCTCGATGGTCGGGCTGTCGCCTCCATCGTCCGGGGCAGGTCTGCTGAGGAACATTTCCTGGTCCGGAATGCCACGGCTCGCCGTCTCCATTGTTCCGACGTTATCTTTGGTTTAGAGCTTGTACGGTGTAAAGCTGGGGTAGCAGCGCAGAGGGCGGCGCACAGCGCAGCGCGATCTACACGGTGAATTGGAGAATTATAGCCGTGGATAGGAATCGGAAAGACAAGTGCGCGGGCACCGAAAGCCAGAGCCGCGCAGCAGGTCGCCTCTTTTCCGTGTCACAAAAAAATGCGAGCTATCGTGTGTAGCGGGGTGACTCCAACGGGCCGCAGAACAGGCCGCCTCGCGGGCGCTAGGATCTGGATGTGTCGGCTGCGTATGAGAAGAGAGATGTATAACAGGATGATGGAATATCGGAATAGAAGTGTCGGATATGAAGCGAGATGGCAAGAGAGACAGCAGGCGGTAGCTGTTGTGAGAAAAGAAATATGGTGCAGAGGGGGACAGAGAAGAAGTCTAGGTAGGAGGGCTGGGCGGGTTTACGTATGGAGGCCGAGCTGGGACATAAACTTGGCTTGAGGGGAAGTAGCATAGGGGCTCGGACAGGGCCAGGGCCGACAAAGGAGTGTGAATTTGAGCTGCAGCAAATTTAGCACAGTGATGAATTGCTAGGTACCTAGCCAGAGGGAATGTGTCTAGAGGAGTGCCTTGCTTCTCCTGTCTGCAGCAAGTGGCCGACGAACCCCTCACGACTTGACACCACATTTCGCAACACCAGTAGAATCTCGGGGCAGGGGGTGGGGGGCTCGCTCCGTGGGGACCTTGCGGGCGGCAACGATACAAAAAGCCAAAGCCCACTAATAAAGTAATAACCAGTCAAGAGGGAGAAATCAACCACATAATGAGCAGCTGCAGCCACCAAGAGCGTCGGCAACTCGCTGCGCCCCAGCATCTGCAAAGCGAAATACAGTGGTGTGCTTGCACTGGCCCAGTGGGTCACCAGCACCTAATTGATATTTTGGAGCATTTTCCATCGTCCCCAAGGCTGCCCCTCTCCGATTGGCTCACAACCCCAAAGACCCACTGTGTAAGCGCCCAGCTTTCAACGCTTTGCCTTGTGACTGGATGAGCTGTAAGCGCTCATCTTTTGATGCCAAGCCAGCTCCACACTTTTATTATTCTCCTTCTGGCCTGGATGATCAAACCGCCGAGTAACGATGAGAGTAAAGTTACACAGTCAATCGTACTGGTGTTAACCATCTCACCCCCGTCCGCGGGACCGGCCGACCGTTTGCACGACAGCACATCAACTACCTACCTAGGTAGGCACCTACAAACGGAGCACGCTAGCAGCGTCGTGGACATGCTTAACCAGAAATTAGAAATTAAAAAAAAAAAAAAAAATTCAAGCTTTTCTGCTCAAACACTCTTTCTTCGACAATTCTTGCCTTTTTTAAGCTTTGACTCATATATCGCAAGCCCGATGCCAGACCGCATCGGTCACTCCCGTCGAGTCAGGCCGTCACTAAACACTGGATGTTGTTTATCAGTACGGCATCACAGTGCCGCCGCCCGACGAAGCGTGTCATGATGAATTATAAATTAATACAAATCTTCGCATAGTATCAAACTATGAATGCTTCAACATTTTCGAGGCAGCACATGCTTGAGCGTTCCATTCAAGAATCTCGCCTGTTTACCTGCAGATGCAGGTCAAGCGGGATGTGCCCTACGAGCGTGGGCTAATAACCGCTGAACAAAAGAATACCGAGATGTGCCTCTTGCAACAACGAGCGGGAGGAGAAGTCAAGAACGCCGCAAACGTAGCGTTACACCACTTCATGGAGGGCTTTTGCTATCCAACGGAAATAGTTGCAGCTTTTCTGTCGTTGTTGTGAGCCCTGCTCGGGGATACAGCTCCCTTTGAAACGTTTTGAGACAACATGTTTGTCTCTATCGTACTTGTCTCTAGCCGCCTTTCGCTAATCGGCCATAAAATGGACCATAAAAAGAGATCGCTGGATCGTCGAGAAACTGTTGTTTCATCTGTCAATCTTACATGTAACATACTGCTGTGGGGCACTAGTAACGAACGATTCATGTTTCTTCTAAAAAGAGAGGGAAAAAACAACTGATAAAATTCCGAGATTCGATCCGGTACAGTGATAATATCAGGTTCATGAAATCAACATTTTCTAGTCGAGAAGTATCTCGCCTTGCCGCGTGGACCGCTTTTCTGGCACGAGTTCGCACGTACACAAGGTAGTGAGCAACGCAGCCTTACACCCCTCCCCCTCTCTGCAGGAACTACCTTCGACTAGAAAGTGGAAATGAATGAACCGTGCCAAAGTGACAGAATATCATGGTACGTCCGGGTGACCTAACTATTAGGCAAATTTCCGGTGAATATTGGACTGTCCTTCATACCTTGGCAACAAACCAGCCACACTCCTTGGGTGCACTTGAAGTGACATCACTAGATCCACGCCTTGGCTCCCCTGTTCAACAGCAGATGCTTTATTGCTGCTCTAACTGCTGCTGCAGAGGGGTCTATACGGCATTTGCAGCCGTGGTAGATTATTTAGTGAGTAAGAGTTATGGATGGAATGTATATACGTCTGGCGAGTTTTGAGGTGGTTGGCGGGGTAGACCTACCCAGTAGTAGGAGGAGATCTGGTTTATTCTACTAGTAGACCTATGTAGTGAGCCACCATTATAGCAAACCATGTCGATGTTGAGCGCTCGACAATGTGGCTATTGCTGTCTGCAGTGGTAACGACGCGATCCGAGAGAACCAGCAAGAAGTGTATGTCAGCGCTCTCTACCCGGGAGACACATCATCAGAAGTCCACGAGGTACTACTATATTTGGTCGAGCAATACAAGACTTGATCATCAAACTAGTGAATTACCTCTTATATATCACCAGTCTGGCCGAAAAGGGAATGCCGTTGGCATTTACAACGTGTAGCTTCGTGCCGTAATTCCCTTCAAGAGCCACCTTCCAACGTTCTTACCTATGGCTGAGCCACCGTCCCCTTCCGGTATATCACCTTTACGCCCGAGCTGGATTCATCAGCAAGCGGCAACTGGCTAACCGTCCATGTCCCGAAGCCACATGTATATATTGCGCGCTATTGACTCAGAGTAATCTCGATCGCGATCAAGTTTTCCGTACGATACCGCCGACTCACTGCCCGTCATCTTAATTAGTGGCTTGATACTCGCCCACAAGTCCGCAGTCCCATTTTGAAATACTGTAGTGCTGTTCCTGCCGTTCCATGTCATGCCTGTGTATCTTAAGCCACGGCACTAGCGCAATAGGCGTCTGACTGCACGTCTATAGTCAAAGATGGCAAGTCACACTTCTTGTCAGCTGCTTCCCAGACTGTCAGCCCAGTTGCTTCCAGAATGCTGAATGACCTTCTGTCCAATCCCAGCTGTGGCATGAGGCGTGGATGGCTCGGAAACGCGTTTGCCATGTTGGGACAAGAAAATTTCAGAGCTTGGTCAATGGCACGATTGTCAAGTTCAAACAATGTTTGACATCCAGTCGCATACACGCGCTTGAATACCTCGTCGTCTGGTCGCAGTGCGTCTTGCATTTTGTTCTGCGCTGGTGCAGGGCAAAAGTAGAAGTAGTTGGCACGGGCATAGTGACTTTGCACACCTCTTACATTTTACCTCACCTAAGCAGCCGCCGTCACACCAAAAGACAGATGCCTGGTGTTGGGTTATTGTCCCTGGCACGAAGCAGGTCTGGCAGCCGCAGGGGACAGGCGCCCGCCAGCGCTAACTACGCCACAGCGATGTGACGGTCACCGATATCAACCCAGGATATAATTGAGAACAACACGGCAGAAATTTTGCGGCAGTATCAGAATCAAGTCAACGAACCACCCTCGATTACATTGGTACATTGCTCTTTCGTATCGACTTGGAACAATTATAGAGGCCGCTGTAAGTCCATGGAATGACAACGAGCAAGACCTAGGTACCACTGTATGTATCTCTGCACGCCAAAAGTGGAACCTCTCAACGCGTCTCACCAGCCAAATCATACCCAGACCGCACGCGTGCTTCAAGATCCTGGAGCTGAACAAACAAATTCTCACCCTGCTCTGCAATTGCTCCTTGGATACAACCGACCAATGTCGCCAATAGTCGCCTCCAATGCCTCCCACCTCCACTCCGGCTGGTAAGAAGCAGCAATCCTTGACTTCATTCTTCACGCCAAAGGCAGCCTCGAGCCCTAGACAGCCCGCGTCGACCCAGTCCCCGACTCCCAGCAAGCCGCCCCGACCTGCTGCAGCTCCGGCGGCCCCTTTGGAACGTAAGCGATCCATTGACGAGCTCGCCGACAAAGAGAACCATGACCTAGACCGAGAGTCCAAAAAGCCAAAGACCTCCACCGTCTCTGAGGGCAGTGACGATGTCCTTCCCGCCGTGCAAACGCCGGCCTCTGCGCGCGCGCAGCGCTACTCGTATAGCGCAGCGCCGACAAGCACAGACCAGACGGAAGCCGACGGTGCTGACGAGGATGAGGCAACAAGGAAGAAGTACGCAGAGCTGCATACAAAATTTGTCAAGAAGCTTGGCCACCCCGATGCCATGAACTGGAGAGCACGGCTCGCGCAAGATCATGCGACGGAAGAAAACGAGGATGGCGATGGTGAAGAGGATGACGTGCCGGCCACAAAGTCGAAAAAGAAGGGCTCGAAAACCGGAAAGCTCACGCCAATGGAGCTTCAATTTCTAGAGATCAAGCGCAAACACCTAGACACAATCCTCATCGTGGAAGTCGGCTACAAATTCCGCTTCTTTGGCGATGACGCGCGCATCGCCGCCAAAGAGCTCAGCATCGTCTGCATACCTGGAAAAATGCGGTATGACGAGCGTAAGTTACACTAGCCTCTACCTTGTTAAGAACCACCGCTAAAACGTGCTCGACATAGACCCCTCCGAGGCCCATCTTGACCGGTTCGCCTCCGCCAGCATCCCCGTCCACCGACTTCCGGTCCACGCTCGCCGCCTCGTCGCCGCTGGCCACAAGGTCGGTGTCGTCCGCCAAGTCGAGACGGCAGCGCTAAAGAAAGTCGGCGACAATCGAAACGCACCCTTTACCCGCAAGCTCACCAACCTCTACACCAAAGGCACCTATATTGACGAGAATGGCGACTTGGAACAAACCACCACAGGCGGCAATGCATCCTCCTCTGGTGGCTATCTTCTCTGCATCACGGAATCCAAAGCCAAGGGCTCGGGCACCGACGAAAAGGTCGACGTTGGTATCCTCGCCGTGCAGCCCGCCACGGGCGACATCATATACGACACTTTCGAGGATGGCTTCATGCGCAGCGAGATTGAGACGAGACTGCTGCACATCTCGCCATGCGAGTTTGTCATTGTCGGCGACCTCACAAAGACAACGGACAAGCTGATACAGCATCTTGCCGGCAGCAGCACCAATGTCTTTGGGGATCGCAGCCGCGTTGAGCGTGTTCCCCGGACGCGAACCATGGCCGCGGAAGCCGCCTCGCACGTCACCCAATTCTACGCCGAGAAGTTAAAAGAAGCCACGAATTCTCAGAATGAGCAGTCGTCCTCATTGCTGGAAAAGGTCCTTCAGCTGCCAGAGCCCGTCACAATCTGTCTTTCTGCCATGATTACCCATCTGACCGAATACGGTCTCGAGCACATCTTTGACCTCACCAAACATTTTGAGAGCTTCAGCACGCGCTCGCACATGCTCGTCAACGGCACCACCCTCGAGTCTCTCGAGGTCTACCGCAACTCGACCGACCACACCGAGCGCGGCAGCCTCTTCTGGGCCATTGACAAGACGCGCACGCGCTTCGGCCGGCGCCTGTTGCGCAAGTGGATCGGCCGGCCGCTCCTCAACCAGGAGCGCCTCGAGGAACGCCTCGCCGCCGTGCAGGAGCTCCACGACAAGCAGTCTACGGCTCCCGTCGACGATCTGGAACGTCTACTCGCCAAGACACGTACCGACCTCGAGCGCAGCCTCATTCGCATCTACTACGGCAAGTGCACGCGCCCGGAGCTGCTGTCTGTCCTGCAGGCTCTCCAGCAAATATCCAGTCACTACGTCCGCGTCAAGCGGCCCGAGGACGTGGGTTTTGACGCGCCGCTGCTGGTCGATGCTGTTCTCGCCCTGCCGCAGATCCTCGACCTTGTCGTCTCGTACCTCGACCGCATCAACCTCGACGCCGCGCGCAAGGACGACAAGTATGGCTTCTTCCGCGACGAGCACCAGACCGACGACATGCAGGACCACCAGATGGGCATCGCCCACGTTGAGCACCAGCTCGACCAGCACCGCGCTGTCGCCGCCGACAAGCTTCAGCGCAAGAAACCCGTCGACTACGTCACCGTCGCCGGCATCGAGTTCCTTATCGAGGTGTCCAATACTGACATTAAGCGTGTGCCCGCGTCTTGGGCCAAAATCTCGGGCACCAAAAAGGTCTCCCGCTTCCACACCCCCGAAGTCGTCCAGCTCATCGCTGAGCGCGACCAGCACCGCGAGGCCCTCGCCGCCGCCTGCGACACCGCCTTCAAAGATCTCCTCGCCTCCCTCGCCGCCGCCTACCAGCCACTGCGCGATGCCGTCTCCGCCCTCGCCACTCTCGACTGCCTGCTCTCACTCGCCCGCGTCGCCGCTCAGCCCGGCTACACGCGTCCGCGCCTCCTCCCGGCCTCGGCCCCGCCCACCGTCTCCATCACCAATGGCCGCCACCCCATGGCCGAGCAGACCCTCCCCGGAGGCTACATCCCCTTCTCCGCGACCCTTGCCCACCCCGCGCCACTTGCCCACCTAGTCACCGGCCCCAACATGGGCGGCAAGTCTTCCTTTGTGCGCGCTCTTGCCCTTCTTGTTCTCCTTGCCCAGGTCGGCTCGTTTGTCCCCGCCGACGCGCTCGAACTGACACTCTGCGACGCCGTCCACACTCGCGCCGGCGCCCGCGACAATCTCTTCGCCAGCGAGTCCACCTTCATGGTCGAGGTCTCCGAGACGGCCCGTATCCTCCGCGCCGCTACTCCCCGCAGCCTCGTCATCCTTGACGAGCTCGGCCGGGGCACCAGCACTCATGACGGCGCTGCCATTGCTCACGCCGTCCTGCACCATGTTGTTACTGAAACCCGCTGCCTCACCCTCTTCATCACCCACTATCAAAATCTCGCCCGCGTCGCCGATGGCCTCGAGGGGCTGACCAATGTCCACATGAAGTTCAAGGCGGACAAGGGCCCGGACGGGGACGAGGAGATTACTTTTCTTTACGAAGTCGGCGAGGGCGTCGCACACCGCTCATATGGACTCAACGTGGCTCGGCTGGCGCACATTCCCAAAAAGGTCATTGACGTGGCGGCGGAAAAGTCAAATGCCATGGAGAGCGAAATGCGCATGCGACGTCTCAAGGGAGCATGTCGCATGCTGGGCGATGTCATCAGTGATGGTCCAGATCAACTCGATAATCTGGTTGCTAGCATAGATCAGCTGTAACTTAAATGTACTGTATTGTCGTTGTATACACTTTGTAATAGTGGGAGTATGATTAGGATTAAAAAGCATAGGCGCCATATCAAAACAATACCCCGCAAACACCAAATATGCTTCTAATTCTAAGTGCCCAGGCGAAAATGATAAGATTGAATTGCTGTGAGCCCATTTCAAAACCCTTGCACCAACGCACTATCAATGCAGCAGCGAAATCATATATTGAAAAGGCATCGTTGAGAAATCACAAGGCTGATCCTTCACGACCTAGGTCTGCGCGCAGGCCATCAAGAATTGTATCGGCAGACCAGGTACCGTCGGTATCGAAACCAGGTTCGTCGTTGTCAATGTGCAGGCTAGGGCGTACAATGTCGCACAGTTGCGACTCAACTTTGATGTCATCGGCCGAAACATCTTGCGCATCCAAATTCTCTGTCGACTCGGTAATATCCGGGCCATAGTTGGTTGCTTTGAATCCAGAAAAGGAGTTTGTCTGCTCGTGGCTCTTGCTGCTCGGAGACTGTATATAACTTTTGAAGAATGGACGCTCGTGGCTCAAGAGTGGGTTGCTCTCTGATACAGTTAAAAAATTGGGACTTGAATTCAGCAGTGACGTTTGCCCAGCGAGAGAAAAATAGTCTTCCTGCTTTGGAGTGATGGGATGGTTCTCTTGGCCTTGGGCACGGTCGTAGGCAGAGAAATGGGAGTTCATTGCCATTGCATAGCGTGATGCACCACCAAATGCACCAAGATTGAGACAATTCGGCGTGTCAGGACGAGGGGGAAAATCTATAATCCAAGTTAGCTGCCGTTCGGAAAAAGGTACAACAATTGGCAGTTACTAGATGAAAAGTTGTAAAGCTTAAAATCTGGTAGTCCGGACGGGCTGTCTTGGCTGTAAGAAAATGTATCTTTCGAGGTCGCCATCCTTCCAGTCCCAGAGGTTGACGTCGGTTGGGATATGGGATTGGTTGTGGGCAGTGCACGGTGATCGTAATGCAAGCTCCTAGGCAGTTAGTCTCTAGCCGAATGACTTTGACAATAAACCTACTTGGAATTCTGGTGTAGCGAAAGTGGCATTGCTCGGTCGTTGTATACATCTATCAGCTATTGTTAGTGTGCGCACACCACCCGACACCTTGGGCGACAAACGAAGTGGGCTTTGTCCGTTGTGAAATATGTTTTGTGGCCTTGCAGACTGCCTCGGAGGCAGGCTATTGGTATAAATGTATTCCGGGACCTGAGTCTGGGTCCTCAACTGCGCAGTTGTTCTTGCGAATAGATTCGCATTGGCGTGATTCGGATGCCCGATGGGGATATTGGACGAGAGGTTTGAGAGCGGCTCACGCTTCTTTCTTGCTCTGGCGGGCCGCTTCGGAGGGGGCGGGGTCTATGTCTATCAGTAAGACGAGTCGGAAGCGAACGGGTTTCTACATACTGTTTCTTCCTGGCCAGGTATCGGAGAAGAACTGTCATACACGCCTTTGACCCGCTCAACTTGAAAATCTGATGTCAAAACTACCTGTGTGGGCTCGATGCCTTCAGAGGTTCGACGCATCTTATCAATCGCCGATTTTGGTTTCCGTTGGTTTCTGGTGCGTTTCATATCTTCGTTGGCCAGATCCATTTTGCCCATGCCTGGCCATATTTGGCCTTTGAGCGACATGTCATTACTTTGTAGCAGCTCATCTGGCAGTTCCGGACCGTTCTCTTCCGAGAATAATCCTGGGTAAATTGGGATAGCTTCTGCGTAGTTTTGGGTCATGTATTCGTTGGAGCTGTTGGTCGTTCGTTTGGATCGCTTTTTGGTCTAGAATCAAAGTCAGAAAGCTAAGGTCTTGTGCAGTTCCAATCGACTTACCCTTTGAGCCGCATTTGCGGGTTTGCTGGTGGCATTTGCACGATAGAGACGACCCTTCATAGCTTCTTTGACCTGCTTCGCTTTCAGGCGTTCGACAAGAAGAGACTCGATTCCATTGACTTGATACCATTGTTCGTATTGTTGCAAAGTTACTGCTGCAACCAAATCTTGATGAGCTCTAAGCTTTGTTTGTGTCTCGTGGTGCAAGTGGCCTTTGGAGGCAATGTGTGTGAGCAAATGGGAAACGTCAGAGAATCTGGGAGATACCGGACAGACGGTGCATATAAGAGGTATATTTCTGGGAGTTTCAATTCCATTGTATCCGTCCATGTCCTAGTCAATCTTTTGTTAGCCATTGGTGACGACATGGCACTGTTAGTTCCATACAGAGTGCCAGGTCAGCATCTACAGGCGAGCGGTAGAACCTGAGACTAATAGCAAGAAGCAAAGAAGCAGCGTGGGTGACAAGGCAGGAAAAGCGCAACTGTTATGCCGGAGTAGCATGAAATTGCAGGAGAGTTCTGCCAGCAATTCCATGGAGTATCGGAGGAAGTAGATGAGAGGGCTGGCTTACCGGAGAAGGCGTACATTGATGTCAACAGCATCGCCCGGAGTGGTGGAGAAGGCAAGAGGCCCGATTTGATACAAATCAAAGAAGGGGAAGCGCTTCGGTTCGCTTATGCCGAATGCAGAAGCCTTCTGAAAGGCCAAGCTGGGTTAGGTGCAGGAAGGGACAAGAAGCGAGGTACTCACAAGTCTCTGTGGCGTTTGTTTTTGGGCCGAGAGAGCCGGCCTTTTGGTAGCAGGAGAAAATATACAAAGAACATGACTGGTACTTGCTTGAGATATATGGCCTGTACCTGCAAGTAGCATGTCTTTCGGCCCATCTCGCTTGTCGTTGCCCCAATCGTAACGAAGACGTCTGGTGGGGATAAACGGGGTGGCAGTTGAAGCTGGCCGTTCTCCGGTATGCGGAGCGACGCTATTAGGTATTACTATTCTTTTCGTTTGTATCTTGCTGGCGTACGTTGTTGGGTTAAGATCGACAAAATGCTGGTGAAGTGCAATATAGGCAAGAAGAAATGGCGGCACTATGTAGGTGCGCCTTGAGATGAAGATTAGTTGAGTCATCAAGTCAGCACCCGTGAACTCATTCCATGGAGCCCGGATGTAATTCGTGCCGAGAAAATGCAGCTCAACCTGGTGCCTTGACAAGTTGGCCGGATGGCCGTTGACAGCTGGCAGTCAATGTGGGCGTTTGTAGTAGAAACGGGCTGGGCATGGATAGCAATATGAATGCTCTATGCTTGTGATTCATTATATTCTGTTCATAATTTGATTTGTTTTCATTGTTTATTAGCTCAGAGCCTTTTGCGTAATTTTCTTGGGCATGCAGTATCGAGGGTCTACCGGCTCAAGGTCAGGATGTCCCAAAAGGCTCAGGCCGGCCAACCCAAAGCACGTGTGAAAGACGTCGACCATGTTTCCGCGGGCATCGGAGAACCCTCCATTCTTGAGATCCTGCGTGTTCAGAATGAAGTTGATAAGCCCCTCACGGTCGATCCAGTGTGTGCGATCAATCATGGCGAGGCTCGACAGCACCCACCAGCTGTAGCATACGTCTTCCGACTTTTCGGGCCTCCCATTCAATCCACCGCCGGGTAGTTGTCTTTCGCTGAGCCAGCGACCGAGCTTCTCCTTGTCGACGAGGTCAAGACGGTTGGCGATGGAGAGAGCGCCTAGGCACGTGAAGATTTGCGCCGAGTGTGATTCTGCGCCGGGCTTGGCACCGAAGCCACCGTCAAAGTTGGCACAGCTCACGATGAAGTCGACAGCCTTGTCAACATCGACAAGATGCAGTAATTTCAGCAGAGACAGAGCGTTGAAAGCTCCGTACAGAAACCGCGTGTCTTCCTCGCCCCACTCGTCACCAAAGAAGCTGCCAGTTTCGCGATTTTGCAAGTCGGCCATGACTGCACGCGGTGTTAGCTAATCTAGGTCGATGGAAGCTTGCTGTTGGATTTTCCTGGTCAACTCACATTTTCCGACTTGTGCTTTGCCTTGACCCTTACCGCGCGCCTCAAGGTCATCGAGACCGTCTACCATAGTCAAGACCTGGACAGCGCTAACGGTAGAGAGCATGTGCGCGTCGTGACCCGGAGCAGCACCAAAACCGCCGCTTTCATGCTGACACGACAGGATGAAATCTATGGTTTCTTGGCGAGGAAGCGCATCGGGGCGGCGCAAGAGATGCAGGGCGTTGAGACCCCAGTAGACGCCGTTCAAACGGAGGTGCTCGGTAAGCCAGTAATCAACCTCGTCGGTCTTGGAATCGAGGCCTTGAATATATTTGACATGAGCGTCGGTAGCCAAAGGTGGCGGCTCAGTAGCCGTGGTGACCTGAGGCATGCTGTCGGATGTTATTGAAAGGTGGTTATGACGCAGATCTAAGTAGAGGTTGGAGTTTACGAAGCCTGAAATTTGGCTAATGGGCTTTGTATTTCTGCTACTAACTATACCTGGTTAGGTCTGCGTGGGGGAAAATGGCCCACCAGAACTTGCAGGGAGATCAACGGATACAAGCTGGCCAAAGCCCTGCGATTGCTTAACGTTTATTCTGCTGGCCTTGTTGGTAGCCTCGGCTTGGCGCTAAATATAGATGAGGGACTGCCAATTGTAAAGATGAAACAAAAAAGTAAAAGTACAAAATATTGAAAGGGACTTATCATTCACCGTCCTAATATACTGTACACTGCTAAACCAATCTCATGCTGTGCGGGCGCTCTGTAGCAGCATCTCTCACACAACCCCCCACACGACCGTATCGCTCCATTTGCGCAAGCAGCTGAGCGTAGAAGTCCTCCGTCTTGCCGTTTGAACTGTCCACTTTGTCGAATATGAGACAAGGTGCTTCTTATCCGGTTTCGCAGAGACACCATTTTTTCTTCTCGCCATGGCCTCGCCCTTTCTCGACGCTCAAGGCAACACCATCCCAGGTGAACAAATATTAGGAAGCGGCAGCAGCGCCGTCGTGATTGTCCAGAACAGCGTCGCTGTCAAGCTGCCGCTGCGGTGTCCCTGGTCTACAACTTATGACGTCCAGGCAAGCATCAACAGCATGCAGCGCGAGCAGAACGTCTATCGCCGCCTACAGCAGCCCCCGGACGTTGCCCGCTCAAGCGGTGTAGTGCGCTGCGTTGAGCTTGCCCCTGAAGCCACCCACCTTGCGTACATGGCGAACGGCGATCTGCGGACCTATCTTTCTACGACGCGGCCTTCTAGCGAGCTCCAGCTACAGTGGTTTCTCGAGATGGCACAGACACTTGACTACATCCACGACAGATGTATGCTTGTCGCTGATATTGCTAGTCGAAACTTCCTCGACGCCCATCTATCCCTGAAGATATGTGACTTCTCAGAGGCCTCACTCCTACCCCTCGGCTCGGATATGCTTACCGTGGATGATAATGGCTACACCACGCAGAGTGACATTGGTCTACTCGGCACCGTTATGTACGAGATCGCGACGGGCATCCAGTGCAAGGTCGATCTGTACAAGGACAACGACCCGGCCGATGGCCGCGCGTACTGGCCGGCGCGGGACGCACTGCCGGACACGGAGAGCCTTGCTCTCGGTGCCATCATCGAGGGCTGCTGGAGCGGACGCTTTTTGAGCGCAGGCCATCTGTCGCAAGCTTTGGAGGCTCTACGTTCCCGTATTACGCCCAGCGCCCCGGTTTGGCTTCGTGACTCGCCGACTCTTTCGCCGTAGTCATCCCGTCATATATCCACGCAGTTCAGTGATTTCTCCGCCAAAGCTGAACATGTCTCGGATGCATGCCTCAGCCGCGGAATCCATCCGCACACAAGATCTCAATGAGAGACCTCAGTTACACTCTTGATGCGAAGGTTGATAAGTCTATAGATGTGAAAGTTGACCAGCTTGTGCGGACCTAGAGTGTGATGCCGATTCGGCTGACGCGGCATCCCACATTCGAAAACGTAGGTCATGGATGGAGTGCGCGAGTGCCTGCATAGTCTTGCTGTGGGCTTTTGTTCGCCAGGCAGTTATCAAGTCGTGGATTCAACGATAGTAACTATGCGGCGAAATGGCCGCAGCTTTCAATACCGACCATGTAATGACCGAGAGCCAGATTCGCGACATGTAGGCGGTCAATCAGGTGCCACCCTCAGTGGTGATGACTGCGTCCATAGTGACTTTGCCTCGCGAACTGCTTCTCAGCACGAGAGAATTGTCGTGTAGGCCTGGGACTGGGTGACGGTCCAGCAGCTAGACGAGCACTCATCTACGCTGACCCATGAGCTCTCCCACTTGGGAGTCGGCTCTTTCGTGTTAATTCCGATATTCTTTGAAATATCAAATGGATCTTGGTGACAATGTTGGGTATTTTCGAATCCGGGCCCAAGTCTTCCAGAGGCAGCCCTGGGACGAGAGTAGAGTGGGCGATCTGGAGCTGCCGTCGCGGGCATCTTTCAAACGACTGCGTTTAAAAAAGGGCATTTCGGTCCTTGTCTAGCCATCTCAAGGTTCTACAGAACTGGTGGTTTTCCGATTTGGAGAGGGAACGAAATTGGGTGAATAAATTCAAGCTCCTGCGGCGCCGGTTCGGCTATGACATCACGTGGACCCCACCAAATGCAGAGGCTTCAGTAAAGGTATACTTGTCTGACTTACATAAGGTGTCGGTCATGCTGCTACACGGGGCGCACGAGCCCTTGTATTTGCACTGACAAGGTCAAAGTTGGCAATGTCATACATGGCAGCTGGGATCTGGTCCCTGGAGGACGTGTGTGGGTGCGAGAGAAGCCTGGCGGGTTTGGTGGGGTCACGATGGGAATGGCGTGTGGATTTCCAACAAATGATGACGAGCATGGATCATGCTGAGACTATTTAGTTTGTTCACATCCTTTGCGAATTTTGCCGAAATGATTGGCTTGCTTGTGAATATTCGTACCTATACGTGGTTGTTTAGCTTCATGTGGTTATACACTGGTGTATTAGAAAGCGGGTCGTGCCTCGAGTTGTTTCAGCCAGGCCATGAAGGGCGCTGCAGCGAATGTTGAAGCTGCTCCGAAGTTTGGGTAGTCTCGTATACGTCACAGGGAGAATGACCGTTTGGAGAAGCAGAGAGAAACAAGATAAACGTTTTAGAGACGCGTGTCTTTTTGTGTAAATTCAACAATGCATTCCGCATTGTCGTGCCTGGATAATTTCGCGTCGTGGATAGTGAAATATGCTTTTAGCTACTACCTTACCTCTCGTTGGGAACCTTTCAGTGCACCGTATTACCAAGCACAAGAAGGTACCCTTTTGGATTTGCCTACCTGCTTGGGCCGCTAGGAATTTACCCCTGGAAACTAAAATTGGGCTGCCACTAGCTGATCTTGTTGTGTTGACCCCTGGAACGTGCCACGTCTAGCCCCGCGACGTCCCTGACTGCCCGAGTCCCTGGGAATTTTCAGTGAGTCGTGAGTCGTGAGTCGTGAGCCGTGAGCCGTGACCGTCCATTGATCAGTACTCCGTACGTGAGTAGGAAGTTGGCATTACGGATTGCACTTTCATTTTTCATTTTATCGACTCTGCTTTCACTGTTTCTTTAACTCGCCTGCGCTACCGATACTGCTTGTCTGGCCTTTTTTTTTTTTTTCTTTTTTCTCTCGACATCTCCCTTGCAGCAGGCACCCTGAAGATCGAAAACGGCTGCTTTCTTTTTTGCTCGCCGCCGCGTCTGTCTGCCCACCCAAAAACTTGAAGCAAGCCCAGCATATCCGCCCGCCCACCCACTCACTCCCCTCGCTCCTCGCCCAGTATTTACTAGCTGACCTCGTAACTACCTCCTGGCCCATTTTTGGCGCCTCTTGTTGGTTTGGACTATTCCTGGACACGCCTCATGGAAAAAAAGAGGCTGCTGCTGCGCCTGCTCCTTCTCTACTGGGCTTGAAGCATAACATACCTGCCTAAGGTAGGCAGTCAGTCTTGGCCGCCGCTGCCGTTGCCGTTGCCGCCGCTACACCTCGCTCCTCGTCGCGCGCGCGTTGCCTCCTCTACCACAAGCATGGGACGAAAGCCCACTCCGCAGCCACTCATGCTGCCAGACTCGGCTGCTGCCCGCCTCGCCCGCGACAATCTCAACACCACTGAACCTGCCGCCTCCAACGCACAGAGCCTCGCCTCCATCGACGCCATATCTGTCCAAACTTCCCTCGACCAGCGCTCTTTTCCCCTCCACCGACCACACACCGCACGCTCGCCTCTCCCGTCCCCAGACCACGGCACCGACCCTCGCCAGCATCGCGACAACTCCCCCCTCCCCTACTCTTCTGGCACAAATCTCGACTCTCTTCCCGCTGCTTCTCAGCAGTCTTCCCGCCAACCCCAGCCAGACGGCAGGAAACCTTCGCGAACCGGCTTCTTTCACTTTAGCAAGGGGTCTCGGGTGGCCACGCAACCCTTGCCCCCAACGCAGCCTTTTCCTGCCAAACAGCAAGATCACGCCGCCTCCAGCGCTTCCGATTCTATTGCCACTGATCATCCCCAAGGTATGTGCTCACAGCTGCCACTCCTCGCAGCCTGTCCTTCTCGTCGCATCGTTTTACCTGTTGCCCACTCGCTTCCTCGTTTACTTCCAACCTTGCCTTACCATTGCTAACGTCTGGCTTTGTCTCCCACACCCTCAGTCTACGCACAAGACGACCTCCAGCGTCCGACTCTGCCATTCACTTCCCAGTCACAAGTCTCACTTTCCTCCGCCGGTGATACCGATAGCGCCTCAACGGCTAGTGGCAAGCCACGCAAGTCGAAACCGTTTGGCCTCCTGGGACGCTCCAGATCTAATCGCGACAAAGATCGTCCCAGTCCCAAGCCAGCGCCCGCTACTCTCCCGAATACGCCCAGCATTCCCGTCTCGTACGACACTTTCGCTCCTTTGAGGACTGCGCCGGTAGCTCAGGATCGCGCTTTTCGCGAAATGATGAATTCCAGTATTCGAAACCGCTCTGAGGACCGTGCTCTCCCTAAGAACGGCACCGCCAGCCGCGAAAATCTTCGCGACCGCGATCGGGACAATCATCAAAGACTGCAGCCTCCCACTTACAAAGACAACGGGGGCTCAACATTCCTTAGTGGCCTACGTGGCTCCCGCGCCGTCGACATTTTTAGTAAAGGTTTGTTTGGCAAGAGCACAAGGAGCGGCAGCACAACAGAAAGAGAGTCCAGCGTTGATGACGAGCATTACGTTTTGAAAGTCATCAATCTTCCTTTGATCCAACAGACGCGGCGTACTCGCATCTCAAAACGACTCGAGCACTCACGCGACAAGACGGAATTCTGGATGCCCGCCTTTCCCTGGCGTGCCATCGACTACCTCAATTACAAAGGCTGCGATGTAGAAGGTCTTTATCGTGTCCCAGGCAGTGGTCCCCAAATCAAGAAATGGCAGCGCCGTTTTGATGAGCGTACGTTCATTACTCTCGCAGCTATGCACAGCCGCCATTGCTAACTATTTTGCCTCAGAATATGATGTCAACCTCTTTGAAGTTGACGATTTGTACGATATCAATATTGTTGGCTCCATGCTCAAGGCGTGGCTACGAGAACTGCCAGATGAGTTGTTTCCCAAAGAATCGCAGGATCGCATTGCAAGAGAATGCGCTGGCTCGGAAGAGGTCCCACAGCTGCTCATTGATGAACTCGCCAACTTGTCGCCCTTCAACTACTATCTCTTGTTCGCCATCACTTGCCATCTCAGCCTGTTACTTGCTCACTCGGACAAGAACAAGATGGACTTTCGCAATCTGTGCATCTGTTTTCAGCCCTGCATGAAGATAGACGCTTTTTGCTTCAAGTTTCTGGTTTGCGACTGGAGAAACTGCTGGAAGGGGTGCAAGAACGAAGCTAAATACATTGAAGAGGAGTACAAGTTGTTCGATCAGCCTCCGCCCAGAGGTCTTTCGGAGCCGGCGCAGCTGATCAGCAACCTTGAGTCACGCAATGGATCCTCGTCTGATAGCAACCGGGATGGCAAAGAGGAGTTTCACGATGCTCATGCCATCAGCGGACCACACAATGACTCGGATTCGGCCAGCGAAAGAACCGGCGGTCCAGAAACAAGACCAAAGACGGCCGACATGCGCCCGTTGTCGCCAATCAAGCCGCTGTCCCCATTGGGATTCTGAGCACATTGCACCTTTCGCATAATTTGGTTAAATAATGACTTGACGCCCAACATGCATGCACGCCCTTTCTGCGGTGTGGTCAAAGCATTTCTTACTCGATTCACTTCTTTAGCAATAGCAGTATCATTTTGGAACCTCCCGCTTTCCCAGGTGTCCGTTTGCAAAAGCTCTGGACATTCTCTCAGCCTTGGTGGCTTCTACCTACCATCGCCGTTTGGTATACCCCACATCGCGTTTATCCTTTATATCTCCTACTCTTGCACCTTTTCTGCTTCCGAAACTCGTCTGCTTTCCTTCTTTCACTTCTCTTCTTTGAATTTATTTCTGGTCTCTGTCTGCTCTGGTCAATCTGCCTGTTGCAGCTCAATGCCAAACACCGGCGTTGAATATCCGATGCACTGGGGGAAAAGACTGACGGCTCTACGGTTTTCTTTTTCTTTCTTTCTTTTTTTTTTCATTATTAATGTTTGGCATAGAAAGTGAAGTTGGAGGCAGGGAATTCGTTCTTGGTTTTTTGCTTGTTTTGATTCCGTTGGTCGTTTGGGAGGATGTTGTGGATGGCTGTGTCGAGTAGTACGATAACTGGCTTCCTCGACAGGGCCTCGGAGGAGCTATTGCTTCCCCGGAATGTACAATAGAGCAAAAGCATTCCCGATCCGGTACAAGTGCATGGCTTTCTTTTTTGGTTGAAGCCTTGGAAGCGATGGAGAGTAATGATGCAATCCTAGTCAATAAAATCAAAGTATCAAGATGAGCCTCTAACAGCCACCTGTCTGTATCGATTCTGTATACATGAGTCGTCGTGCTTTCTTCCCCTCCAAGCAAGTAGATGAAAACAAATTCCCAAGCAACGCCGTAAACATGATCCAAACGCCCGCGCCGTAGTAATGCACAAAGAGTCCAGATAAACTCTGTCCACCCCATCCATAATGCTTTCGACTTTTTTTGGTGTCCCTCTTGCCATCCTCCACTTCCCCCAACACGTTACTTTTTGAGCTTGGCGCTCTCGGCTGCGTCGCGCATATTCTTGCGCATCTTGCGGTCGTTGCGGCGCACCCTCTCCTTGCGCTCGCGGCGCCCGTCCCCGCGGATGCTCGTCCCCTCTGCGCGCTTGGCCTCGGCCTCGGGATCGACCTCGACGACCCAGTCGTCCTCGCCCTTTTTGTTGAGCCCCTTGTACCCCCACTTGCGCGTCCACTCGCCCGTCGCCTTGTCGTACGCGAGGTTGCGGCGCTGCTCGCGCGTCTTGGGGGTGATGCCCTTCTTGGCCGCGAACCGCTCCCACTTGGTGGGCGGGCGGGCGGCGGGCAGCGGCTTCTCGCGCGGGAGCCGCGTGGACGGGGAGGGCAGTGAGAGGAGCACGCCGTCGCGCGTGGAGCTTGGCGCGCAGGTCGTGAGCAGCTGGTTGATGAGGGACTGCGCGCCGTCGCGGGCGACGGCGGCGAGGGAGGACTCGAGAGAGGTAGGGTCGAGCGTGATGCTGTTGGGGTCCGAGGCGAGGAGGTAGCCCAGGTCAAAGGTGTACGGCGTGGGCTTCTCGACGACCACGGGCAGCTTCGGTTTCGAGGCCGGGATGGACATCTTGCTGTGCGATAGACTGTTGTTTTCTCTTTGCCGTATTAATATTGGTTTCGGATGAAGAAGTGTTTTTGGCGAGACTGGGATTTTCTTCTTGTCTAATAAGCTATTCACAGTCCTACGTCTCAGCGACTTTTTTTTTCTACGATAAGGCTCTTATCGGTCTCGTATCGGATCAACGGCGCTGCATTGTTCCGACGCTTGCGGGCCAGCAACTGGCCTGACAGCGCTGAAAGGGCCCCTTGGCTGAGCTGCCCCAGTACCTTGACCGAAGCCTTTTGGGTCAATGAGAGGTTGTCCATGGTTTTTCTACTCAGCTTCATACCCTCACACGACTCCCTACCACCCGCCAGCCCGCCCCCGGGGCCAGCACCGATAATCAACATCCACCGCCGTCATTGACACCGGTCCCTTTCTTCGATTGACGTGCTCAATTCTCCCAGTTCGGTCCCCGAGCCGGCCACCATGACAGCGTCCGCCGTCCACAGCTTCAAGGCGGCGATGCTGCGGCCCTCGCTCCCGCGCGCGCCGTGCCTCACGCCCATCGCCCCCTTCCTCGTCCACCACGCAGCTCCCCTCTCGACGACGCGCAGCCTTGCCGCCGGCCCCGCGGCCAAGAGTCGCCGTGACCTAGCCAAGCCGACCAAGAAGACGTTCAACAGCAAGAAGCGGGCCGGCACCGAAAACGTCAAGAAGCCGGCGCCCGGCGAGCGCAAGGCGTTCCGCAAGCGCATCGTCCTAAGTAGTAACAGCGCCCTGGCTGTCGAGGGCATGCCGCGGCTTGAGGCCGGTGTCACCGTTGCGGGCGGTGCCGTCGTCGAACTGCCCGACACGGTCGTCGACCAGTTGCGCGCGTTGGGTGCGTTCCGCGCGACACAAAGCTGGGGTCTATTCAGGAAGCCGCACATCCTGATGCGCAAGGAGATGGTGGACGTGGTGGCGAGAATGGACGAGGCCGTGGCCAGCAAGGAGGCGGCCAAGCTGATCATCACGGGCAGCCGCGTGTCGGGCAAGAGCACGGCGCTGCTGCAGGCCATGAGCCATGCGCTGACAAACGGCTGGGTAGTGATTAATATCCCCGAAGGTATGCACAGCCGTCACTTCTTTCCATAGTCTTTTGTAAAGAATGGCTCTAACGTGTCTCTTTTCCTATAGCCCAGGATCTAGTCCTCGGCCACACAGACTACGTGCCCGTCCCAGACACGGAGCCGATGCAATTCACGCAGCCCACCTACACGTTCAACCTTCTGCAAAATATTCTCAAGGCCAACAAGAACGCACTCGAGAAACTCAAGGTTGAGCAAAAATCGTCCTTGACGGGCGGGCTGCCCGAGGGCTCCTCGCTCGCCGACCTCATCACCAACATCCGCGAGCCCGACGCCGCTTGGCCCGGCTTCCTGGCCCTCTGGGCCGAGCTCACGCGCCCCGGCCGCCCGCCGGTTCTCTTCGCCCTGGACGGCCTCACCTATGCCAACCTCGACACGGCCTACCGCGACCCGGCCTTTCGCCAGGTCCACGCCCACCAGCTCACGCTCATCGCGCGCTTCTTCGCAGCCCTCTCCGGCGCTGCGCCCATACCCAACGGCGGCGCTGTCATCGCCGTTGACGGCGCCAGCAACCGCCCCGCGCGCCACCCTTCGGAGGCGCTCGTCCTCGCCCAGCTTGAGGCCGGCCAGGCCGGCCGCGACGTGCCCGCCCCAGACCCTTACCTTCGCGGCTACGACGACAGGGTCTACGACGCGCTCCGTCACTGCCACGTCGTCCGCCTCGAGGGCGTCGTCAAGGACGAGGCTCGCGCCCTCATGGAGTACTGGGGCGCCAGCGGCCTCGTCCGCGGCGTGCTCAGCGCCGAGGCAGTCGCGCAGAAGTGGGCGCTCGGCGGCCACGGCAATATTGGCGAGATGGAGCGTGTGGTGCTGCAGAACCTGAGAATGTAAAATTAGATTGCCGGGCAGATGGGTGAAGAGAGCTCGGGGGGGGAGATGCTGCTGTACAATATGGCGTCGCTTTAGGAGTTTTATACATAGAGACAAAGCCACATTTTCTACTTTTGTATACCTGCCTTTCAGACGTCTGATCGGGAGTGGTTCAGTATGAGCATGTCATTTCAGTTTGAGTCAATAAACTCTGCATGGAGCATCAAGACTAGTTGTCATGAGTTCAGATATTCCAGATCTGCACGAATACTTTCCTGCCCAAACGTCCAAATCTCACAGAATTGTCTCCCAAGCAAGTCATCAAATCAGTATAGATAGTAATCCCAAAACGCCAGATTTTCACATCGGTGGAATGAGCAAAATAAAACACGCCATCTCATGCCTTCCTTCTCCTGCCCCGTCTCATTTATAGGTCATCCATGTCATCGTTGCCGTCATCACCCGCGGCAGTGACAAAGACAAGCCTCGTGCCGCTACCAGTTGTTTGCCAAACCTGAAAAGTATGTTAGTAAACCCGGCATATGATTGCAAAAAGTTACTCGTCAAACTCACATCCAGCGTGGTGTACTCTTCCAGCGCATTCATCCATTGGTCCTCGGTGAAGCCCTTTGCAATGACGCGCTCCTTGACCTTTCTCATGCTCAGTTCAACGCCCAGCTCGTCATCCTCAGCGTCGTCTGCGCGGCACGCGCCCGAGTCGGCGAGCGCCTTGACGAGGTTGTAAATGCGGCTGCTGGCGTTGAGGCCGCGACGGCCGTTGCCGTAGTCAATGTTGAGGCTGTCCTTGGAGGCCTCGATCAGACGCAGGGCCTCGTCGACGTCGTCCTGGGTGACGACGTCGCTGAAGCGGAGGCGGGCCAGGGCCTGCGCGAGGCGCACGACGCCGAGCAGCGTACGCGGCGTGGTGTGAGTGAACTGCTTCCCCTTCTTCTCGGCGCGCTGCTGCTGATCGCGCATGCGGACGTAGGTTCGGATCATGTACTCGGTCACGGATTCGGGCACAACGGGCCGGTAGGTGCGCGCCTGGGCCACGTACGAACGGACCTCGTGCGGGGAGAAGACGACGTTGTCGGTGCCAATGTCGGGGTGGCGGTTGTTCATGTGCACAAAGGCAACGTGCTTGGCGAGCTGCTCGTCCGACTCGCGGTTGGGAACGTCAAGGAGCAGAAAGATGATGTCAAAACGCGACAGAAGTGCGGCGGGGAGGTTGATGTTCTCGACCGGAGAGATGCGCGGGTTGTAGCGGCCGTAGATAGGGTTAGCCGCAGCGAGGATGGAGGTGCGGGCGTTGAGGGTGGTAGAGATGCCAGCCTTGGAGATGGAAATGGTCTGCTGTTCCATGACTTCATGGATGGCGGTACGGTCATTCTCGTCCATCTTGTCGAATTCATCGATGCAGCAGATGCCGTTGTCCGCAAGAACAAGAGCACCGCCCTCCAACACCATTTCATCGGTGACTGGGTCTCTCATGACAGCGGCCGTGAGACCGACACCACTGCTACCGCGGCCAGAAGTGTAGACACCACGAGGAGCAACCTTGGAGATGTACTTTAGGAGCTGGGACTTGGCCACACCAGGGTCACCCATCATGCAAATGTTGAGGTCTCCCCTGATCTTCATACCGTCACCCATCTCCTTACCTACGCCACCGATGAGTAGAAGAAGAAGCGCCTTTTTAACATCAAGATGGCCGTAGATTTCGGGCGCAATAGACTTGGCAAGCAGCTCATATACTTGACCAGTCTGTCTGTACTTGTCAATGCGCCGCACCAACGAAGGGTCCACAATCATCTCGCTATAGGCTTTTTTGTGCTGGCGAATGTGGTGAGCCTCCAGGTATGTATCGGTCAGAAGACCGGCCTTCATAGCCTTGAAGCCGGTATAGGGCGTGGGGAGGAAAATGCCAGAAATATCGACGACATCACCGGGGTTCACGCGACGCACGAGGCTGCCGTAGCAGTGAATAGTGAGAGACCGAGGGATCTGACCGATGGGGACTTGCTCGGCCATTTCCTGGACCTTGACTTCTTGGAAAGGGAGAAATTTAGAAGCACGCGTCGAAGGGTTAAGCTGACCCTTGGACTGGTTGTTCTTGCAGTCGGCCGACGGGCACATCATTAGAGGACCGTACTGCCTGTCCGTGATGGGCTGGAAAATTTCGCAACCGCATCGGTCGCAAGTGTATGCGCTGACTTGCACAATGGGCTTGACATCGGAAACTCGGGTGACAATGGCGCGAACGGTGATGAGGTGGCCCAGGTTATCACCACGGACGTGGCGCACGGCGAGGGCCTTGGAGGCAAAATCGGGGGCGTTGACACGAGGCTTGAAGACCAATGTGTATCGACGGGTCAGTTCGGCAGGGAACTTGTCCTCCTCGAGGGTGGGATCACGCTCGGCAGCCTCCTCAAGCTCGCGGTTTCGCGCTTGGCGGCGCGCCATCAACACGTCGAGGACATCGTCTTTGAAGCTGACATCCGAACTAGGCAAAGGCATGACTTTATCCACAGCTTGAGACATTACGTCGACATAATGCTTTGTGTTTAGCTCGATGGAGTCGACGAGCTTCAGTCCCTCCCCAGTTTCATTTTCCCATGCAGCTAAGTCATCAAGATCAATGACAATCTCTTCTTGCGTACGGTCGGCCAACTTCTGCAGAATCTCCTGGTATTTGTGATGAGGAGCGCGCCTGTGTTCCCTGTCGCGGCGGCGGCGCTCGCCTGACTCGTCGTCGTCATCCATGAAATCGTATTCGTCGCTCAAGTCGTCCTCATCGATGGTGATGTTTCCCATGGCAGTGGTGATTGTGTGCTCGGGGATAGTCTTGAAATCCTTGAGGAAGACCTCAAACGCATCTTTGAAAGCTATTAGCAGGGCCAGGGCGCATGCTACATCAGCACGCAAAACCTACTTTGATGCGTCTCATAATTGACGATTGCCTTGTATTCGCGGAGCGCCATGGTGGGCGATTGTGATGTGCAATCTCAGCAAGCGATTCGGTCGCTATAGCTGCGAAAAAAACCGAGATAAGGCAGAGTTGTGAATGCGAAAATTAGAGGTTGCTCCAGGTTAAACAGGCTCATGCACAAGTCGAGGAATTTGGTGGGGGCTGGGACACGGATGGCAGGGAGGATGCCAGCGCCAAAATGCCAACTATCCAGCGCGTTCTGGACGCGTAGCATCGCGTTTTCGCGTTAATGCGCCACCAAATCCATTAAACTGGTTGCGCCACTTGTGGCACAGCATCAGCTCCCATCACCGGGCACCAGCGGCCGCGAGCATCTAAGGACGGGCCCAAGGACGGACCCACTACACGTGCCGCTTACCTCGGCCACTGGCCGGAAGTCGGAATCTGGGGAACCTACAAACGCAAAGCTTAAGTCGTGCTCCTGCAAAGCTTTTTGCGCAGACCTCAAGTCAAGCCGTGGCCAGCTGCAATACAGCCGCACTCTTGCAACATGGCTCCTAGAAGGAATGCGCAATCGGTTAATGCCGAGCTCTCGATTGTTCATCTAAAGAACTGCTTGGTCAACCTTCCCCCCACCTTGGTGTCGCTGCTCGTCAATGTGAACACGGTACGTCTAGCTCGCCAGAGGCCATTGAGCTGTACTGACCTTGGCTGACCTATATTTGCTGCAGCCTGCTCAGAATGTTGTCGTCGAGCTCACCTTCCGCGCCCCCGCACCGGGAACACAGTCGTCGTCAGGCACACATGAGCGATCGGTCTTTGTCGGTTGGACGGGCATGCCAAGCAAGCGACGAACTGCAGCTCCTGTTAACCGCGACACTGGAAGAATATCATCGCGCGATCAAGATGTTCAGCTTGTCGAAATTGACGCCACGCTGGCTCACACACTCGGCCTCAGCGATGGCCAAAAAATCATGGCCACGGTTCACGTCGACCCCCCAATCGCACATACCATCAACATTGAGCCAATGACCCCCGAAGACTGGGAGATCATTGAACTTCATGCGACCTTTCTCGAACTCAATCTGCAATCACAAACCCGTGCGCTGCCGAATCCAGCCTACACAGGCTCGGGCGACAAGCCAATCCCTCCACATCCTCTCACGCTCCATCTCTCTCCGACTTCGACAGCCAATATCAAAATCATCTCTCTAGACCCTGCACCTCCCTCAAGCGCGCCATTTGCGAAGCTGTCTCCTAATGCAGAAGTCATTGTGGCTCCCAAGACTCGCGCTAAGCAAACTCAGAGCAGCAGCGACCACAGAAGCGTCGCCAGCACCTCGCGATCGAGGCGCAGTGCCACGAGCACTGTTCGCAAAAAGGGCGCAAGAGAGGAACCGAAGCCGACAATGTTTCTTCGTGCGATCGACAGATCATACTGCGCAGATTGGTTTGATGTCACCGCCCCAATCCAGGACCTCGTGGTCTGGGTCGATCGCGACCGTCTTTTCACCAACGAATTCCGCGGAGTCAACTTTGTCATCGTCGATGTGATCCGCCCCGCTGGCCTACAAAAACCCCAACCTGAAGGAGAAGCCGCACAAGCTCAAACGCCTGCCTCGTCAAAAGTCATTGCACGGCTTTTACCCTGGGACGACCCTCCAAATGGGCAAGCTGCGGCGCTTTCAGCACCTCTCTGCGCTTCACTCGGATGTACTGGTATTGTTGGCGGCGTTATCAAGCTTCAAGCTGCGCCACAGCAACTAGGGCGCAACGCTGTTCAGGTTGTCAGAGTCTTTCCCTTTGCCGCGAGCACGAAATCGACTGAAGGCTTGCGCTTCGGCAGTGAAACAAAGGCAGAAAAGGAAGAGTCGGCAAAGCGATTCAGGCACATCTACGCCGGCTCCAAGGAGAAGCCTGGTCTTCTGCAAGGTCCTGTAACGGACGGTATTGTTGTTGGCTTGTACGAAGGGCTTGACGCGCCCCAGGGTTGGGAAGGTGGCATCATCCGATTTGAATATGGAGCCGATCATGAGCAGACAAAAGACTCAACAAATTGGCTCCCCGGTATGGACCACAAGCTGCAAATCGAATTTCAGCCTCCGGTAGCTCGGCCCTCTTGGATTCTTGGGTCTGACGAATTCGAGCTTCAATCAGCACATGATTCTGCGCTTGTCGGTATCAACAACCTGCTTACAAATTTGGAATCGCACCTCTCACACCTTTCTTCCGTTTTGTTGACAGGAACAATGGGTTCTGGTAAAACTGCAGTGGCAAAACACATGGCCGAGAAGCTGCGCAAAGACACACTCTTTTACACAGTCTACTTTTCTTGCCGAAAGCTTGTCACAGATGAGACGAGAATATCGACTATCCGAGAGACACTCGAGCGCCTGTTCATGTCTGCCAGCTGGGGAGCTCGATTAGGAGGCAAAGGTATCGTGATTTTAGATGATCTCGACAAGCTTTGCCCTGTCGAGACGGAGCTCCAGGTTGGCAATGATAACGGACGCAGTCGCCAAGTCAGCGAAGCGGTACGATCGATAGTGCGACAGTACTGCACACGCGACAGCAACATTGTTCTTCTGGCTACTGCCGAAGGCAAAGACTCTCTCAATAACGTGGTCATCAGCGGCCACGTGGTGCGAGAGATTGTGGAGCTCAAGGCACCGGATAAGGAAGCTCGCAGGAGGGTCATGGAAAGCATCGCAAGGCAAAATGCTGTCGCAATGGACGACCTGGATAATCTGAGCAGCAATAGCCGACCGACAACCGCCGATGGCAGTAATATCGAGGAGAACGGAGACTGGTTGCACGGAGCAGATCAGCCTGTTGCTGCTGCCTCAAACTCTGTCAGTAGCGGATTTATTCTCGATTCGGATCTCGACTTCCTCGACCTCGCTGGCCAAACAGACGGTTATATGCCTGGAGATTTGACAGTCGTCATTTCCCGTGCTAGAAACGAGGCCATCATCCGGGCTCTCAGCGAGTCTCCAAATGATACTTCCGGGGGTTCCATTCGTCTCAGCCGCGTCGACTTTGATAAGGCTTTGAAGGGGTTTACGCCCGCCTCTTTGCGGAATGTCTCGCTCCAGAGTTCGACAATTACATTCAAGTCGATTGGTGGTCTTCAAGAAACACGAAAGGTCCTGCTAGAGACACTGCAATACCCTACAAAATACGCTCCCATCTTCTCACAATGTCCGCTGCGGCTTCGATCTGGTCTCCTCCTCTACGGATTTCCTGGCTGCGGCAAGACACTGCTTGCCAGTGCTGTAGCTGGTGAATGTGGTCTAAACTTTATCAGCGTCAAGGGGCCCGAGATCTTGAACAAGTATATTGGTGCTTCGGAGAAGAGTGTGCGTGATCTGTTTGATCGTGCCCAGGCGGCAAGACCTTGCGTCTTATTCTTTGATGAGTTTGACTCGATAGCCCCCAAGCGTGGCCATGACTCGACCGGTGTGACGGACAGAGTGGTCAATCAGCTGCTAACACAAATGGATGGTGCCGAAGGCTTGTCTGGAGTGTACGTGCTCGCGGCAACGTCTCGCCCTGATCTCATTGACCCAGCTCTACTCCGACCAGGCCGTCTCGATAAATCGCTGCTCTGCGATATGCCCGCTCCCGAGGACCGTCTCGACATCCTCAAGGCGTTGTTCCAAAAGGTCCGACTCTCCGACGAGCTCGCCGAGTCGGAAGACGCGTGGGAGGAAATTGCCCGGCGCACGGACGGCTTCTCCGGCGCAGATCTCCAGGCCCTCGTGTCCAACTCGCAGCTCGAGGCCATTCACGATGTTCTCGATGTCGGCGGCGCATCGTCCACATTCCGCGGCAAGAGCGGCGGCCAGAACGGGGCGCGGCGCAGCGCAGCTCCAAGCTTCGTGCAGTTCCGCTACGGCGCCGACGCCGACCAGTCCGTCAAGCCCGCGGCTCAGAGCAAGTCGGCTTCCCTCACGGAGCAGGCCGCCATGACGTCTAAGCTGGAGCAGATTAAGCTCGCGCGTCGCAAGGAGAAGCAGGCCCACAAGGGCTCGGTCGGCCTTCCAAACGCTGCCTCAACCAACGGCGACGGCGGCAAGGCGCCGCTGGACCAGAAGGAGGTGGTTATTGGCTGGGAGCACCTCGTCAAAGCGCTCGACAACACGCGTGCCAGCATCAGCAAGGAGGAGAGGAGCCGCCTAGAGCGCATATATCACGAGTTTGTGGCCGGCCGCAGCGGCAAGATGAAGGATGGACAAGGAAGCACGGAGATTGGAGGCCGTAGTAGTCTCATGTAAATTTAGGTAATGTGGTAAATGTATAAGTATATGATTGTCGTTTGTTTCATTCTTCGTATCATTGCATGGCAGGAGCTAGCAGCTAGAACCAGACATCTAATTCATGCTCTCATTAAGACGATTCGTTATCATTCTAAAATTTCCATTCAGCCACTTATTCACTTTCGTTGCTCAGGGTCGCGGATTGGCACACCCCCCCCCCTTCTTCTTCACGCACCCTTGATAGCGGCCACTTGCGCCGCCAGCACCTCATTCGCCGTCTTGAGCAGTACGTCGTGCACATCCGCGCGCGCCGCCAGCATGCCCCTGTTGGCTTGTAAATCGCGGCCGGCGCCAAACTCAATCACCCGGCCGTCAAAGTCCGTCACCCGGCCCCCACGCTCGGTAAAGAGCAGCTGCGCGCCGGCATTGTCCCATACGTAAAAGACGGCGTCTGGACGCGCGCCCAGCCGCACCCACGCGTCGGCCGCGCCGAGCACCAGCGCCGCGTACCGGACGTGGCTGGCCCAGACGTCCAGCCCGGGGTATCTCGCGCCGAGACGGCCCGCGAGCGTCCGCGGGAGCCCGTGGTTGGTCGACGTCGACCGCTGACAGTCGACGAAGCGCAGGCTTGTGAGGCTGTTCTCGGCGGCGGTGGCGGGTGGTAGTAGCGGCGGCAGCGGCGTCGCGGGCGACGACAACAGCGACGCGGTGGCCGCGGAGGGAAAGCGCCGGATGGTGGCTCCCTGGCCCTTGACGGCGGCGAGGAGCACGCCTAGGCCATTGGCGTCGACAACGTCGTCGTAGATGCCGCCGTCGTCGGCGACCTTGAGGCTCGGACAGGCCAGCACGCCAACGGCCTCGCGGCCATTCTCAATCAGCGCGAGTGCGACGGCGTACTGCTGACCCTTGAGAAATGTGGCCGTGCCGTCAATCGGATCCATGATCCAGAAGCGGCCCGTGGGTCCGCCCTGCCCCGCGCCGCCCAGGTCAATCAGATCGAGCATCTCATCGACCGACGATGGGCTCGCCAACGCCTCGCCACCACCACCAGCCACGGCATCCGCCGCCTCCGCCGCCGACGACACTACCAAATCGTAGACTTGGCCGCAGAGTTGCGCGTCGTTTCGCAGCGCTGAAGAGTCCTCCTCGCCGAGGAAGCTGTCGCCGGGAAAGGCGGCGTGCAGGGCACTGATGAGGAGCGCCTGCGCGGCAAAGTCGGCGACAGTGACGGGGGTCGCGTCGGCCTTGGACACGGCGCTGACACGAGACTGCACGTTTTTGGTGAGGATGGCGGCCCGCAGGACAGCGGCCTCGGCGACGGCGCGCTCACGCTCGAAAGGCGCCGTCATCTTTGCGTTTATCGGAGGATGTGTCTTGCTGGCGGTGACTCGTGAGGTTGTAGGTGGAGGCGAGCGATACCTCCTCACAAGTGTGGGTAACTCATAAGATCGACTTGCACAGTAAGTGGCCGTCTTGGCTGTCACCAGCAGCAGCATTACACCGACGGCGCATGCGATATTGTGCATCTCTGCTTCGAAAATACATCTTGCGGGCATTGACTTTCACGACGATGAATGGCGCCGACAGATTGTGTATGTACATCATCAAGCACATCGCTTTCATCTTCCTACTAGCGGATCTATTAATTTGAGCCATCATGTTTAAAATACACGGGGCCTACATCAACCATCAAAGCATGTCCGGCGGCAGAGGGATACGGAATGCAGACAGTTTTAAAGTAGCCGCCAAACAAGAGCAAGGAGCCAACAAGACAGGAACCAAACAATAATAAACCTCGCAATTCCATCAAACAACCGCAATGCCCTCCCAATTTTCTAACCAGACAACGACCCGTGGCAAACTCCTTCACACCGCCTGTCCTTCGTGAGTCGTTTCCTAATGCCTTACACCTCTGGGTATGTTGTATAATTGCTTGCCCTCGCCTTGAAAAAAAAATGAAAAGAAAAGTGAAACCTAGAAATGTACCAAACGCCAGAAAAATGCGAAAAACAATGCAGGAGGCTATTAATTCCACGGCGATCAAATACATATCTTGCCCCCCTCGTGTTCAAGATTGAATGCTCCGGCACCTTGTACATGGGCGACCTACGCACCATTTGCGCTAGGCCTGGCTGAGCTGCCTTGCTTGTTGCGAGCGTACAACGTTTTGTACATGTTGCTCAGTCGCTCACCCGTTACACTCATGCTCGTATCATCGACAGGCCAGAGAGCAGCCAGGAAATCCCTAAAATATCAAATCAGCATAATGAGCAAGTCAGAACATCCGAACATGACTTACCAGAAATTATCCTTCAGTCCTCCATCCGCAACAGTAGCTGGAAGTTTCTGGTCAAGAAAAGTTCCAATTACTACAAGCTCTACAGCAAAGATTGCTGCGCGCTCTTTGCTCGACTTGACTTTGTGCTTCGTTGTCGAAAGAATTTTTTCAAAATTCTCTCGCACAGGCTTGAGCAAGTACCAGATCATAGCGTCGTTGTCCTGCGCACGCTGATCCGCGTTGTCACCGATGTGGCGTAGCTCGTCCAGACGGCGAAGCGCCTTGGCTCTCCTTTCATCAAGAGGACGATGCTCATGGTGATGGCTTCTCTCACGGTCTCCGTGGCGATCATCACGTCTGTCGTCACGTCTGTCGTCACGCCTGTCGTCACGCCTGTCGTCGCGACGGTCGTCACGCCTGTCATCACGTCGGTCGTCACGTCTATCGTCGTACCGGTAATCGTCACGCCGGTCGTCACGCCGGTCATCACGCCGGTCATCACGCCGGTCATCACGTCTATAATCATCGCGACGGTAGTCGTCTCTGCGGTAATCATCCCTGTGACGAGGTTTCTCCCGGCGTCGGTCACGGTCGTCATCATCTCGGCGTCGAGCCTTCTCGTGCCTATCCGCTCGGTCATCAGGCCTGCTGCTGCGGCGCCCGTCTTCAGCTCGTTGATGTTTGGGGAAGCGAGAATCTTCATGAGAAACGTGCTTGCGCTTGAGTTCTGGTCGCGGGGTTCCACGATCATGATCCCTCTCCTTCTCTCGGGGACGTTTCGTAGTTTGACCACTTGGAGATGCTGCCGCGCTGTTACGGTGGCCATTAGGCAAGGGCTGTTTCTTTGCACGATGACCCTCTGGCGCTCTAGGTCCAGGGCGATCATTAGACTGTCTTGCAAGAAGGACTGATAGCAGATACTCAGAGCGTCGCACAAGGTGTACGGCGCCTGGTGCCTTGAGCTTGTCATTGGCCTTGGATCTTTCTTCCTTCTTGCCGACACGATGCTCCTCGAGGAACAACTTTTCCGAGAGCTCAAGGTCTGGATCGTCACGAATCTGTACCCACGCTCCGAATCCGTGCCTGTCAATACCAACAAGAAGCATAGCATCCTCCTTGGCACCCCATGGGCAGCTGTAGTTTGCACCCTTGGTTGCGTCAGGGAGACGGTATGTTTTCCAATCAGCTTGGCTTCGGATGGCATCGCGAAGAAGCTGTAACTGCTTTGGTCGCTCGATGGCCGTTTCGGCATTGACCTTCTTCAGCTCGCCAAAATCGATCAAGACAGCTTTCTTATCCTTCTTCGTCAGGGTTTTGCCCATCTTCTTCTCTTCCTCGGCCATTTTGTCGAGATTCTCATCCACAGCTGTCTGAGCGGCTTTGATGAAATCATCTAGAACGGACTTGACATAGTCAGCATCACGATCGACAAGTTTTGCTTCGCGAATGATGTCATCTCGTCGATCATCAATTGAGCCAAAACGGAAATAGGCTTTGATCAGGTTACGCTGGTCCTTGTCATTGAGAGGTCGTTTGGGATCAGCTCGCAGGGCACGTTCCTCTTCCTCTTCTTGCTGCTGTTCCCTCTGTCGCTTCTTGAGGCGGTCAGCCCGTTCAGACTCTCGATTGCGGCTCTTTACAGCAGCACGTCGTGGTGCACTCTCAGCAGCGACCTTGGCCAGGTAATCATCGTGCTGGCGCTTATCTTCCTCGGCTTTGATCTCTGCGAGCTTGTCGGCCGGAATAATCTGGTCCCAGTCAAGATTGATGTCGTCTACCTTGACATCAGTGATTTGCATGAAGTTGTCCCAGTCAATGCCTCCACTACTAAGGTTAATCTTGTCATCAACCTTGGTCTTTGTGACTTCTGCATTTTCGAGAATAGAATCAATGTCGAGCTGCTCGAGGCGTTCCTGATTGCCGCTCTGCTCAAACATCTTGGAGGAGCGCATTTTCAAAACCATTTGAATGTCTTCATTGGAAGATGGTCCGTCAACCTTGATGCCTTTCTTGTTGAGCTCCTCCTTGAATGCAGCCTTGCCGTCATCCGTAACACCGGCCTGGATGGTGAGATATTCCAGCAGCAGCTTGTTTCGCGCGCGCTCCAAAACTTCTTCTTCGACAGTTTCCTTGGAGACGAGACGATAGATGTTGACGGGGCGCTTTTGACCAATTCTGTGGGCTCGAGCCATGGCCTGCAAGTCTGCCTGAGGGTTCCAGTCAGAATCGAAGATGACGACAGTGTCTGCTGTCATGAGATTAATGCCGAGACCACCTGCGCGAGTGGATAGAAGAAAGCAAAAATCTTCGCTGTCGTCTGCATTGAAGTGGTTAATGGCCATTCTTCTGGGGCCCGCTGCAATCGTTCCATCCAATCTCTGGAACTTGTAGCCACGGAGAGACATGTAGTCACCAAGGATGTCGAGCATCTTGACCATCTGGCTGAAGATTAGAACACGGTGGCCGTCCTTCTTCAGTTTGGAGAGCAACTGATCCAGTAACATCATCTTTCCGCTACTCGTGATGAGACCTTTGATCTGGTCTTCACGACGGATGCTGCCAGCTAAAACTCGCTCCTCAGCGCCGGGAAACATGTAGGGGTGGTTACTGATCTTCTTGAGCTCCATCATGATATTCAGCAACGAGTTCTTGTGACCACTGCTGGCGTCAGAGAGCGCAGCATAGTTTCTGGTTAAGATGTTCTTGTAATAGTCTAGCTGAACATCAGAAAGCTCAACACGAATAATCTTTTCCGTCTTTGGTGGCAGATCAGATTCCACTGTCTCTTTGGTTCGGCGTAGAATATATGGCGCGATGGCGGAGTGCAGCTCCTGCAGCTTTTCCTGTGCATCAACTGCGGCGAGCGTGTCTAGGTCTTGGTCAATCTTGACCTTGCCCGGGTTCAAGAAGTCCAAAAGTGCAGCAAGTTCCGAAAGGTTGTTCTGGATGGGTGTTCCAGTGATGAGCACTTTGCAGGGAATACCAAACCCGACCAGGCGCATGTAGAGCTGCGATTCGCTGTTCTTGAGGCGGTGAGCCTCGTCGACTGCAAGAACTTGAAACTTGATGGACTGAAGAAACTGCCAGTCTTGAAGAATGAACTCGTACGATGTGACGAGAACATTGAACTTTGGTTTTTTGGGGTTGCCATCAACAAGCAACTCATTTTCGCGAATGATGTTACGTGCGTCTTCAGGGCCTAGGTACACGACGTAGTTCAGGTCTGGTGACCAATTATTGAACGTGTCGCACCAAGCTGGAATAACACTGAGAGGAGCAACAACTAGCGATGGGCCTTCTTGCTTGCGGCAGTTGCGCAGCCAGCTAAGAAACGAGACAGTTTGAACCGTTTTGCCAAGGCCCATTTCATCGGCGAGGATAACATTGTTGCCTCGGCACCAGTTGAGGCAGAGGAAGTTGAGCCCACGAAGCTGAAAGGGACGCAGCTCGCCGTTTTGTATGTACTTGGGCTGGGCATCAAGCTTGGTCATCCTAGAACGTGTGTCCAAGTTGGTTTCCTTGCGATCCGAATGCCATGGTCTCGATGCTCGGTCGAGATACTGGTCAATCTTGTCTTGAAACTGAGAGCTGATTGCAGAGGCCTGTTCCCACGTGCATTCTTCGTAGGTGAGACCCTTCCATTTGACAAAGTACTCGGTGCCATCTTCTCCTTCGCGGACATTGACGACTCTTTCAACTTTGGTGAAGTCTTCGAACGCCTCTTCGTCACGTTCGCGGTCGAGAAAATATTGTTCCTTTGTCTCTGGAGCCATTTCGTCACCAAAGCGAATATCGAGTTCATACTCGACAAGCTTTCGAAAGTAGTTTTCGACTTTGCGAAAACCACGCACATTGCGAAGAGAGTCGATGGTTTCCCACGTGTCGTGCAAGTTTGACTTTCCTTGCCATTTGATAAAGTACTCAAAGTCGTGTCGGCTAGAATCAAAAGCGAGAACAGCATCGGCTTTGATGCGGTGTTTAACGACCTTTTCGACGTAGGGTGAGTCATCGACATAGTCAGCAACGTAGTAACCCTGACCGACTTCCGTGTCGTCTTCTTCCTCTTCGGCATCGCTCTCTTCGTAGGCCCCTTGTTGGACTTGCTGCGCGGCCCGTCGGCTAGACCAGCGCTTCTCCGTGAGGGCCAGAGCAGGCTGAGCTTCCAGGCGTTGTCGAGCTCGTTTGATCTGACTCTTTGCCCGTGCTCCACCGTATGTGTCTGAGTCGGAATCGGAATCATTGGTCGACAATTGTAGCACGGGAGTTGCTCGCTTGGAGGCTAGTGGTTCTGTTAGTCGGTGGGTGGCAGCTTCAAGAACCGCAGAGCATGACATACAAACACGAGAGTCGTCAACACGTCGTCTCTTGATCTGACGGCGGCTAACGGGTTCAGCATCGGATTCGGACTCAGATTCCGCCTATGCGACAGCTATAAGTAAAGTAATTGGCTTTGATATGCACAGACGACATACCAGCTTGATTTGCGGTTGAGGGCGTCGCTACATTCCAAAATTAGCGCCAATGGGGAAGATGAAAAATTTTCAGGTGTCAGGGATAGCATACACTACGACGCAGGCCATAGAGCTCCGGATTGGCTCTGATATACTCATCCTCGTCGACTGAGGCTTTTCGCTTGGAAGCTTGATTCGAGTCGCTGGAACTGGCTCGGCCACGCGGCTCGGCGTCGTGATCCTGGGGAGAGGGGGGGTCATTGTGCACCTCGAAATCAGCATCATGCGACGCATCATCAGCGCTGGAGTCCGCGCTTTCTGACATGCGATCGTCATCCGAGATCTTGTTTGCGCCATGACTGACGCCTCTGAAGGACTCCGCGGGGGACGGTTGTTGCGACGGAGTCAGGGAGCGATTGGAGACATCGCTGTTACTTCGGGACCGCTGTGTGGGATTATGCGAATCGTTTTCATCATCTTCGGTCACATGTCCGTTTATAGGACTGCCCAAGGCAGGGCTAGACATGGTTGTGATTTCGCCGAGCGATCGATAGGTCCTGTGTCCAGAGTGGTGTCAGCAGAATATCCCTCGCCTGTATGATAGCCCAGGGGCGCGAGCAGCACAGAGCGACAGAATCATCAAGTATAATGAGCCAGATTAAAAGTAAAAGTCATATCGAGATGAAATACTGCCGATATCGCTTGGGTATAACAGCTCTGGTGATGGATAGAGATGCAGGAGTCGAGACGTGGCAGAGAGAGGGCTGGCGAAGGCGCTGCAGGTGAAAGAAGCACGTATTCAAAGCCACGGCATCAAATTCAACGAAATTCATCAAGAATTGACCTTGATAGAGCCACCCTGGTCGTCTGGGACGGCCAAGGGCGCGCCATCAAGCGTCGCAGCCGGGCATCGGCGAGATCTGGCGCTGGTACACTTGGCGACAAGAGTGATAGGGTTGTGGGCAAGAATGGGAGACGTACCAGTCATGAATAAAAATAAGGTAAGCAGTCGAGTGAACTAGAAGAAAGACCCGAGTATGAAACAAAACTATTCGGGGGGATCGTGGGGGGAATCGGCAGGGAGCGAGGGAGCGTGGTTGGAGACGGCCGAATGTTATAAAAAAGCATAGGCAGAGAAAGGCAGAAAGAAAATGGAGGGACGGACGGGGCGGAGAACCGAAGGCACGGCTGGGTTGGGGCCAGTCCATTTTAGGTTTGGCGGCGCTCAGGTGGCAGGAGTGTTACAAGGGTGCCACAGAAGCATAATGCGCTGTTCAGCCTGGTACGGTAGGCTATTACGACGAGTACAGGTGGTGTACAAGGCCTGAAAAGAATCCCGCTGAACTGAGCACAGCCAAAACGCCCCAGGTGGCTCCAGGTACCCAGGCAGAAAGGTACCTGACTGTCTAGGTAGGCGAATAGGCAATACTCGGTTAGGTAAATAGGTAACAAGTAAACAGGCAATAGGTAAATAAGTAAAAAGGTAAACAGATACATAGGAAGGTACACAGGTAGGCCTACAGGTGCGAGCCAATACAACTCCCAATTGTCTGTGCGTGTGCCACAAGCGACTCAGTCACGTGTCACTACATACCAACATTGCTCTTGTGCCAGGCAAAGCTCGAATTGCCAAACCAGACTTCGCTGGCGAAATGAAAGCAGCAGCGTTATACTACAGTTTACAGTCTACAGGCTGGTAATGGGGCGTTTTGTTTTTTTTTTGTGTTGCTGCTTGGGTTTGCCGTGCCATCTCGGGTATTACACCTCCCTAGTAATTCCCTGGTGCCTGGCAAATGGTACCAGGCTCTCATACAGCGTAACCTCATGCAGGCAGTGTGCTACCATGAATTGCGATAAATACGACCTCGATACTTGGCTATGCAATCACGCAAATCAAGTACACATCCACGGGTTATCATCAAGCTTTTCTGTGCTACGTGTGTCTCATTTATAGGAAGGCCTTTCTTGAAAGCCGCTCGGAGCTTGCAACCACATCCCGAGCACCAACACACGACAAGTGTACATGCTCGTACTAGGTGCTTGAGATATACATTATTTTTGTTTCATAGCGGTCCAATTGTAATTGAATCCAATGCGGAGTACAATACCATACCCAGACAACCCATTCTTCTTATGTTGTCACGTTTGCTCGCTCAATTCCCGCACCTTGCTGGTCGTCCAGGGAGCCAGGCCAATCTAGATAGTGCAGATCCTTCACAAAAGTACTCTCGTCACTCTTACACACCCAGAAAATACTCATCCAGACTTCAATTGCTAACGCATCCTATTCCTCACACCGAAAAAAGCCCACTGTATCCAACTTCGCCCACTGTTGCCCTGCCCCGCCAAAGCGACGATTCACGAGGCACGAAAAATTGATGACCATGCCACTACGGCGGCCACCGTTTACCGCACCTTTGTTCTCCTTCTTTTCCTCTTTCCCCTACCACCATCCTCCAAACCCTCTTCAAGACTTGCCGTTGCGCCTACTGTGTGCTTTGGTCGTTCTACGCATACGACTTTACTTCTTTCGTCATTCCGCCCTGCTCTAGCTCGTTTGCCTTGTCTTCCATTTTCAGCACATAAAAATAAAAAATCCCGTCAAAAACTTCACTACCCCACCATCGACAACCACCACCATAGCCATCATGGTCGACAAACTCACCCGGTAAGCTGCAGCTGCTTTGCGTCGTTGCAGGAATTGCGCGCAAAAACCTCAAGTTCGCAACCGCTGACGCATCATTTCTAGTATCGCTATTGTCAACAGCGACAAAGTACGCCCCCGCTCGCCAGTCAATCCCCCGACTACCCCGCCGTACTGATCGTCTTCACAGTGTCGTCCACGAAAGTGCAGACAAGAGTGCAAAAAGTCCTGCCCTGTCGTTCGCAGCGGCAAGCTCTGCATTGAAGTCGCCCCTGACTCCCGCCTCGCCTTTATCTCCGAGTCGCTCTGCATTGGTTGCGGTATCTGCCCCAAGAAATGCCCCTTCGACGCCATCACCATCATCAACCTGCCCACCAACCTCGAGAGCCAGGTCACCCACCGTTATGGCCCCAACAGTTTCAAGCTTCACCGCTTGCCTATGCCACGTCCCAACCAGGTGCTCGGCCTTGTTGGAACCAACGGTATCGGAAAGAGTACTGCTCTTAAAATTCTGAGCGGCAAGCTCAAACCTAACCTGGGCCGCTTCGATAATCCTCCTGATTGGGAGGACGTCATCAAGCATTTCCGTGGCTCCGAGCTTCAGAGTACGTTTATTTACTTTTTTCTTTTACACACGATAGCTGACTAAGATCCCAATCAGACTACTTCACCAAGCTTCTAGAGGATGACCTGAAGGCTGTTGTAAAGCCTCAATATGTTGATCAGATCCCCAAGGCCGTCCGTGGCCCTGAAAAGAGCGTCCGCCACCTCATCGAAAGCCGTGCGTCTCTCAACAACATGAAGGAGGTTGCCGAGGTCCTCGAGCTCAACCACATCATGGATCGTGACATCAATCTCCTTTCCGGTGGTGAGCTTCAGCGTTTCGCCATTGGTACTGTCTGCGTCCAGAACGCCGATGTGTACATGTTTGACGAGCCTTCCTCGTATCTCGATGTCAAGCAGCGTCTCTCCGCCGCCAGAATCATCCGCTCGCTTCTCCGCGACAATGACTACATCATCGTTGTCGAGCATGATTTATCCGTCCTTGACTATCTCTCCGACTTTATTTGCGTTCTCTACGGTAAGCCCGCCATCTACGGTGTGGTGACTCTGCCTTCTTCTGTCCGTGAAGGTATCAACATCTTCCTCGACGGCCACATCCCTACTGAGAACTTGCGATTCCGTGACGAGTCTCTGACTTTCCGCATTGCCGAAGGCGCTGACGAGTATACCCTGGACCGCTCTCGCGCCTTCAAATACCCCAAGATGGAGAAGACTCTTGGCAACTTCCGTCTCCGCATCGACTCTGGTGAATTCACCGACTCGGAGATCATTGTCATGATGGGAGAGAACGGCACTGGCAAGACCACCTTCTGTCGTCTGCTCGCCGGTGCCCTCAAGCCCGATACCAAGGCTGGCGTTCCTGAGATGAGAATCAGCATGAAGCCGCAGACCATCACTCCCAAGTATGACGGTACTGTCCGCCAGCTTTTCTTCAAGAAGATCAAGGCCGCCTTTCTCTCTCCTCAGTTCCAGACCGACGTTGTCAAGCCCCTCAAGCTCGACGATTTCATCGATCAGGAAGTCAAGAACCTGTCTGGCGGTGAATTGCAGCGTGTTGCTATTGTTCTGTCCCTTGGTCTTCCTGCCGACATCTACCTGATTGACGAGCCCTCTGCCTACCTTGACTCCGAGCAGCGTATCATTGCCTCGCGTGTCATTAAGCGCTTCATCATGCACAACAAGAAGACTGCCTTTATCGTCGAGCACGATTTCATCATGGCCACCTACCTCGCTGACCGCGTCATTGTCTTTGACGGCAAGCCCGGTATTGACTCGCACGCCAACACTCCCGAGTCTCTACTTACCGGCTGCAACACTTTCCTCAAGAACCTCGACGTCACCTTCCGCCGTGATCCCACCAATTATCGCCCTCGCATTAACAAGCTGGACTCTCAGCTGGATCAGGAGCAGAAGCTGAATGGCAACTACTTTTTCCTGGATGACAACGATGATAAGGTCACTGCTTGAAAAGGGCATCTACAGGGATAAAGCTCCTCCCCACTACCAGCAGTCGCCGAATGAGCAGCACGGTAGCGGCGGCAGTGAAGCACATTGCACACCAGAAAACCAGGTTACTCTGGAGCGCCAAGATGCGTCAGCGCCAGAAGGCGGCGCCAGCGAGGAAGACGAGCCGGACGACTGACCCCGGCGGCAAGCAGCCTCTGCCCTGTTGTCTGGTCCTGCCATGATTCAGTATCAGAGTATGAGTTTGTCGCAGTTTGCGACTGTACTCTAATCCGTGGCAGATTGAGGGACAATGGATCGATATGGGAGGACTGCTCGCTCCAAGCCATATATAGGCCCGCTTCCTATCCTCGCAGGAAGGCGGGCCTGTATTATTGATGAGTAAAAGTAACATGACCACTAGTTCATAAATCGAAATACATTCAATTTAGCATAAATTTTCACCTTTCACATCTGTGCCCTCAAATCAACGTTGTAAAAGAAATTGGAATGCTCATAATACTCTCCGCATTCAAAATCTCTCTTTCTCAATGTGTATACTACTAAGCGCCATCTGCGTCTACGATCAGGTTGATACGACACGGCTCCTAGATGATGTGTAAGAGAAGAAGAGGTATGAGAGAGTGGCGTACAAAAAGTGCTAAGCAGCGTGGTCTCCGCAATGGACGCGTTCATGGAACGTCTTCCATTGTCGATTAGTTTTGCCGAGGATGAATCGAATCAAATCCTTTTAAATTTTCGATTTCGGGATTTTGCTTTTTTTTCTTACTCCTCAATCTCGCCCTCTTCGCTGCCGCTCAGCATCTCGGCATCCTTGTCCTTACCCGCGGCGTCTGGAGCGGCGGCCGCTGCTGCGCGAGGAGCAGGAGGGGGGGTCTTGCCCCTCGGGCGCTCGCCGCGAGGGGGTGTGCGTTCGCGCGAGCGATCTCTTCTAGGTCGCTGTAGAGGACGTTAGCAACCATATCATGGTTCATCTCCAAAACTGTGGTGGCAGGGGCGGTGTAGCATACCTTGGAATCTCTTCTATCATCCTCTTCATCCTGACGGCGGCGGCGCGAGCCAGCCGGGCGTTCATCACCATAGGGGAGCTCGTCATACGAACCTCGATCCGCGCCCCTGCGGCGGTACCGGTCCCTCTCCTCCTCTCTGTCGCGCCGGTCGTAGTCGCGATCGTCGAGATCGCGCCGTGAGCGGCTCGGCCGATCATAGTCGCGCGGATCACGGTCGCGTTCGCGGCGTGCTGGCGGCGGCGGCGAGGGCCGGCCGCCGCCGGCTCGCTCACTAGCCAGTAGAGACTCGGCCATGGTGGACTTACGATGATTGCGCTCGCGCTCGGCAATGGCCTTGCGCCGGTCTGCCTCGTAGGGATCCAGCTCGGGACTGCGGCTGCGTCGCCGTCCGCCACCGCCGCTTCGGTGCGAGCGTTCGCTGCGCGCGCGGTCTCCGTCGCGGCGAGGCACCTCGCGCTCGCTGGAGCGCCGCGCGCCTCGTTCCATGTCCTCGTCTTTTTCGCGGAGCCGACGCATGTGCCTGTCAAAGACGCTGTGGAGGGCATCGTCTGGGAGCGACTGGAACTCTGCAACCTTCAGTATTCGTGGTCGTACCTTGTCAAAAGTGTCCCCGAGAGTGACGGGAGGATCCATGCGCTTCAGGTGGACGCGGAGATCGTCCATTGTTCGGCGCTGGTGGCGCTCAGGCTGTTCGTCGCGTTTCGCGTTTCGCTTTTCGCGCATCTGGCATCTGGTCAGTACTGTACAATGTGGGCAGGTCAACGGGCGTGGCTTACCCGATTAAAGAGAAGTTTAAGAAGATCAGGATCAATGTTAGCAGTGCGTGGATCATCCCTCATAATGGACATGAACTCCTCTAATTCGCTTGTGGGTGTAATCTCAACCCGCTTGTCCTGCAAAAGTTAGTATTTGGCTTTGTTTAATACCTCCAGTACCTACTTCGAGTACATCCAACACATGATTTCTAGGGCCGCGCAGGTTGCGCTCCTCTTCTTCCACAACGTCCCAAAAGAGCTCCTGCGCGGTCGAGCCTTTGGAGGGTTCGTTGCTAGCCATGGCAATGTAGCGCTCGTCCTCTTCGATAAGCGGAAGAATCTGTGACCATGTCACTCCAGCCTTGATCTTTCCATCACTTCGTAGTTGGACAAGCAGAGACTTGAATGCCTCTCGCGCCTTGCGCTCTCTACGTAGCGCCTTGTTCTTTTCCTCTTGCTTGGCATCGTTGAAAGCGCGTTCCAATGCCCTCATGTGATTTTGAAACGCTGTTAATATATCATACTGGGTCAGAGACTTATACTTCTCTTCATCTTGGAAGATAGGTGTAGACGAGAGGGTCGCCTGAGCTTCGGACCAGGAGGAGTATGGCTCCAGGTCAAGCTTTGGCAACAGCTCCAGGAGTCCATCCATTGCACTCTTCCGAAGACTTGTCTGCTTCTCTTTGTGTGCTTTTCTGAGTCCCTGGATGTACTCTTCAAACAGGTGTCTCCGCTCGTTTTCGTTACTTGTGGATCGGAAGATGGTCTCGCCCTCAATGATGGGTCGCGCAGTCTTCCAGCGGGTATAGTGTTTAATCTCGGGATGACGCTTCAACATGATCTCGAAATCGGTCCGCAATTTCGCCATTCTCTCTGCAGCGCGCTCCTTGTCCTGCGTGACGACGTCCTGACAGTACTTTTCGAAGGCAGCGCGACGGTCTTTGGGGTCTTTGATGGCGCGGAACTGAGGGTCCTTCGCCGAGGCGCGGATGGCCTGCTCCCAGCTCCAATCTGGCTGCACACCACTACGGCGAAGAAGTTTCGCGAAAGCAGCCTCTGCTTCTTCCAATGTCGCGTAGTCGGGATCGTCGTTAGCAGGCACGAACGCCTTGACTTTGGGATCGATAGGAGCGGCAAGCTGTCGTGCATCGGCATACGGATCGCGATCGCGATCGCGATCACGGTAATCACGGTGGTCTCGATGATCGCGGTAGTCTCCTCGGTCACGACGGTCTCCTTGGTCGCGATGGTCGCGTGCATCACGAGGGTCGCGGTGAGAGTCATACCCTGTCTGCGCGTTGCCTTGATTGTAGGGCGTCGCAGCAAGTACGCTGTTGTGGCCAAGGGCAGCCTTGAAGACTTCAGGCATTTCCCAGGAGCTCTGCTTCGTCTCGGTATTGTACCAATACTTGCGCCCGCCCTCGGCCGTGTACTCTTTCCAAGGCTGCGACGACAGTGCACGCTGCGCATAACAGTTAGTCCTGGCACCAGAGCCCGGCAGCACTGAGGGGGCTTTGAATACGAACCTCTGCCGGCGTCATCATCTCCTCCGGCTTCGTCCACTGCGTCACCTGAGTTGCGCTGTTGTAGTAGTAGGCTCGTCCATCCGGGGTGTGATGCTCTGCCCATGGCGACACCGGAGGCGCCTGGTGGCCGCCGTATCCGTTCATGTTTGGCTTTCAAAAGCCTTTAAAATATCGAAATAGCTGCCAAGAAGACTTGCGACAGCAGTGCCGATGATTTTGGGGATGTGAAAGGGTCGAATTAAGCAACAGTTGAAGATGTGCAGGAGCAAGCCGCCAACCTCGTTTGCCAGACGGGCTGGTAATTTTCTGCCACCAAGCAATGATCGAAAGCGCACAAGCCACTTTTCCACCAGCCACAGCCAATTGCGCCACATCATCACAACGCTCGCTCGTCGTAGCTTGAACGCCAAGGGGCGTCGCCAAGTGATGCCGCAGCAATGCCATTATCGTGTTCAAAGTCGTTGGGGGCACATGTTTAGGATCAAGTGGCACTTTTGATAGCGTTTCACACCTATGGTTTCCTCGTAATTCCAGATTATATACAGATCGACGCATCATGTCGGAAGTCGATGCGAAAGCATCAGAAGACCAACCACCGTCGCAAGCCATACCGCGAGACAACTCGGGGAGCTTCACAGATCAGTCGTATCTCACCTATTTGGTGCCGTCCGACACGGAAATCAACCTCGATGAGGCGTTCAGTGATTTGGGGCAAGGGAATTCAATACTAGCATCGATACCGCAACGCGAGACGCTCTTCTTCGGTACCCCAACCCACCTCCCCCCCCCCTTCTCTCACTCGCGCCACTAACCAACCTCTCAGATGAAACCGTGCAAGTCCTGCTTGTCCTCAAGACGCCATGGGTGGAAGAAAAGGAGCTCCAGTCTAGCCTGCAGAGGCTCATGATCTCTCTGGCCGCGCACGTCGTCAACAGCCCAACCGCCGCCAATCGCGACGCCACCCCCGCTTCCGAGTCCATCTTTGTCGGGGCCGTCTCCGACATTAGCGATCCCTTTGTCGTCGTGGACGAGGAAGCGGGCAGCGACTCCGACTCGGAAACGCCCACGCGGTATCTCTATGCGGTGTGGAAGCTTGCGGTGCCGCTCTCGCGGCCGCGCATGCGCCTGCACCGCCCCTCCATCGTGCTGTCCGCCTCGGCGGGCGTGCGCCCCGAGCAGTCGCCGTCACCCGAGCAGGCCCGCGCGGCGGGCTACCTGCAGAGCGGCGCGCCGTCGGGCCTCAACCTGCTCGAGTCGTTTGCGGGCGACCCGGGCCTGCACGGCGTGCGACCCCGGCTGTCGGCGCTGCGCGTGTCGCGCGTCGTCCCCGTCACTCGCCCGCCAGACCTTCTAACGCGGTTGCGCACGTTGCCGCAGCTGCAGCTGCCCGTTGCCGCGCTCGTGCACGCCCGCATCCGCTTCGTCCGGCCCGGCGCTGCCGCTCCTCCGACCAGCACCGTGGTCGCCCTTCTCGAGCTCGACTTCACCCCTGACCTCGACTACGAGGCCCTCGTCGACAAGGTCACCCTAACGACATCAGCCGGCACCGTCGAGAGCCTGAGCAGTAGCAGCGACGATGATGAGCCCGCCGCGCTCGCGCTGCCCCTCCGCTGCGTCGCGCACGACCACGTCACCCTCATGTACGCCGTGCGGCCGCACCGCCTCGACGTCAACGCCAGGGACGCTAACAACGCGCTGCACATTGCCGTCTCAGCCGTCATCCAGGTCGCGCCGGGCGCTCGCTGCACTCCGCGCATCGACATGGCCTGGACGGCGGGTCTCGACCTGAGCGCGCCTCTCAACCCGAGCTTCGGCGCGGCCACGGAGACGGGCATCCAGCGGGCGCACCGCCCCGCGCAGCTCTCCCTCGCTAGCACCGCGTCCCTGTCTGCCGTCACCCCCCTCAAGTCGCCGTCCATCATGCGACCCGATGCGCTCCCATTGCTCGAGGCCTCATCGTCCTCCACCACCCCAACCGCTGCCCCCACCGCCGCCGTCCCCGAGCTTGGCATTACCATGTCCTTTAGCGGCCCCGCCGCCGCTGTGCGCCCCGGCGACGTCTTCTCCTGGACCGTCTACGTCCTCAACCGCACGAGTGGCGGCGACGACGACGGCAACGATCCCGCCACCGCCGCCAAGACCGCGCGCAAGCTAGCCCTCGTCGCTATTCCCCGGCGACGCCGGCACGAGGCGCGGTCCTCGCTGCGCCCTCCGTCAACGGCCTCGCGCCGCCACGGCGAGCCGAACGTGGCCGCCGCCGTCGTCGACGACAACGTGCTGCACGCGCTGCAAAAGAACGCCACGGTGGACGGCGCCGACCTCGTGTGCCTGAGCGCCGACACGCGCGTCGGGCCCCTCAGCCCCGGCGCCTGCCACGTCGTCGAGCTGCAGTTTCTCGCGCTGCGCCCGGGTATCGCTGGTATCGAAGCCATTCGCGTCGTGGATCTAGGGTCCCAGGAGCACGTCGACATTAAAGATTTGCCGACGACGGTGATTGAGCCGCTCGGCGCATGAGATTCAGCTGAAGCTCAAAGAAATCAAGTCAAAATAAATCGACATGTCATCAAGGAAGAGAAAAGGTGGATTGTTCATTAGGATTGTATGAAGTATTGCTCGCTAGCGGTTGTATTATTGTATCAACTGAGTTGACTTCGCTTCCCTCAACGACGTGGTCTCGCCGTGCATGTATTCACCCATCCATGCGTTATGCCAGTACAAACAAAACAACACCGATGCCAACACCTCCAAAATGATGCGTGCCCATGCATTTTCCAAATAACTGCCATGCTGAAATAAATAAACTCCGGATAATATGTTTTCTCGGGCATGCATGGGAAAACTAAATTGTAAAAATTCCACCGAATATATTCCAATAGGATAAAGCAGACCTTTTGTTTTCTGCCAGGTTTCGCTAATTAAATGTCATAGTCGTCGTCCCAGCCGAGCGTCGCGTAGATGGATTTTTTCGGCTCACTCTGGCCCTGCAATCGCAGCTGCCCGACAGGGCTGCCGCTGAGCACTTGCTGGTGCTTCTCCTTTTTGGCAGGCGTCGCAAAGACGTGGTCCCTTGTTCCGTGCTGCTTCGCAGCTCCCTCGTCGGTCTTGGCTAGCTGCGGCTGTCTATTCGTGCTCAGACTAGAAGAGAGAGGGCGAGGCGTTGGGTTGTTGCCGGTCCGCACCAAAGGCGAGGGCGGAAGGCAGAGCTCGTCGTTGGAGCGATGCAGAAACGTCGACTTCGTTGCTCGTTTCGACGGGGTGCTGCCCACTGTATCAATCGCTGGGGATGTGTTGAGGTCCATGGGGTTCCGGAAGCCAGTCCGATGGCCAGTCGATGGGATAAAAGCTTCTACACTTGAAGGCGCAACGACCTCCTCAATGTGTTGCATAGGCAAGCCAGGATGGCCCTGGCTATACGCATAAACGTCCCTGAATCTGTTGTTGGCGGGCGTTGCCTTGACGATAGTACTTCGCTGCATTCTGCGGGATTCTGCATTATTGTTAGTCTTGTGCTGTCGATCAACGCAAGAAGCTGCACTCACTCTTCGCCGCGAGGACTCTTTGCTGGTCAGCCTCTTGCATAGCTTGGCCAACAACTTCTCTATTCGGTTTTCGCAACGCAGCAATAGCATCTTTAATCTGGGCGTCAACCAAAGCTTGCCTACTCGCCTTGGATGTGTCGTGGCCGGCCACGCCGCTGCTGTTGCTGCGCGAGAGCGCCGGTCTTCTCTGACTGTCGCCTTCCATTTTGCACAGGCGCCCGAGATTGGCAGTCTCGCTTCCCTCGCGCTTCATCGAAGGTAGCGAGGTAGAGGTGGCAGATCGCAGGAGAGCAATCATGTTGCTCGGTCCGCGAGACACGCTCCTGCGGCTCTGCTGATCTGTTGATAACGCGCGCTGGAGTGTCCTTGGCCGCTGGGCAGCGGCGGGTCTCTTGGTCGCAGAGCCAGGTTTCTGTTCTTTTTTCAGTGCAGAGCGCTTCTGGGTTTTGCTGCCACTTGCAGGCACAATCACAGGGCCGCCAAGCTTCCTACTGATTGCGTCGCACATTTCGGGGATACGTGCCGAGAAGCTAAAAACCGTCAGTCCCAACGATGAGCAGTGGTTGTTTGGCACATGGCAACTTACAATGGTACAATAACATCGGTACAAAAATCTTTCAGGGGCTCCGAAGATGATTTTTGCACTAGGCTGCCACTGAGACTGTGTCTGTTAACCTGTGACTCCTCTGCCAATTGCTGCTCATCTGTGGCAGTCGACTGCCAGATCGTCAAACGGTCGGCGTGAACATCGATGAGAACTGGCAAGTTATGCTTGTTTCTTTTCTTTGCTGGGGCAACTGCAGGTGAGCGATGAGCTTGCGAGGTGGAGGCGCCAGGTAGTAGAGGAAGGCTACTGTCCGCTGTATCGTCTGCAGCTTTCAGCGGCTCAAGGGCCAGGATCTCCAAGATCAGAATCATTTGCAGCTGCGTCTCACGGGTGCGAAGCAGTGACAGATGTGACTTGATTTGCATGGCAGTATATGTGGGCTGCTCCTCGTCGAGCTCGGGCTTGTTGGCATTCCACCACTTTCGAATACGGTCATCTTCATCAGGATATATACCATTCTTGCCTAGTTTCGTCTTTTTGGGCTTGCGTCTCTTGGAGCGAGCCTCGTCGGAGCTGTCCACGGGGGCGGGTATTTGAGAGATGATGTCTGGCGCAGTTTCACGGTATTTCTTGTCGACTTGTACAGTGGTGAGAACTAGGCTCTTGAGGAATTCGATGAGGTCGGCCATGTCGAGAGTCGACTCGAGATCAAGGTGGAAGGCTGATCTAGCTCGTGATAGAGGACCTTTGGCAAAATATGCAAGGGATCCCTGCGTGGGTCGGATTAGATTAGATGTAGGGGTATGGCACGACAAGCACTCACCATAGACTTGTATAATGCTTCGAAATAATGAGCTCGGATATTTTCAAATATGTTGGTAGCCATGTCTTGAGTGTCATCGTCGATCGCTCGGATATGAATTTGGCTCGAGGGGAGCGCTGATACCGCGCCCGTCGCCGAGCTTTCTCCTTGAGTCTCTCTGACGGGGGAATGAGCCTTGGTTTTGCTGCTTTGTACCACCTGAGTCCCGTCGGGCGAAGGCTTGACGTGAGGAATCATGATCTCGGGCGTTTTCTCGTCTCGTGCCGTCTTGATGTGCGGAATCATGATCTCGGGCATCGGCACCTTCTCTTCTCCCTTGACATGCCGAATCATGATCTCGGGCGTTTTCTCGTCTCGTCCCGACTTAATATGCGGAATCATAATCTCGGGCATCGGCACCTCTTCTTCTCCCTTCTTGACATGCCGAATCATAATTTCCGGCATCGGCGTTTCTTCCACACTCTGCTTCACGTGCGCAACCTCTGGCGCCGTAACCCCGTCGCTCGACGTCCTCGCCTCCGCCTTGGGCTTCTTGCGGACCAGCGATTGAATCGCCTCAATCGCGGCGCGCTTCTTTCTCTGCGGACTGTCCATGCGCAGCGTCGTCGTCGTCACGGCGGCGGCGGCGGCGTTTGACGGCGGCGACAACGTCTCGGCCTTGACGGAAAACACACGCTCCGCGCACACGGCAGTCGCCGCGTCCCGCGCAAGCCGCTCGACGCTGACCCAGGCGCCGAGCCTGCACATGGCATACAGGCCGTCGGCGTGCCGCTCGACAGCGTAGACGGCGCGCGTGGCTTCGTGCCGGGCCACCAGCACGCTTCGCGCGGCGCCCATGCGGGTTTCGAGGTCAAGAATCTTGATGCGGGACTCGACGAGGCGGGTGTAGGCGCTCTCGGCCGTCGTGGAGCCAAAGTCGATGCAGCTCAGCGACAGGTCCTGCCGCGGCAGCACAAACAGAGGCGATAGCGTCTTGGGCTGCACATGAAGGGCGTGCGGGTGCGGCTGCGTTGTTGTTGAAATTTTGCGCGTCAGCAACAATGTCATCGGGGAGGGCGGAGGAAGACAGAGCTAGGAACTCTCTCACCTTGACGGCTATAGACGGTCTGAGCAGTCTCTCCATGGCCGGATCGGAGCGTCGCCTGACCCGATCCGCGGGCGAGGAGACGACAGATACGGCAGCTTTGTGGTCGACATGGTTGAGGCTTCCGTCTGAGCTCGGTGTGAGGATGCCGGAGCGAGGACGTGACGCGCCCCTGTCGTCCGGGGCGGCAGAGGAGGACATGAGCACGGGTGGCAGCTCATTCGTCGGCCATTGCTTGCGAATATCGAGTAGAGTCGTCGAATAGCTGGCGGCTGGAGCAGTATATTATGTTGGTTGCAGATATACAGATGCCTATACGAATGGTCCGAGGTATGTTGTCTAATACCGATACCGTGTGTGGTGGTTTCGTGGTGGAGAAAGTTTACCGGCGCGGTTGGACGCGTCGTCTGGAACAGTGGAAGTGGGGCAACTGTATCTAGGCCGCCGTCTGTCGGTGAGCGACCGGAAACAATATGCAGAGACATTGGTGGGAGACAAGTACTGTACTTTTCATATAGCATTTTGTACCTAATAATAGCAAGTTCTTGGTATTCTGCATCTTTGGGCTTCTGCAATCGCTCAGGTACCTAAAGGCTGGCAGCAGGCCACCATAAAAGTGCACCCATATGAATATGTTCCAGTGACGCACTCTTGGGTCAGCAGAAAGCGATGTGCTGAATTGACATGCTCTTGTCACCATCATCCTTGTATGTTGGCCAATCTTTACAAATATTAAGCTTTGGGATCCGGGGTTGATCGTAGTGATGGTGAGATACCACAGCATTTATCGCCGACTAAGTATGGTACCTGTGCTTTTACTTCCGGAGACGCCTACCACATGTCATGCACAACTTCAGGTCAGCATGCAGCACAATAAGTTCTTTTAAACACAAAAGGCACACCTAAAGTTCCAACCCGACCCGAGAAAAGGTACAAAACATATGCTAACCTTTCTTCTCGCGCCGCCGGGTGCTGAAATCGACCCCTCGACAAGTCTACCGGGTAAGCCGCCCAAGCACGGAGCATCACGACAAGATCAACGCCCCCGTTTTTGACTCACCACCACGCGTAGCCAAGTCGAACTTTTGTCCACATACAAGGTCACTTGTACAAATCGGAGCAATCAAAGAAATCCAGCCGTTGCCGTCCCATAATTTCCAGTAATTATGTAAAAAAGACGACAACAAGCCCTTTAAAAAACCAGCACATCTCTTCAGCCACGGGCCGGCAGCCTTATCCCCACACACAAAAACCAAAAGCGCCGATCTTTTCCTATCACAGCCAATCCATCTCTCTCTCTTATTTTTTTTCCTCCGTAGCCTCGCACCGCCCCATCGGGCGGGCAAATCTATGAATCTGAGAAAGGGGGGCGTGCGTGCTTTTGCCGTGCGCTCAAATCGCCGCCGCCGCCGCTCGCCTCCGCCACGTGGCTCCGGGCTCAGAGTCAAGTCCTGAGCCAAGAATGGGAAGGAAAATCCCCTCCCATCAAAGGCACACACCCCCCTTTCTTTTAAAACCGAATCATTAATGAGCATGGGGGACTTTTATTTATTTATTGATAAAGCAAAAAGAGATGGTGCACAGATCGGATGTCGTGCAGATCGAAAATCGTTTCCCATTACAAACCACATATCGCTGCCATGTATCATATATGTGCTCGCCCGCCTGGACGGTGACATCACCACAACCACCACTTAAAGCGAAGGAATGTTTTTTTTATGCAGCACCGCTTTCAGCACAAGCTCGCAAGCATCAGGTCACCACTTGGAAAAGCGGCCTGCCAAAGCTCGGTTCGAGTTCGGCGTCCTGCGGGCCCATTTCGAAGCTGGGCTTTTGGCTATCCAGCGGCGTCTTTGATGGGACGCGCCGTGACCGTTTGCACGCCGGCCCCGGCGTTTTACAGTCCTGATAGTGCCGGGTTTTAGTGTTAGATTAGTGTCAATAAAGTCGCAATGAAGCATCAATAAAACAGAAACTGGCATATGTTGTGCACATGAGAGAAAAAAATTGTATTCTGCGACTTCCACACATAAACCATGGCCACTTTTTCCCCTCCAGCAATGTTCGCCCACATTAGCTGACCAAAACCCCGAATGCATCAACTGCCAGAAAACGCCCAGTAGCAATGAAGAAATCCGAATTCTTTTCCGATATGAGAAAACAAGCCCTTAAATTACCAAACGCCAAAGTGTCCCGGATATACCCTGAAAAAAAGTGGTTATGTATAGAAAAGAAAAAAAAAAGATGATCAACCACAGAACAAGTCGTCGGGTCATTACATTAGTAGTGGTCGCGTGCATCGCAGCCAGTCGGCCTGCCAGCCGGTAGAGCCATCGTCAAAACAGATGGCTTTTGGTACCAGACGGTAGATTTTGGACCCATGCGAATCGTAGTATACAGTGCCCCGGCCCGAATGTCCGAGGTTGCCAAGTTTGTAGCCAAAGGTGGGTATATGTGACAACGAACCGTCGTCGGATAAGTGTCAGATCAAGATGCCGACGCTGCTACATCTTGATCGAGGAATAAAAAAGAAGCACTCGCTTTTCTGGCTAGATCCCACGATGGATCTAAACGCTAGACCAGCCGGCGTTGCCGTATAGGCCCATATAGTCAGGGCTGCTTTCCTGGTTGTACATCTCGGCGCCTTGCTGGACCGGGATACCAGTGCTGTTGACGAATCCAGGCACAGACATGGCCGTCAGGTCAAAGGACTGAGGAAGACTAGACAGACCCGTGTTGACGAGATAATCCTCCGAGATACCCATCGTATACGCCGAGTGCATGTTGTACATGCTATCCATATTGCCGGGGGTACTTGGAGGTGTCGACAGCGTGGGATCGTGCGAGTTGAAGCCCGCCGCCTTGGTCTCCAGCGAGAAGGGGCCCAACAGGGCCAGGTCATTCATCCCGTGAGCGTTAGCAACCATGGGGGTGTCGGGCGTCGGGGGAGCCATGGAGCTAGCAGCACCAGTCGATGAAGGCGAGCGGTGCATGCTAAACATATTGCGAGGCGTAGTGGTCGGCTTGGAGATGCGTCCAGAGCTCGAAGCGGACGAAGTTCTACGCATAAAGCTGGCAGTCTCGGCCATCCTGTTGATGTCGATGGCGGTTCTAGGAACTCCGGCTCCCGGCGTGCCGACGCGAGCAGCGTTGATTGACAGGGGAGTCGGGCGTCTGTTACGGCGAGAGGCAAGTTCGATGCAAGGAGGAGACCTGAGATGCATACCGGGCGGAAGCTGAGAAGTTGGGCTCAGGGACATCTCGCGATCGTCCAGGCGAAAGTCATGCTGTTCCATCTCGATGCCACCGGCGACCATGGGAGCGTTGACCTTGGAAGCCTCGGCGACCAAGCCGTGGTAATCAGAGCCAAGCATCTGGCTAGGGCTGCGGTCGCCCAAGGGCATGTACAGCTCACTCTCGCTGATGGAAAAGCCATCGGCGCTTGCACCAGAAGCCGAGAAGTGGTCGTGAGTATCCTCTGGCGACTTGTCTTCGCAGTCATCTCTAGTTGCTTTGTCTGGAGAAAAGGAAGCGACCTCGCCAATGAGGTCCGAGGTAGTCTCCATGGAAGGGACGACATCGTCTGACCTGACCATGTCGAGTCCGGCAGCATCGGGAGAGCTCACTGGAGAACTTGAGCCATCGCGGGTGTGTGATGCAGGTTGGGAGCCCGGGAACGGAGCACTAGAGGCAACCAGATCACGTTTGCGATCACCACCGACGATGGCACCCTCAGCCACGGCCTTTTCCTTTTCTTGTCTCTGCTTGGCCTCGTACTCTCTGATATTCTTTTCCTTCTTTTCCCTGGCACGGCGGTTTTGAAACCAATTCTTTTGCGTGTTAGTTGAAAATGTCGTTGAGAAAAACTGTGTAAGTCCTGAATCAGAAGCAACTTACGTTGATACGAGCATTGTCTACTCGCATCGACTCGGCAAGAGCCTTTTTTGTTGTGCTGTTGGGCTTGTGGTTCTTTTGGAATTCGGCCTCGAGAACTTCAACTTCCTCCTTGGATAGACGAGGCTTGGATTCTGTAGTGCGAGGGATTTGCTGGTCAAGCAGGCGTTGGTGGTGAGCCTGGTATACGTCTATGGTATCGGCCACATATGGTGGATAGTTGGCGTTTGTGATGTGGGAGTAGGCGGCAGCGGTGGCGAAGGGATCGCTGACGGCAGCGTAAGGCCAGCCAGCCCAGTTGTTTGACGCAAAAGGACCCATGACGCGACTGATGTTTATTTTGTAGGGAATGAAATGCTGCTTGAACTGCTGCTGGGTAATGTAATTCAAGGTGCAGGGCGCAGCACGAGTATGTCGATGTCGGAGTGCTTAATGGCAGCAAGGAAAGCAGACGCAAAGAGCGATAGACGGGCTCGAGTGAGTAGCAATGTACAAAAGGAATGGGAAGAGGCTCTTTGGGAGCAAGTAGGAGAAAACCTTTGCGGAGAAGGGTGGGCTTGCTGGAGCGATGAGGAAAGCAACAACAAGAGAGGGTCGGCGGATATGGAGGGTTTATTAAGAGAGAGGTTGAGATGAGTGGATGAGATTGCGGGAAGCGAGAAGGGTACGAGAGGTGAGACAAGAAAGCTCAGTTGGAAATGGGACTCTGCCCTCGTAGGACGAGTTTGGCGAAGGGGGGATATGTTCTTGGAGAGAAGGCATAGTATGGTGGGACAGAAGCAGGAGAAGCAGAGGAGGAGAGGGGCATACGAGGTAGAAAAAGGGCAAGACAATGTATTCTGTAGTCCGGCATTGGCACCGAGGGGGAGGAGAGGAGGCGCGAGAGAGGCGAAGGGCCCTGGTCGGCTGGGTCGTCGACATCCACCCAAGGATGCCCACCACATCCACAAGCACGCATCGCGGGCCAGGTGTGAGATGTGTGTGTGTGTAGTTATTGAGAGAGAGCGAGAGAGAGGCAGAGTTGTGGTGTGTGGCAGCACAGCAGCGGCAACGCAGGTGGTGGGCGTGTGAGGGAGGTGTGTGAGATGGTCGGCGGCGAGAGGGAGTGAGCCGTGTCCGAGTGTGTGTGATATGGAGAACGGGGTAGCCGGAAGCAGACAGACAGACAATTTGACCCCTGGGGCCTGGCCACTGGTGGCGTACGCTGGGTGCGGGTACGGAAGAGCCAGCCAGCAGCCAAAGTTGAGCTAGAATGGCAAAGGCAGAGTTGAGGAGGAGACGAGGCCAGCCGTGGGCCAGAGGGAAGACGACGGGGGATGAGAGGGCGTGTAGAATTTGGCGTACAAGGTGTGTGGACTTGTGTGCAGCGGGCGTTGAGTGAGTGGGTTTGTAAAAGGACGTCGATTTTTTTCTTTTTTTTTCTTTTTTACTCTTTCTTGTTGGGCAAGGTGCAGAGACGACGCCGGCCCCCCTGCAATGGTGATCGGACAGAGTAGAGAGACAAGCACAGAGGCAAAAGACGCGATTGAAATCGACGAGAGGGGTGAGCGACAAACAGAGAAACAAAATTGAATGGGGATTTGCGAGGGGCGGTTTAGATGAATGGTGAGGGTGAGTGGGTGCAGCCAGTAAGTACTCAGTAATAGGTATAGATACAAGTAGAAGCAACAGCAGTGGCAGCAGCAAAAACCTCCCTGCTCCCTGCACCGAGTTGCGACCACCGGTGTCAGTGTGCCACCACTGCCCACAGTACCTTTCCGATAATTATATCACCCAAGTTATAATTTACAGATTGGAAAGAGCGTACAGCGCTGTTTTGGTGCTTTAGTGGCCCCCCCCAGATGCCCGAGGTATTGGCCTATAGGTGCGATGCTGGGCATTAACAACGCTGTAGTGTCGCTATTTAGTGCATCGACCCCAACACCTGGGCAGTGGAAGCTGGCGGGGAATCGACAAGACGCCACCCGGCCTCGGAGAAGATGGCTCTCGTTTCTCCTCTCTTCTTTTCCCTCTCTTTTTTTTTTTTTTTTGCGAGTCCCGTTTTACACGAACGCGTCAAGAGCCGCTGGCAACGGATTGGCCGTGAGCGGAAGAAAAGAACCTCAAGGGTTTGGCATTGTTGCTATTATACGTACTGGTGCTGGCGTGTTCTGCTGAATATGGTACCTCCACCTGGGGACCTCGCAGTAAAATCACGAGGTACCTGGCTCGCAGCCACAGCGCTAGACCTTGCCAACAGAGCACTTCACCTCCCTCTTCTACTGATACGACGCGTCGTCTTCTCCCTCTGGAGTCACGCTGGAGGGCGGACTAGGGCCAAGACTCTTCATCATTACCTCGAGGCTAGTTACCTACGACTGCCCAAATTGCCAAGTACCGAGTACAGTAGCTGGAATTCTCTAGGTAAGTGAGGTTGCGCGCTGCCCACGCATCGCCATCCCAGGGCCTAGGCACGCCAGGTGGATACCTAAGGTGAAGCCACGGCAGAAGCTGGGCGACGGCAGTGTACCCCACAACGCTGCTGGTCGCCAAGGTGCAGGCTGCTACAGACGTGCTACTTACTGACTGCTAAATAAGGCACAGACTGCTACCCAGGTTGCCAGGTACAAACAGGCACTACAGACTGCTAACTATTCCGTACAGGCGTCTTTTGACAGCGGTGCACGCGCTGTAGTAATGTAGCACACCATCAAAATTCACTACCTAATACAACACTATTCTAAAAGCCGAGGTGCTTTTGTTGCGGCCGCTGTTCCCTGTCCTGCCTTGCTTTCATCCACCTTTTTGTCGTCGACAAATCTTGACTCTTGACCCCTCCCTTCCTCATTACCCATTGCCCTGGCTTGCCTGGTTCACCACCACCACTACCCGAAAAAGTCTGCAGCATGCACGCAGCATCAAGTACGCAGCACGACGCGCTCTCGCTCGCCACGACAGGGCGGGTCCAACCCATCACGCTCACGCATACACGTATCTGCTCCCATCTCCGCCCCGGCTTCTTTACGCGGCTATGGGGCTTCCTACCACAGGGAGAGGGGTCGCATCATCGAAGGGGACCGAGACGAGGGGGACACGAGGGAGTCGACAATGGTTCGGCACGTCATCGCCCATGGATAATTTCCCTGTCTTTGGTTTGTTCTTGGTTTGCCGATTACACGCCGAAGCGGCCATTCTTTTAATCTCAACTCTATCCATAAAGGGAGAAGAATTGGCTCAACCATGGCCGTTCCTCATTCCATCTCATACTTGCCTCTCCCAAGGGCGCTTGTACCTCTCTTCCTTCTCCCGATCAATGTCTGAACCTTGCCCATGGGCCTGATAATAAATCAGAAACCAAAGTCCTATGCATGCACCAAGGTAACCCCAGTCTATAACACGCTTGATTTTGATGCTCCCACAGTGGGCTCGCCTCTCAGTCTTGGCCTGCGTCTGTGGCAATGATACATGCATCATAACAGCCCACCCGTATGAACAGTTGGCAGTATCAGTATGTGCTCGCAGCTCACGGCTCGCAGCTCGCAGATAGATGCGCACATGCTCTCCAATTTCCACTTGCAAGACGAACCGAAAATCCACCCATGCTTCCCATGCTTTCCAAGTTCCCATGGTTCCAATCGCACAAGCCGCCGCCACCTCGTCCACCCTCCGTCCCGTACCGTTGACTGGGGTTCCTCGTTCGGTTGGTCGGCCTGGGGCACCCATGGTTGCGACGGCCGCCATCGTCCCTCGCCCACCACAAAACATGCACTCACAGTTTCCATCAAAACCATCAACCCATCAACCCATCAACCCATCAACCCATATCGATCCATCCATGGTCATTATGGACAGCATCCCAAGTAAGCATACTCTGACCTATAACACCAAAACACCTAACCCATGTTTTCCTCCTGCCACGTCGAGAGATCCATGCCATGCCCGCACCGGTCATCTCCTGGCAAGAACAAGAGAACAAGAAGCGAGCTCATGTGCCACGGCGCGCATCGAGCGACCTCGTCTCTCACTCGCCATCAATGCCGTCCCTCACTCGTCATCAATGCCATCGCCGACCTGCAGCTCCTGTACTACCCCGTAACTACATACAGCACAGCTCCCACAGTCAGCACCACCTACATCCTCCGCCGGCGTTCCGCCACCCATTTCCAACTTGCCAGCGCGAGCATCTCCAGCACGGCACGGCATCACCAAGAGGCCCGAGTACAGCTGCAGCCAACTCACGCGACACCCGCTTCTCAACTTGTCAACTGCCACTGGTTGTTAGGAAGGCCGGTCCGTGGTGGGCCCGCCTCCCACTGCTGCCATTGGACACCGTTTTCACCTATGCCTCGTGCATGGTCTGGCGTTCCTCCAGGCGACTGCACCGGTTTTGGCTAGTTACAGCAAACTGCACCAGCAAGAGCCACAGAGGAGGGGCCTTCATCGGACCCATCTGCTTGCATTCTCTTGCCCTCTCTATTATTAGCGGGCCGAGTCCAATCCTGTGCGCTGTCAACCCAGTACAGACGACTTCGCCAGTCGCAGGTGGGCAGCATGCCAGGGTATCCGCATCTTGCTGAGGTGCTGTGCTTGCAGCTCCATCCACCCAACCTTCTTCATGATGTTCATGCATTCGCCTTCCAAGATGAGTTTGGCCGTTTTTTTACTGGCCTTTTGGTCTACGTGTGCTAGTCACTAGTCGGCAATCACCGCTGGTGCTACTCTGACCCTGGAGTGTGGCAGGCCGTGCTATTATGATTTTGGGGGCCATGTCTTTTATTCTGCCCACTCGCGCCACTAGGCTCTCGTGTCTCCCCAGAAGTGACCTTTTCATCCTGCTTGTTCATCGGAGGCTCTGTGCCTGAATTTTAACGGTGTGATGAAAGGCCCAAGTCGACTGCCGTGACTCTGACGACTGACCTTGCTCATATGTATGCAAGATCCGTCAAGATAAACATACACCTGTCAAAGGATTTTGCCATTTGCTGACGTTCAGAGTATCAGGGATATGAGGGCATCAATACGGGGGAACGACCACTAAGGGGGGGTGTCTGTTTAGTAGCCTTCTCAAGAGGGGGTTCGGATGAGGCTCTGTGGGCTCCGACTTCGCCAATTGAACGCATCGAGGCCGTTTTAGTCCAAGGACCGTACCGAGGAACCAGAGACTAACAAGAAAACAGCGCACACCTCGCCCCGGCCTATCTCGTCCAAGTGGAAGCTCCTAGCACACGCCGTAGCGACGGTGATGGATTAGCGTACCTGGCGCGGCGAGGCTAGCTGGGACTAACCTCCTAACCTGCGTTGTTCCTGCGTGCCTGGGACCAGCCAGAAGGCGCGGGATGATGGCCATGACTTGCAACGTGGACGGCTGTGCTGGTGACGATGTCCGCGCTAGGCTCGTTCCTTTTGACCCGTCTAGCTGTGCAGCGAATGCAATAGCATCGCTCCACCGAGGACATCTCACAGAACCGGCCCGTTTGATACTCTCACGGCGCATGTATTTTCAAAACTGGCCAGCTCTTATCACGCACTCTCTATTTATGGAATCAATTGAAGACGTACACGACGGGTTGGTACGGTTGCAGGCGGGCATCTTCCGCATCTTCGACTACCTGCATCGTCAGCTTTATCATTTTTGCTTCTTGCTTGCTCGCAGAAGCGCCCCAGTTGTGTACATTTTGTCAACTTTCACAAGACAGAGGCCCGTCTCATTTCCTTTTTGCCCCCCCGCTTCCGCTCCGCTTCCTTGTGAGGCTGGTTGCACGACAGCGTTGCGCATATCTGGAACGAAGAGCCCAGCGCTACAAGATATATTATCTATGCACAAGAGGCGCGGCCGCGGAGTCGGGGCTTGAGGCCAAGAATAGTTCAAGACAACAACAACAATAATCACCAAAAAGGAGAAGAAGGAAGAGGATGAAGAAAAAGCAACGCGCAAAGCCGAGTGAGGATCCCAAACCCAGAATGCCGGGCCCAGCCAGGTCTTGTTCACGACACACACGCCTATACAGGGGACCAGGGGAGGAAGAGGGGGAGGGGGAGGAGGGGGATCCTCATCTATAATCGCAAAAAAGACGCTGTAGCGCGATACGCACCTGTCCTTGCCCCTGCCCCGGGCCGCGGAGCAGATACCCAAGACGGGCGTGGTTGGGTTCCGGTGAGAGTGGTGGACGCGCAGGAGTCAGGACACAAGCAAAACAACGCCTGGCCTTTTTCGGTGGTCGGTGGTGGTGCCAGGTTTCTCTGTTTCTTGCCCCAGAATTGCATCAGTGCATCCGTGCATCAGTGCACCAGTGCATCGGCGCGCATCATTGCATCGCGCAGCCCTGCATGCAACCTGTTCATCCTGGGGGCGCTGCGGCCTTGGATGCTCGGAGGACACTCCTCTTTGGGACTCTCGCCTTGTCGTCGGACCACTTGCCGCGCTTCCTTTTTGCGAACCAGCCAGCCAGCCAGCCAGCCAGCCGTGTCAGCCCTCTCTCTACTTGAAATGCTTTTTTTCTTTTCTTTTTGTTTTTTTAGAGAATACACCGGCCGGTAAACCAAGCACTTGGCTCGACTAGCTCGCCTTTTGCCCACCACGCGCTGCCCTCCTCTACTTCCGCCGCCTCCGCCGCGTCCCGCCCGCCGCGTCCCTCTCTGTGTGGCTTTTGCCTATTCCCTTGCTTACTTTATTAGCCGTGCAGCCTGTTAAGGTTTTGTGCCCGCAATTGTTTTGATTCGCCGTTGCTATGAGATTCAGAATGCTCGCATGATGCAACCGTGATAGTCATATTCTCCCCTTCTGACATTTGCCTTCCTCCCTTTCGATAAACACCTCTCTTGGCCTCACTTCTGTGAAAAGCGGGCTTGGCTCTTGCGCTGTGCCAAGCAGTCCGGCGCTGTCTTGAACACCGTAATAGCGCCGCCCAATCACTGGAATTTACAACAACGTTACTCTTTTGCTGAACCAACACTGTTATGGTGTCATTGTTACGGCGATGGAAACAGCACAAACCCGGCCATATACAACAAGCAGCGCATCTCGAACATAATCGACGTTGGCTTGCATGTAGGCCCATGCTCGCACATCCCACAGCTGTGTACCGCTGCGCCACCACTTGACTACTTTTATTAGTGTCGTGGTGTATCCGCAGGATTGACCACTGCCTGCCCTAGAAGAGCTCTTTCGAAGACTTTGGGAGATTATATTTCGATGAATAACCGCCCGGGCGACATCCGGTGATTTTAGCTGCACGTTTTGCCTCTTACTTTAGTGGCACGTGGCTTGCTAGTAAAGTTGACAAGTTAACGATCGACCCGGTCCGCTCGGCCAACTTGTTCACGCCCACTTTGTTGGCTGTAACAATCAGATTCGCTGTTCACTGTCGGTGTGTCATTACAGATTTCTGCTCAGAAGTGCGACGCTCACTACTGGGCATGGACGGCCTACAGGGCCCGCGATGCTGCAACCAACTACATGCAGCCTCTTGATGCAGCCTTGTTGAATAAGCAGGGGGCAACCAGGGATATGTCCTATCAGTAGTTATTTTTGGCTCCATTTGCCCACCTGACTCTCGCTGCATCGAGTTGCCCATCTTGGTCCTTGTAAGACATGGAAATGTCTCGGTCACCGTCGCTACTCAGCTTCTGTGACACCATACTTTTTTTTCCTTTTTTCTTCTTCTTCGTCAACCCATGGAGGCCTGCAGAGCGCCCAACCAGTGACCATGCACAGGGTGCGACACACGGCGGAGGAACGAGAAACACTTTAATCACGCCCAAGAAACCCCCCTCTCCGCCGTTGATCGGCACAGGTGATCTTATGAACATGTACAGAATATGTGCATAACTGGCCCCCGTTTTTCGTGCCACCAACCAACTCGGATAGGGCCCCAGGCCCAAATGCTTACTGGAGGTTCGAACCGAACTTGTGTGATGCCAAGATCTTACATGCCTTGCCCACCGCAGGGCATCTTATCGTTGGAAAGCAGAAGGAGCCGTGACGTGCGAGGAAAGATGCTATGGCCTCAGTTGCCCGGACAGCCTTTTTTTAAAATAAAAAAACACCCCCAAGGCTGATGTGCGTGAGAGAAAAGCAACGTTCCGAATTATCGCGGTCATGGCTTGCAGGCTAAGAAGAGTGTCGAGTCAAGCGAAATTCAGTTTGCGTCTCCCAGAGGGGCAAGGAGAGAAACAGACAATGGCACACATATGCACCTTTCCGGATGGAGAAGGAAAAAGTAAAAAAACGGTGTATTGAGAAGATGACGAACGAGTTGTCCTCTTGAAGCCCAAAGAGGCGAAACGAAAACTCTATTTGGGACGTGGGCGCACAGAACGTACGTAGTAGCGTGTAAGTCGCTGTCTCCCTCGTTGGACCCCCGCAATCACGGTCCACCATGTGAGATGTGACGATCACAACGCATAGCTCTCCATTCCCTCTGAACATGCGCAGTAAAGACCACATATGATGCAACAGCATCACAGCTCAGCTAAGGCTGTTTGGCAAAAAACGGAGAGCCTTGAGAGGAGGGGTAGTGGTGGTTTAAGTGAGCGCTCTCGCCTTTTGATACCAGCCAGTTGGCGTGCTTCCTTGTTCCGCGCTCAATTTATTTAGCGAGATGGGGGCCGTGGAGTGTACCTACATTGGGCTGGCATTTCCCGTGGCTTGCTTGGAACATCTTTGTGCCACCAACTTGCCCAGAGGGTGGGGTGAAGGAAGGAGAATGTGGCATTTGTGACGATTTACATGCAAAAGTAACTAGCTCATTCGTAGCCGGACTAATAAGGGATGACGAGGCAAGGAACCAAGGAAGCACCATCCCGAGCGCTAGGCGGAAGGGATTTTCTCGGAATTTAGTGAGATGGGCCACGTTTTTCGGCGGGTTTCCCCAATTGCGTCTTGGCAAATGCCGACCAGTTGCTGTCAACTAACTGTTACTGGAACTAGTGTTGACCAGCGCCGTTGCCAGCTAACGCTGTCGGTATAGACTAGTCAACTAAGGTAATACGAAACCTGCACTGTCTTTTCGGCTACGCTGGCAGATACAACTGGAGATGCTGTACCAAGTATGCCACCAGCGATGAATCTGCAGGATTGATTACATGTCTTGGCCCCCCGATGGTATGTACGGATGTTTAGTCGAGGGCATCGGAGCTTGGTTTTGAATGAGAGACAAACCCCGCCGTCTAGAAAAGGAAAGAAGGATTTGAGCCCCCCGTCCACATGTTCCAGTAACTACTTGCTACCTTGGCTTAGGCCATGAGGATTCGAGGCTTGTCAGCCGTGCCGCCACTACAGATGCGCGCGAGGCCAGCCAGCGCCCAGTGCCTGCTTGTAGAGACAACCAAATGGGGCCGCGTAAACGGCAAGATGACCCCTTTTGCCATTTTGCGTTTGTCTTTATTCTAGATGCGTCCCATGCGTCCCCATCCCTCTTCTTTCGCGTTGGGGCGTCACAAAGCATGCTTACCAAAGTTGCACCAACAGGAGCGAAAAGCGAAAAGCAGGGGCCCCGGAGAGCGTTTTTGCAAATCTACAAATTTTACAAGTTGGGCGAACAAGTATCTGGACAAACCACCTAAATTCATCCGTGCTTGAACAAAGGCCCGACTTTTAAATCCACACCAGAGGAGACCACGGCACTTTTTCTTGATGCCTCTCTCTGCATTTTCCTCTTTCCCATGGCCCCTCCATCATGTCCATTTTCGACGACTGCCCGCCCGCTCGCCGTGGCCCCTGCTCGCCATGTGCTGGACACCCCTGATGTCATGCAGCTGAGCCAGCCAACCAGCCCCAACCAACCAACCAACCCTCTTCGTATGGGTTGGCCGACGAGAGAATTAGCGTTCCATCGCATCTTGTCGCTTTGTGAGCGGGAAAAAAAAAAGAGAGGTCTGTTCTCCCCCCACATGGCACGGTCTGGTTCGGCGTGTGCTAGGCTTCGGCCCCTGTTCACGGCCATCCCTTGTAAACAGCGTTATTGTACTCTTATCAGCTTTTGGCCTCTGCCAACAAGAAACAAAAACATAAACATCGGGCAACTCACGAGTTGCCACTGCGGTTTGTTTGTGGAGACTTGAAGTGATTGACCATGGGCTGGCATGGCTGGTGGCTGGCTCACGAGTCGTGAAAGAAGGGGGGGGGGTGTGATGAGCAACGAACTTGTTACAGGTAGACAAGACGAGCGCAGATCCGGTCAGTCCCGGCAAAAGTCCACTTTTTGACAACAAAGAGCTGCCTGCGCTAGGAACGAGAAAAAAGGCCAATTTAAAAACGTTTTAGTTTCGGGGAAAACTAGACTAGACTAGGACACAGCCACTACCTAGGCTTCGCCCTCACCTGTTCAGAGCTGCGGCGACGCTCCAATCGAGAAATCAGACAGGTAGCATTCTGAATGAGGAAGAGGCCGACGAGACAGTTGGGGCTTGGACTGGCAAGGGAAGGGAGGGGGAGGGGGGGCGTGTGAGCCATGCATGGGCCCCCAGCCTGTGGTGGCTTGGAAGGCGACAAGAAGAGGAAAATGATGGTCATGTTGTTCAAGAATGAATTGGCCAGCTATTTAGGGCTCATTGGCAAAGCAACAAACAATGGTGAACGCGAAAAAAAAAAAAGAGTGACCAAAAGACAGCAACAGATTTACATTAGTCCAGAGTAGATGATATCTTCATTACCGGCTCGCCCAGACCCCCCTCCAATCTGGGGGCAACCATGGGCACTAACTAAACCGGAGCGGCTTGCCAGATGAAGCATGGCGCGGCCAAGCAACCTGTATGTCTCTGGCCGGCGATGGCCTTTTGCAAGTTGCTCTGCAGTAGTTTGCACCAGCTTTTTCGTTGCATTGCACATTTTTGGTTCATCAAGAAAAGCGTTGCCAAAAGGCCGAGCGGGCCTCCTTCCCCCCCAGCAGTTGCTGCATAGCTAAATTTGGCTCAAATGTCTCGTCTCAGGTTCGAGGTAGTAGTCAAGGATTGCCTGTGGTCTGCACGTATGTAACTGTCGCCTTGTTCTTTTTTTTGGCCACTGGTCCGAGAGCCAAATCAGTGAGCCTTGCTCTTTTTTTTTTTTTTTTTTTTTTAAATCTCTCTGATGAATACAGTGACTGTAAATAGAAAACGTCCGTGGCCCGGTTGTGGCGCCAAGGGCAAGAGAGCAAAAGACCAGACGCCGGACTTTTATGTATATCCCTTTTTTTTTCCTCGAGTTGTTGATAATGATTATTAGTATTATTATTTTGCTTGCCTTTGCTCTACCTAGTGACGGAGGTCCTTGCACAACCGGGCACTCGCTGGCGAGCAAGAAATTCGGAAGCCGAAGCGACATTGTGCCGTTGACTCGCCATCGCAAGGGGGTTACAACGCGGAAAAACGCCTCTTACGGGGATAGAGACGGAGCAAAGACTGTGCGCCACCTGTCAATGAGACAACTATCATGCTCCTGGACTCCCCACTGCTACCGCTGCCATCAGGCTATGCTATCATTCGAGCCAGTCAAGGTTACTGGTAGTAAACAGAACTGGGAGGTTGGCGTTGGCAAGCCGTGGTAGAGGTTGTAGGACACCCGGTCTAAGTAGGGGTAGAGGCTACAGAGCACGGATACTACATCGGGCTCGGCTTGGTTGGGTCACACCAAGCCTCCTGTCGTCATGACCGGTTTAGGAAGTGTGGTATGATGGAGTGAGATAATCATCTCTGTTGGTAGTTTGGGGCAATGATGTCCTACCCTTTTCGGGGCACTTGGCAAAGTTCATGTTCCCTAGGGCGTGGGCACTGTAAACTAGCTGCAATCAAGCCCGGCGCGTTTCCGGGATTTTTAATTGCACGTATTCGTACAGTAAATACACTGGCAGCCTTGCAACAAGGTCGATAAGAATGGGGGCCGTGTAAGGCTTGTGAGACTACTGAGCGGAAAGAGTGCGCGAGGAAGGCTCCACGTGAACGGAGGCTTTGGGCTCAATCGGCGTCACACGGTCCGAGTATAAGCCAAGATCTGACTTTTGACTTGACCGGAGCAGGTCTCACTGGTAAATTAACATGCGAAAGGATTCGCGTTATTCTCACATGTCTCGTTGTTCCGTAGCAAATGCTCCTTTCAGATGCAAACCGTCTTCGGTTTGGATCCGGGGACAAAGAGGGGAAAAAAGATGCCTAGAGCCCATCTCGATGAGAGTGGCATGTTGTTGCATATCAAAGATGCGTTCTACTGCGGGCTTTGCATGGTGCTGGAGGCTAGTGGCGAGGATGTTTTCACAAGGAGAATAAAGAATCAAATCAGAGACACCAACGTTTTATTCAGGATCGCGCCACGAATGGAGCCACAGTGTCACTTATGGGGTAGATCTGCGGCGAGAAAAGAAAAGAAGCAAACTGTCCTATGCAATAATGATCACGGCGAGCTATATCATGGGATGCAACGCAAATGTTTTTTTTTTTTTTTTTGCCTTCTGAGATGGCTTGCGGCCCAAATGGAGGAGTAGCCAGTGTGTGGCCCAATCAACAGCCATATTTTACAAAGTGGCCATATTTAACCTGGAAAAACAGCCCACCACCTTTTGAACAAGAGATCCTTGCTTGATAATAGATCACGGCGGTATATAATTACCGGTACGGAGTACATGATGCATAGCTGGCGTCGAGGCAAGCGCCCGCAGCATACTCAAGGGATGGATAGCTTATTTGGACGCCCCTGGGTCTCCAGATGGGCATTGCCTGTGCAAATCTAAACGGGCAGCCCTAGAATATTTACAAAAATTGATACAAAATCGAGACGCTGTAGCAACTGTCAAATAAAAATAAATATATCATAATTCTCTGTCAAATTGCTTGGATTCAAGGGAGACTGACTATAGCTTGATGGAGTACGGATTACCTAGCTCGAAAATTGGAGATGAAGGAATCAGAACAAGAGCTTACAACAGTCCATGATGCCACTCGCTACACATTTTCGTTTAATGATTTTGCACTAGCTTCAACATTCGCCGAAAGCCACTATCTTGCTAGTATGTACCAGCCAAGTGACTGCTCACAACTTGACACGGCTACCAAGAATGAAGACTTGACGCCTGCTCATATTACACTGAGCGAGATTGATTACCGTTGTCAGTTATCGTTCCTCCCCTCACGGTCTCGATAGCCTAGATGCCTAGGTCTGTGCTTCCGACGTCCCGCCAGTGGCTGTCACTAGGCTTGCAGGCCCGCATCACGCCGGGGATGGAGGGGGAGGATACTTTGCTCCAGCTAATTCACGTCCCCGAGTCATTATGATGGCCGCCGTAATAATAATATGAGATGTCACGACGAGATGGGCAGAAACATTTCCCGCAAAAAAAAAAAAAGAGTAAAAAAGTAATTTATCAAACTCGATGGAGGGAGGCCCTGCACCAGGCCCAGCAACTGGCGGGGCGCGCCGCCGCGGCATGCGGACGGAGTTGGCCGGCGAAAAACAAAAGATTTCACCAGCGCAGTCGGTCCCTCGTTTCTTTGCACCAAAACGAGAATGGGCTTTGGCAGCATTGTGTGTTGCTGCACATGGCAGGATGCTAATTGTCTGGTATGTCGAGCCCTGTCTCAACCCACACGCCCCCCCAATGCCCCCTCATGCCCCGGTACCCAGTAAGTTGGAGCGCCTCAACCTCTTTCATATGTAGGGGGCCAAAAAAAGAACGAAGGAATCTGAGCTGGAAGACGAGCCGATTGCATGAACAAACGAGTAAAACACCAATGGCATCGCTCGTCCATCATCATCATCAGGACCAGTGTGGCACCCCTCGCTCTCCCATTCGTCGCGGGCATCTTTGCATTCTAAAAGGGCTAGTTTCCAGCGGAGCTAGCGTTGCATTAGCCTGGAAAGAAGCTGGATGTTCTAGGCCGTCATCTAGAAGTTCCGTTGGCGCGCCTCCCACGCGCAGGGAGAAGGATGGTGTAGGTAACTAGGCTTGGGTCTTGGGAGAGACCAAGCCTACAGAAAAGGCGGAAAGTGAAGCCAAGCCGTCAACGTCATCAGCGAATCAGCGCCGTCACTGTAGTTGATGCTTGACCCCCATTGTCGGGAAATTTGCCCAACATTGGAGCAGTCATGTACTTTTGGCGTTTGACTTGTGCAGCTAGAAAGCCGAGTGAGGAGCGGCCAAAATCAATCTCGAGTATAAAACAAGTGCGATAAATGTGCCAGAGACATGTGCCTCCTCTGGCCGAGCGTTGCAGCAAGCCCTTTCACCACTACTCGAGGCTTAGTAGACAACAATGCCTCTCGAGGCCTCAACATCAGCAATAGTACCGAAAGAAACGACTACACCCATGTAAAGTAATCCGTAGACGACTGGCAACCACGTGTGACAAACAGCCACTGCCCACTGTGGCTGGCTCCCTGACACGGAGAAAGGAATACATTCCCCCTTGACGGATACATGTCAGTCTGTTCCAGCCATTCTTTTTGCTACGTTGACATTTGGCTTCATGACATGCACCCCTTTTGCTGCGTGTACAGTTGGCATAATGATGTGCACCCTTTTTGTTGCCTTGACATTTGACATGATGACATGCATCGACCTGAGACATTGACCGCGGTAACTAGTCAGTTCCTGAAACCAGACCCTTGAATCTTCATAGGGCAAGCTACTACATACCCAACCTGCCTCAGAAAAGTACGAGTCGTATATAAGAAAAAAGCAACAGCTCGCCATCATCAACTTTCCTCCCCCGCTAGGCTACTCCCACAGGCGATTAGGGAGATTCGCTTCGACCCCGCCATCGCTTGCGACTCGAGTCATCGTGGTGGAGGGGCGTGCTCATTCGAAAGTTGTTGTTGTTGTTGTTGTTGTTGTTGTTGTTGTTGTTGTTGTTGTTGTTGTTGTTGTTGTTGTTGTTGTTGTTCTTTCGGAGCTGGCTTTCCTCTTGCACATTGAGTCCCTTTTGCTCTGGCCTGCCCAGCTTCGTAATGTACGGCGCGAGTTTCATAGTCCCCCCCCGTCTGCACTGGCTGTCGGGAGATGCCCATGTCTCGGGCCGGATTTCTGACTTGGACTTCTTTACCGAGTACATACAAAACAGCGCATCCATCTCTCATGCATGCCGCGAGTCAAAACCCGCCAGATGGCATCTTGTTCTGCTTCTGGCGTGGCACTGCAGCAAACCCTGTTTAGCGTGCCCGCCTCCCGGGTTCTACTACGTCCGTCGCAAGCTAGCAAAAGAGGCCCTAGCTCAGAGGAAGATGAGCGGGAAGCAAAGGCAGAAGAAACATGTACTGGTGTGTGACACCAACGTCCAAGTCTAGGGACCTAGTTGAAGTCCGCCCAACATCTATCCGTGGCTTAGTTTGTTACTGCCCGTCAGTGCTGCCCTTGTCGATGCGCCGAGCCTAAGCAAGCCCTTTACCAAAGCGCCGGGTGCGACTAGGCTAGTCCATGTCTCGCCTAACGAGGGACAACATATCCGTACTTTGCAGAACTGACAGACTTGACCCCTGATGGTAGCCAGACTGTGTGTAAAAGCACTGGCCCTCTTTTTGATGCGCAGTTTGCTTCCGACGAGGTGCAGCGTCAATCTGTCACCTGGCCTTGGGGTCGTGACGGTTACTTCCGTGAGCCTCGGGTACCCTCCGACCTCGCTGGCTGCTGCTTTGGAAATGCCAAGTCATGCACGATGCGCCTCGTTTCTGGCAAGCCCGTTGTTGCGAGCAAACGACGGCGAGTAAGAATTAAAAGTACAGGCCTCGAGTCTTGCGGTCTCGACCTCGACCGATACGACGCTGTCTTGGAACGCTCTTGTCAACGACATGGCATTCAACGTTGTAGTCTAGCATTCTTTATCTTCAAGGCCACACCCTTGTGAATGATCCTTGCCCATTCATGCCTCTTCTGCCTCGTCGGCATTTGTCCGTAGCCTTGTCTGGGGGAATGAATATACGCCGTCCAACCAGAATGGATGCTCCCTGCGGCTGTCAACGAGGCCATTTCTAAAAAAAAAAGGTCTCGACCAAAAACAGTGGCCATCCTTTGAGATTGTGACTCGGTCCCTAGCCAGTAATCGAGGCCTGCCGATCAAGGCTGCATCTTCAGCTGAGCCGGCATCCCCGCGTCCAAAAGGTGCAAGGGCAAAAGAATGCCATGGATCCCCCCCCGACAGCCCTGCCCGTGCTCAGCTATCAATAAGCCACACTCTGGTCAGCTCCGCTAGATGAGGCGACTGGGTCTTCCCGCAAGCTTGACGCCTTCTTTTTGTTTCTGTTTGATGCAGGGTTTCTCTTTCCCACCTCCCGGATGAAGAGGCCCCTCTGAGACAGCAAAGTGGCTTTTCTCTTTTTGCTCTTTGGGGCTTTTTTTCTTTGACAAATCAGTACCCAATTGCGGCGGCGTGTATTCAGCCCGTCGCAAAACAAGCCGGGGCCATTCCCAGATTGGCGAATCTGCACCACGAGCAAGGCGCCGCGAAAAATCCCCGACAGCATTGTGGAGGGACGGCTTTATCTGCCTGGTAGCTTCTTGATGGGCAAGAGTTTGGGCTTCCTTTCGAGCATGGTCACCTCTATGACGCCATGTGCGCAAGTTTCTCAACAAGCGGGACTTTGTAAATCTCGATGATCGATCCGCGGCCTTGTTCATGGCAAAATGAGAGAGAGAGTCATGTATCATCGCCTACGAGGCCTCGACTTGGCTTAGCTTCGCTCATTCCTGCCAGCCTGTCCTGCAGCCTGCAGGCCACTGACTAACTAAAACAGAAAAAGACTGAAATGTACCAAGTCGTCGGGACCGAGCTAAAACCAAGTTCCACCGAGGCGTTTTCTTTTCTTTTCTACAGTGGGCTTTGTTGGTGCCCAAGACTGGCAAGACTGGCAACGCACATGGCTGTCATGGAGGTCATGGAGCGCCCGCTCTCGTTGACATCTTTAATCTTGTATGACTGATACTGATTGGACCAAGAATGATTTGCGGTGGCTTGCGAGGGACAATTCATTTACCAAATCGCAGCTGCAAAACTTGCCTCCATCACGGCGCTCTGTCCAATCTGTCAGAGGGCCGACCATCTGCTGGCAGATATAGTTTTCCCATTCGGGTTATATTGTGCCCAGCGCATCATGTCTCTATCCGCAGCCTCATTGCGGCGACTTGTGCTACACAGCATGCAGCTCACAACCCGTGCCCGACTGGTATGCGATGCCTTTTTCTTTTCTGCTATTCTGTCACCTGGGACAAAGGCGCCCCGGTGTCTTGCATGTCGTACAGCGTCGGCTTGGGCATTTTGCTATCCGATGTCCGCTTCGCCTCGAAAAATCGCGGGCCGGTCTACACATACATGCAACGTCACACGACGGCGACTCGTCTGGACAAGTTACAACTGACTGCAAAAATGTCTGCTCGTCCCTGCTTTAGAATGGACGGCGCTGATCTGCCTCCCGACTCTATTCGGGGCTAACCAATTTGTCACACAACTCGCCATTCACCGACTGACGAGGCTCTTGTCGAGAAAAAAAAAAAAAAAGAATCAAAACTGTGGTACTATGGTCAAGGGCAAGACGCCTGGTGTTTGTGCTGCTCTCACGCCCTGCAGCCTGTTCCCTTTTTGTGTGTTGGCGTAACCCCAGCACTTTGAAGGTTGAACCATGGTAATGGCCGAGATTGCACTCTTCGCCCCCATTCAGATTTCAAGTTCGTCTATTGTGGACATTGTACAAGGGAGGATAACGCGATAGGACCGTAAAAGGCTCTACTGCCTGGGCAGAATCTTCTATGGAGATCGCGGGTAAGCGCCCTAGCTCAAGGGAGGTTCTCCGTGGTGATGAGAACCCGCTCAACGACTTGATGCAGACCTGCATCACCTTTTTGAAATCAACACCCCTTTTTGCTTGCTAGTCTCGTTGAGTTTCTCGTGTCCGTCTCGCGTACCTGTTGACCCTCGCCACGATTCCATCCGAGGTTAAAGAAAGACCCCGACTTGTATGCTACGCTGTTGGAGCTTGTTGCGATGCAAGGGATGACTGATGAGCCAGAATGGGCGGGGACAAGAAAAGTTTAAAACCTCCTCTGACCAACGCTGACCTTGTTCCGGACAAGATGAATACTCGCGTCGTTGCGCGCGCGCGCGTCGGTACGCGTCTAAAGGGAATCACCCAGCGCTGACCTTTTTCTGCATCTAGCGTACAAAAGGAGGCCAGCAAGGTTTCTTAAAAACTGCCCTGGGATCCGCCAAGCAAATGACAATTGACTCCTCGCGACTGAGCTGAAATGACATTGACTCCTCGCGAACGAGTCGACCGCCCTCGTTTTCTCAAAGCTTTGCTATTCATCATCTCTCTTGGATAGGGCCGAACAAGGGCGGCGGGCGCAAAGTGCAGTACAAAACATGTCTTGTTGGAAAAGGACATTTGATGGCGTCGAAAGTAGCGCCGCTTGCAGAACCATGTGCATCTGGTAATACTTCTGGGTAAAACTAGAGGGTCATGTACAATTGGTATTGTTCTACTTTGATGCCATCTATCTGTAGCGACAGTTTGTTTACTTGATTGCGAAAAGACGTACGGTTGGCAATTGCATTCGAGCTTGACTCGAGGTATCATTCGATTTTCAGCAAGGCATCGTGGCATCGCCTTGTCTGGCAGAGTCTTGTAGAGCTTTGATTCTAACGAGAATAAATGTCAAGAGAAGAAGCGAGGACTCAACTTTTCGTCATCAGGAATGTCCCTATTAATTTGCCTCCAAGGTCCCCCTTACAGTTTTGGCGTATCCATGACATTGGATTTGGTCTGGGAGGCTGTTTCGGAGGTTGATATCGTCAAGATGACGCAGTAACAGCGACTGATGAGATGCAAATCCAAGCATTCGCTATGCATCTTCGAGTTAGCGACAGTTGTGCAAGTCATTGACGCTTGTCATGTCGAAAACTTCTTTGTTGGGAGCTTTTCAATTGCAGTGCCTACTGTTGCGAAGCCTCGCGACGTGACAGAAATCCGGTATAAGCACTCGATGAATATAAGAGACAATCATGACACCGCTGTCGTCAAGTTCCTTGAGAGTTTCAATGAGAGCTTGCAAGTAACCATTGTCCAAGTGACAAGCACGCCGGTATTGAGCGGATCGCGGCTGCAAATGTTCAAGGCAAATACAATTATACAATGATAAAGGGCCCTTGATGCTTCGAGAGCCTCGACATCTCACCCAGACAATCTCATTACATTCAACTTGCTAATCCTCCGACCACTGACTGCCCCACAGTCATCTTCAGCCCTCTTTCAGCCGCTTTTGCTGGGGATGACGACAACATCTTCATCTTCTCTTGGAACCAATCCCTTACAGAGACATCACTTCGGTATGAACCGACTCAAAGCATGCGAGAAATGCCTCTTGATGAGCGCTTCTTTCCTCCTATGGGAAGTAGCCGTAGCGCAAGGGACGACTGGTCAATACCAGGGACAGGTCAACTTCTACCTGGGCACCTCGTCCGACCTCGAAGCTCGTGCTTCCAATGGTTGCAGGAGCTGCTGCTCCATACTGGGCTCTCAAGACCACGCAGAGATTCAAAAGATGCACGGAAAGGTTTACGGCCTGAGCGCTCACTTTCGCCTCAAGCAGCCGCTGCTCAGCATGGCCTGGGGCAACATTGATGGGAACAACGAGGATCCCGCACAGCGGCGAGCTCAGTTCATTGAAATGAGGCTGGATACGCTGCTATCGACGAATCCCGCTCTCGCAAGGTCCATCACAGGTCGGGGTCGTCCGTACGATTTGGATGGCTACAATCTCAGTTTGATACGGCGCTGGATCGACCAATGCGACAAGTGTCATCAGTCCACTTGTTCGGCAAGGTTGAAAGAATCTTCCCTGCCCAAGGCAAAGCTCAGCCTGATTGACGTCGAGGACCTGTGCATAGTCACGCCGAATGAGCCCGTCCGCTACGCAGCCCTGAGCTATGTGTGGGGAAATGACTTGCTGCCAATGGCGACAAAGGCAAATATACCCTTTCTCCGATTACCTGGCGCTTTTTTAAAAGGCGGCTATCTGGAGCTGCCGACTACGATACACGACGCGGTACGTGTTTGCGCCAACATTGGCATTCGATACCTCTGGGTCGACAGTATGTGCATTATCCAGGATGATCTCGAGCACAAAATGAAGCAGATCAAGGCAATGAGCTCCATCTTTGCCAATGCATATCTGGCGATCGTTGCGCTGACATCGGAAAGCGCCCATTCAGGTCTCCCGCGCGTCTCTCAGGGCAATTCAGGTTCTGACTTGTCGCCTTTCATCCACTTGCCCTGTCAGACAGTGGTTAAAGCCTCTCAAGGGGCCCATGGACTTGCCCCAGTGTTCCATGCAGGAACTCCGTGGACTAAAAGAGCCTGGACTCTGCAAGAAACAGTCTTGTCCAAACGGCTTCTTTGCCTCGGCACTCTTGCCACATGGGCGTGTGGTAGCGCGCATTGGACCGAAGACTTGGAGGTACTCTCTGAGACTGAGAGCTATCCCACAGCCCCGGACGAAAGGCTCAAGCTATCCATTCCCGAGTGGCCAGACATTTCTCGGTACTCTGGGCTCGCTTCTGCATACGCGAGCCGGCGGCTGACAATGCCCGGGGATACCCTCAACGCCTTTGAGGGAGTCATGGCACCCATGAGCCAATTTCTTCCTCGAGGCTTCCTATTCGGGCTCCCCGAGTTTCTGTTTGACATTGGCTTGCTGTGGCAGCACAGACGAAGGGGAGCTAGACCGCGCTCCGGTGTGGACTGGGCTGGGAAGAAGCACGAGTTTCCGAGTTGGTCGTGGATATCACATCACGGGTTACATTTGCAGGATTTCTGGCAGGCTGATTACTTGTACCCGCGACCAGAATTGACAATTTCTCCACTCGTCAAGTGGAAAAAACAGAACAAGGTTACAGAAGAGTGGGAGGATGTAGAAAACTCGTACCACATAGTTCGCAAGCACTTTGAAGATGCAGAAACTGCGACACCCGAGGGCTGGACCAAGCATACAGACGAGCACGGGCTGACATACTATCAATCCTCACTCTATAGTCACATCCGGCCCGTCCCCAAGTTTAGCTACCCTCTCTCGACACACCAACACCTTGACAACGTCAAGACGGCATCTTACCATTCTCATTTGCGCTTCGAGGGAAACCTGGCGCGTGTGCGCTTCCAGTTTCGCGGAACGGCGGAAGAGCGCGACGCGTCAAACAAGAAGCTGCTAAACGAGGCGTTGGTGCCTGAGATGGAGATTGTGAGCATAGTGGACGCGGCTTGGGCCGGAAGAGTACGCTTGAACATGCAACCGGGTAGTAAGCTGCCGGAAGACGAGGAGGAGCAGGAGGTCATTGCCATTTCGGAAGCCAAAATCACGGTCAATGCCGCAAAGAACCTCTTGTTGACGACCGAGGCAAGCGACCGCGACGAAATTCGACACGGAAAGGCTTGGTATCATTTTGTGAATGTTTTTTGGATTGGGCGGACAGATGACGGCAAAGTGTACCGGAAAGCGCTCGGACGGATCTGGCTTAAGGCCTGGGAGAAGATGACGGTCGAGCAAGTAAGTCTGCTGCTGACGTAGGTGATGGTTACCTTTTTCTTCCTGGACAGATGATGGAGATGCGCGACGGCACATTTGCAGCCAAAATGTATAGTCGTTTGACGCATATATCATTCTAGCTTCATGTTTGTGAAAATATCGTGGGCTTCTCTTTTGCTTCCCAAGGTGTGAAAAGTGATAGTTGGCACCAACTTGAATTAGTCAACAAGCAAGGACATTGTCGGCGTTGCAAAGTTTTCAGTCACAGTAAGCCACGAGAAAATGACAACGACCGAAATTTCAACGTATTTGCGTCAATTCTTTGTTGTCTCTGTCATTACCTGGATGAATTTTTATAGTGCCACTGTATTGACCTCCACCGCCCCTCACAGCGCAAAACCAGCCCTTGCTCCAACAACAACTACACCAGTCAAATCTCTCGACATTATGCCTGACGCTGAAAATACCCTAACGCAGAAGCTATTCGGGCCCTCGCGCCCTGTAATTTCGCGGCGTCTCTGCGAAAAGGCCGGCAAGCACAATGAACAGCTCACCAAGGCGGAACGCTGGCTGTTCCTCAGCCGCCTCGACCTCTACGGCAAGACGCTTGCCTACCCAAACTCTCTAGACGACATTCAGTTTGACAAGGTGTGCGGCCGGCCACCAAAGAATGTCCTCGCGCGCACAATCAAGGCCATGACGGGCCTCGGCTCCATCCCCGAGGTCTTGCGAGAGTATTGGGCGCCAGACCGCCGCCGCATCGACAAGCTCAGCTACGGCGCACTAGAGACCATCACCATGGGCTGGTGGACCTTTGACACCAGCGAAGTCTACGCCATTGACGATGACTATGAGGATGACGCGGTGGCGGCGGCAGCGAGCCTCGTGGCCGAGTCTCTCAGACCAGACGAGTTTGCGTTTGAAGCTGCGGTCAAGGCCAAGTTTTTACTCCCAGAGACGACAGAGGAAAGCGAGGGCGGTGGTGGAGGCTCTATGCCGAGCCTGGAGGAATCTGAAAAGACGCAAGAGGAGCTCGAGGAACTTTGCGAGAGATACCTGGCAGAGCAGGATGCCAAGGCGGAGGAACTGAAAAAGGCGTTGCAGGAGCAGCTGGAGCAGGAGCTCAAGACGGCATCGGAGGAGGACCTGGCTGCTATTAAGGAATTACGGGCAAGAATGGACCTGGAAGCAGACGAGGATGCCAAGGAGGATGATCAGAGGCAGAAAGAAATTGAGGAGCTGGAGATGCTCGAGGATGAAGACGCGATGGATTGGGAGGGCGAGGATTGAGCCACTTGCATTAATCATTGGACAATACAGGCCTTGGTAGATGAAAAAAAGTTTGATTTTCGACGATTGATATCCATACTTTTACTTTGACTCTCGCCCTGCATCTTGCCGTGCCGCCTGCGTCTCTGTCTCCTTTCCAACTCCTTTTTTCAAACAAACATGTCTCGCTTCTCTCCATTTCGGACCCCATACCCCGACGCCGATGATTAAACGACTTGCTACCAAGTGGGAGCAGCGTCAAGGATATATACGTATAGCCGTAGCCCCAGGCGGCAATAAGTATAGGCGACGTGCAGGGTCTAGATGGCCGTGCGTTGGCTTGGGCGATGCTGCGGGTAGCGCAAACGTTGACCTTTTGGTTTTTTGCCTTTTTAAGCTGCGTTTGCCTTTTAAAGGACCGACCCCCAAAGATTGTCGAGGCTTGGCAGACGTTTATTGCCTTCTTCCAAGGCGAGCGCTACGGGGGAGAGCTCGACGGCGGGTTTGGTGTCAACAGCTTCAGTGGCGGAACCCTCTGTCCATATCTCGTCGGTCACTGTCGCCTTATTCTTTGGCACTTTGGTGCAGTTGCGTCCCGCGTGTGGTCCCTTGCAGAAGCCGCAGACCAGAGTCTCACCACAGCGTTCTTGGGAGTGTCCGTGCTGGCAACACTTTTCGCACCACAAGTGCCATCCCTTGATCTGCTTCCGCAGGTTCTGCTTGTCGTAGTACTGGCGGTAGCGTTTTAGGTCATTCCCGAGCTTGTCGCCCACCTCAGAAGAGGAACTGTGGCGAGGAACAAGATATGTCTTGTCAGGGCGACGTTGGAACGTTTCATGTCCCTGGTGTGGCCAGCTCTGGCCGAGCGTCCGATGGACATGATGACGACTTCTCTGTAGTGGCCTAAGCATTGGTCGACAGTGCGTACCTCGACGCGTGACAGATCATATTCATGTGCGGGAACTTGTTGGAGCATGGACAAAATGAGCTCCCGTTGCTGAGCGTATATGCAGATGATCAGGACGCGACCACGACGGATGGCTTTTTTTTCGAGCTTCACCTTCTTCCAAGCTAGCCAGTCTGCCATAAGGGGAAAATCACACTCGCGACAAAACTGAAGTGCGAGCTCGACGCAGACTCTGGCTTGTGCCGTGTTGACGTAGGAGGTGCCAGTCGCGGTCTCGACTGCGTCGTCCGAATCGAACCACACAAGGTTTTGAGAGGCCTCAAGGTTTTCGTTAACGTACTCAGACAATGATGCGGGGGCAGTCCGATCCCCAAGGTGTGTGCACACCATGCTACCGTTGAACATGTTACGAGACATGTATTCGCCTGCACTACCGTAGACACGATGATTCTGGTGCAAGGTAAAGTCGACACCATGCAGCGCCTGCGCGCGGGCTAAGATGGGGTAGCGTCGCTGTTCGCTGACCAGGTCGTTAACTTCGAAGACCTCTACGTCGTCCTCGTTCTCAGCTAGCAACTCGCAACGCAACTTTTTCTTATAGCTGGAGACAACTGGACGGAACTGATTCGGATCTCCGACTATCAGAGTTGCGGTGTGCGGCCAGCAAGAGATAGGCACAAGCAGTTGTGTCTCCATGAGGAGCCCGGCTTTGTCGATGATGACTAGGGTGGGATTCCAGTCCTGGCAGTTATTCTTTAAATCCTTGGCGGTATGGGGAGTGCAAAAAATGACGTCCAATTCCAAGATAATTGCCTTAAGTAACTTTTGATATGTTCCAGGAGCGTCTTTTAAACGTGTTCCACGAGCCTGCGTCTTGGGTGCTCTTAGGCCAGCAATGGGCGATAGATGAGTTTCGGTCCGCGATAATACGTTGGATAGCTATAGCGGCTAAGCTGTGTTCGTGTTGTCGAGGGGAGTATAATTCTCGGTTGCTCTGAGTGATGTTTTCCACGTGTTGCGAAAGACACTCAAAGCTTGATGGCGGGGAGCGGACGACGTGTTCTGTTTCGTGTCTTCTTGTGCTTCATTTCTGGGTATGTTCTCAGAAAAGAGAACGGCGAGGGCTTCATCTCGAAACATAAAGGCACGTGCGGCGCGCCGATTGGGATTTCTCTCCGCAAAGACTGTGTAGGCGTCATTTACCACGTCGTTCGTACTTGTCTGTATACCGCTGTCGTGCGCTTGGAGATGTCGTTCAGGACAGTGTCCTTTTCCAACGCCGTGGTCAAACATGTCTGTATAAAGGTTGATATCCCCGCTCCCGGGCCGCCTTGCAGGATAAACTTGCCGGCGTTTGAGAACTCTAAAGCTCTGGCTGCCTTCGCGTGCTCACCGCGGAACTTTCCATTGGCCAACCCGGCGGCTATTCCTGGGAATTCCGAGAGGATATTCACCTTGATAGTCTTCGCGATCGCGGGATTGAAATTCAGCGCGTAGCACCACCAATGCCAACCACGAGAGCCGTCTTTGAGATTGTTCATGGTATGGCAGACGCGCCCCTTGAACTTGAGCACCTCGACTTTCGCTCGGTAGAAGAGGACTGTGCGGATGACCAGCTTTAGACGGTCGTGAAGAGCTTGCACTGAGCCGTTGACATCGGGTTTGTCATAGACAAAACCGAGGGGAGGGGGATATAGTCTAGGGGGCCAGTTGGGATGCTTAGGGGTGGAGAGCAAGTAGTATTGGAGACCAGATACGATACCGGGGACTTGAATAATGCGTCGACCATGCCATTTTATGTCTGTCCAGCTAACGTCGTCTGTATTCGCTTGGACGGTGTTGTTTGCCTCCAGCCAGGCCTCTAGCAGGGCTCGCTGTTCCTGATGGCACTGATCGTGCTCAGTAATGATAGTCTTAATAGCTTCCGTGGCCAGGGCGGTGCGTGCCTATGCCGTCGTTAGGCCGTTGCGTTGCTTGTCGGTGAGCTCGTAGGGGATATTTGGTAGAATCAGCTTCGCCAATTTTTTGCGTAAGTAATCGAGGCGTATTCTGTTCAGTTCTTCTCTCGACAATGAAACGTTCTCGGCGGCCACCGCTTCTTCCATTGTCTGGCCATCAGCGTTACAGGTGTATGAGTATGCTGCGTCTGTGTCCTCGAATTTGCGAGAAAACTAGTTGACGACCTTTTCAATGTCTTCAGGCCATATTCCTGTGACTGGGATCTTCTCAAACTTGTATTACATGTCAAAGTACATTTGAACTTCCTTGCCTATGTCGGGCACGTAGTCTTGGGATAGCTTTGGTGCCTCTACGACGGCGAGAAACTTGGTGTATTGTCCGTGGCTTTCAATGCCGTACGTGTTCATGTCCGTGCTTGCTCGAATCGGCCACTGAGAGCCTTCGATGTGGATCAAGGCGGACATATATGGTACATCACCACAGCCTAGACTTTGTACCTGCATGGCTCAAGCGTCACAGGCGACGCCGGCAACGAGGGTCTTGGTTCGGGCTTGCTCGTTGATGAAGTTGTTCTCCGGAGGCTCTGATCTTCCGGGTACTGGACAATTGTCAATGTTGACGTTGTCTGCGTCCAACATTCTCACGTTCCGCACGTTGAATAGAAATGAGTCGATAAGGGATGCCTTTGCGGCAGAACTAGACTCCGCCGCGACCTGTAGTGACTTGTCCAATCTTTTGATTCTGTCTGTCGTGGAGTACGGAGCGTGTTCTGACCGAATCGGGCAGACCGATCTTGGCGAGGTGTATGGCCGCGATGTGCCATGATGTTTTTAGTTTGAGATAGCTGTAATGACCTCACGGTAGTAGTGAGATGATACAATAGAAGAAGGTCAATTGCTCAATCTCAGATGCGTTTGAGCGTTCCTTGCGTTTTGTGCCCGCCGTTTGTGTCGGCCTGTCGGCCCAGCAAACGGCGATAACAGTCGCAAAGACGGTCATGACATGATGAACACCTTCATGGGCTTTGTGAAGGTGGCAGCGGCGCCACTTGCGCTAGCTCTACCGTAGCTGGCAAAGCATCTTCCGGGGTATCATGATTGTGTTTACTGTCATGAATGTTGTTCTTTGACGATGTTTGAAGATGAGCAGGCGCATTTCGGTCCTCGCGGATTGTACTTGGAGGAGGGCTCTGGTGGCATTGAAGTGGGCGTCGTAGACCCTTTTAAAACGTCAATGCTCATGATCGAGTATGGAGTCGACCGGTTGCGGATCTACACATTTCTAGGTCTTAAACGAGATCGACGGTTGCTGGTTATATACTTGCTGTAGACGTAGGACGTCAAGTCTCCTGTCGCCCTTGATGGTTATTGGCTATCGCAGAGTAGCGCGTTTTCGGAGCCTTGCAGCGCAATTTTGCCCACTAAGGATTCAAGTAGTTTGATTGAAAAGATGACTGCCTTTGATGAAAGAATTCCCAACCATGATCCGTGCTTGCCACACCGATTCGACTCGCAGATTGTTAGTTTGAGATAGCCTAGGGTTTTAGTTTGCCGACACGGTGCCAACACCGGATAGTTTCCCTCCAATACGGGCACATAATGGAGAAACTGGATGGTCAATTTATGTCAATATAAGAGACGTTACGGAGATAGAGTGCATTTTTCCAATGATTTAGTCTGATTTTTCTCGGCGCTAAGCCAGTACGCCGGACGAGCCCGCCCGCAGCAATTCACACATGCGATGTGCGGTTTACTTCATTCAGGCGTTCACGGATAGCTTGTACGAAAATTGGGGGCTGACTCAAATATAAAAGCTCGGAAAGATTGGCGTCTGAATAATTCGACGCACTTTATGATATATTCATGAAACACACTCTACGTTCTGTAAGTCCGGAGAAGATTTGCATGAACCTGACTCGAACCTCATCAACTAATCTGGTGACAAGCACAAATGAAAGCCTGCCCCAGTGTACCAAGTGCCCTGAAGAAGATAGACGCAGCGTCCAACCAGGCGCCGCAGCTGTGTACGGCCTCAGTCCTTGTTGGACAGCGCCACAATGCTGAAATTCGGGTCACCCTCAGAATGGTTCAAAAATTTGCGAATACCGAGCTCCAGAGCTTTGGGGCTCAAAACATCGTCCTCTGGCCCTAGCAGACCCCTGTCCACTGGCCCGTCAGTCATACCCTCGAGCTCCCATAGATGGCCATCTTGACCTTTGACATAGGCAATGAAATGATAGGGCGGGTGACTCTCTGCCAGAGGTGGTGCAGAATCGCCCTTTCTTGCTGCCTTCATGTGAGCCTTTTCCAACTCTTGGCTGTTGTAGAGCACTCTGGCGCGCGGCTCAGGCCGCAGGGGCTTGGCCTCTGTAAAAAGCCGATCTAAAAGCGAACCTTGCTGCACGTATTTATTTCCTTGCCCATTGGCAACAGAGTGAATCAGCGCATAGAGTCCGCAGGCATTTCCAATTGTTTGACGAAACCACATGATGCTATCGTCGTCGGCGGTCTTGTTGTAAGTCAGCTCCTCCACAGCCATGTCGCAAGCAATGCCGTCTTCTTGGCGGGAAGCATAGTACATCTTGGACGGCGTAATGAATATGAGAGCATGCGCTGGGCGCGGGATCATGGCGAGTAATTCGGCATCGTCGATGCCGTACACGTCATAAAAGCCTAGCTCATGAGACAGGCCGAGATCGTGGAGTAGCGATGTGAAGACGTCGGGGTTGTTCTCGAGCGGGATGACTTTTTTAACCCCGGATGGCGAAATCCACACTCCTTCAGTCGGCATCTTGATGGAGCTGATACTTGTTCTTGTCAGTCACCTTGAACGTTGTTGTTTTGAACACACGAAAGTTGATAATCTGGTCGTTTGTGATGTCGCTGTTTGATGTAGTTGGGAGGTTACAGCCCTGTGGGGCCAGGCAGGAGGACGCATCAGCACCGAGTTGGCAGCCAGTGGGAGAGCGACGAAGGAGGGATTCGGGATTTCTGTTTTGCTTTGTCGATGCTGTGCTTTTTCTTCGTACATGTGTGTGCATGGCAATCGGGAGGGTTCAAGCGTTTTACGGTGCACATTTGAGTCATGTCGCAGCTGCAATGCTTATCAAACAGATGGGTTCTTAGCTTACGCCTAGCATTATCGCCAGAGTCGCACGGCATCTCCCAGCCGATCGAGATGACGCATATGGGAAGTATGCCACAAATATAAAGAAAAAAAAAAAACAAGACCTTATCTGGAGAAAAAGAAGAATTCGATCACCTCGTTCTCGCCCTTCCCCAGATGCAGGGTGGCGGCAGAAGCAAAACTGTTGGCACGTGCGGCAACCAAACAGGGACACTTGGGGCACAACCTGGACCTGGCCAGCCGGCCCACCCAAAACGAGAGGACCAGCCTCAGGAAAGGCCGCTTGGCCGTCTTCTCCTGGCACCACACTGAGTCCATATCAAGCCCCCAACATCCATACGGACCACAGCCACGGGCGTTATTGGTACCGCTCGTGTTCAGAGCCTTACCGTTCGATTTCACTCAAACATCGTCGGCCATGGCACTTCTTGCGCACATCTAACCAGCACTCGCGACACATTATAGACCGACCCATACCCGCCACCCCCTCTACAGCACATCGTTGATACCCCAGCAGGTTTGCTGCCCAACGAACGAGCTCGAAATCCGTCAAAGCGTAATCGGCCCCGGCGTCACACTTCGTCGACAGCATGCAATCAGTATCGCAGGCCCAACGAGGCTATTCACAACGGCGCGCCGATGACATTACTTCGCAATCATCCAACGGTCAGAACCGACCCATGTCGCCAAATGGAGTGTCATCCAGAGCCTCGACAGCTTCCATCAAGTCGTCGCAGAGCGCCAGCACCCGCCGGTCGGCTCGAGAGGTTCGTTTTTGCAGATTCCCCTGCCGGAAACAAGCACTGCGCGGCAGCAAAAGCTATCCTGCATTCTGAAACTGACCTGATTGTCATAGACTGCAACTTCAAGCTCCAGTGTCCCACTGTCGCAAATCGAAAAGAGTGTCACCCATTTACTCGTCGCTACCAAGCAGCTCCTCGAAACTCTCACACAGTGGTCCCGCGGCCATGCGACCGACACCCAAGTCTCCGATGTCTATGTTCGTCTAGGCTACGAATTCAACATGGCTTGTCGTGCCTTTACCGCCATAAACGTCGACACATCCGACCTCGGCAACGTTCCTGATCTGCTTCGAAGCATTCTCGAATCCACCCTAAGCCAAGAAGCCAGTGCTGAAAGCCTCGAACGATACTTGCCACGCATTAGGGATATCATCATCAACCTGCTCCATGGTCTGAAGCGGAAGCAGCAGCGTCTGCGTCAACGACAGACCCGAGACAGAGAAGGCAGTGGCGGCATCCCCGAGCGCACGACGAGCATGAGCACCATCACAAGTGGAAGTAGTGGGGGCCTTACCAACATGCTCGATGAGGGTCTCGAGTCCGGATACAAACCAGAACAACCTCGTTCAGAGGAACCCACGCCGCCAGCCCCTAGTTCTTCTCCCAGTCGTCGATCCAATGCGCCACGAGAGCCACCTCGTAACCCTTTCCAAGCGAATCGTTCCCCCATTCAGAATGCGCCTTCTATACCACCGCCGTATCCCAGCGATGAGGGCCAAATGCCTTCCGGACCTTCTTCAGAAATAAATATCGAAGCTTTCCCGCCTCCACCACCGCCTCCCCCGGAACCCCAGTCAAGCGCACTCGCGGCGTTGCAAAAGGGGGGTGATTTAGAAAGACGAGCTTCACGACGTTACTCACAATATCAAATATCGAAACACCTTGGTGCTGCCAATGCAGTTCCTATACTGCCGCACCAAAACTCCCCAATACCCAACCGCGGCCGCAAGGAAGCACGAGAATCGTTGCACGCGGTCCAGAAACGCGAGTCCGTAAGGCACAGTCGCCATCAGTCAAACCAGTCCAAGTCTGCCTCCTCGCCAGCTCCTCCAATGATAAGTGAGGAACGCCCACCGGAAAACAGAAATGGAGTCGACAGCCCCATGGTTCAGACTCCCGAGGATAAGTACGCCCCAAGCGCTACCTTGTCCGGCCCGCTTCCCGGGCCTCCGCACTTTATGGATGAGCCAAGAACAGCGGAACCAGAACGAAAATCAGCTGAGAGGCCCGAACACTTGCCCACTGTCCCAGAACCAAAGGCCGATTCGTATTTTCAAGTCTCGCCACCACCCACCCCGACCAAAGACCTGACTCTGTTTCTTCAGTACAAGTCCAAGGTCAAAAAGATTTTGCTGCCAGATTGCAGAAGTGAGCTCTCTATTGGACGCCTGCAGCTCGCGTTTATCGAAAAGTTCTCTTGGAATACACAACATAACGGTACTGATCTGCCCGAAATCTACATCCAGGATCCTGTTTCAGGTATTCGACATGAATTGGAGGACCTTTCCGATGTGAAGGACCGAACTGTCCTCGTACTAAACATAGAAGCTCTAGACGAGGTCAAGCGTCATATCGACGATGGCATCTCAGGTCTGACCAGAATTGTGCAAGACGTCCAGCACAATATTCAAAGCCAGGCGGCGACACTACAACGAGTTTCGGATAGGCAACAGGAAACTGCTGACGAGGTCGCTCGCTTGGCTCTTGCGCCGCCCGGTGCTGTGCAGTCTGCCGACGGATCCAAGGCTGTTGTCAGCACTGGACCCAGGCTCGGCGCAAGCCATGTTAGGCAGATTCAGACTTTTCGCCGCGACATTGCTGTATTGCGTCAAACCTATTCGAACTTTCAGTCCACAATGGAAGCATCTATCTCTGCTGTGCGCCAGAAGGCTGCAAGCGTCAAGTCGGTAGCTGCGACCGCTTCTCAGCCTGACTTGGATGGGGATCCCGGATACTCATATGTCACTAATGGCCGCAAGAAGCTCAATGCCGATTCTGATCGCTTGGTTGGCAAGGTGGATGATCTTCAGGACCTGATCGAGGACATGCGCAAAGACGTGGTCCACAGAGGTGTCAAGCCGCTACCGCGCCAGCTCGAGTCTGTCAGCAATGATATTGCCGAGCTCACCAAGGCTCTCAAGACCATGGAAGACTATATGACCGAGGAGAAACCTGTCTGGACCAAGATATGGGAAAAGGAATTGGAGGATGTGTGCCAGGGTCGTGATGAGCTGCGCCTTATGGAGGATCTGATGGTTGATCTGCGCGATGACCTGGAGAAGGCTACGGAAACATTTGCCCTTGTCGAGCAAGCTATGAAGGAGCAGATGAAGGACAGCGGCACCGGAGCCAATGCAGGGACGTCGCGCATTTTCGCCAAGGGTCTAAGCAACCTTGGCAACAGCCTCAATCAGAATGCCGCCAAGGAAGGTGTACTGGGTGAAGTGCGCGCCCTGCAGCCCAACCACGAAAACCGACTGGATGCTATTGAGCGTGCAGCGAAGCTCCGTCAAAAGGATCTTCAGAACCGCAGTGGCAACGAGCTCCAGCGCGAAATCGCCGCGTTTGTGAGCGAAGGCAAGCTCAAAAAGTCGGGCGGCTTTGAGGAGGTTGAGAGGGCGAGGCTGGCCAAGGACGAAAAGATTCGTCGCGAGGTCTGGGAGCGCATGAATGGCATCGTTGCAGATGATGAAGGCGAGTACGAAGACGAAGATGAAGATGAAGAAGAAGAAGAAGAAGAAGAAGAAGAAGAAGAAGAAGAAGAAGAAGAAGAAGAAGAAGAAGAAGAAGAAGAAGAGGAAGAGGAGCAGCTTGAAGGGGGCGAGGCATTTGAAGATGCCGAGACTGGCGTGGCGCCGGCCGAAGGCGCAGAGGCAGAAGGCTCGACGCGTCACTCGGGAGGCTCGGCGGGTACGCCTACGAATAAAGAGTAATACGCGAGGGGGGGGGTTTTTTTTACGCAAATGTCGGCGTCTTTCCGTCGCTTGGAATCCCTCTCTTTTCAGTGTGGGAGAGACCCATTTACATCGGTTAGCGGGTTGTGTTTGATACGGAGTTTATTCAAGGCTTGGAATTTGGTTGTTTAGAGGGAGGATACTTGGACACGACGCGGGAGCAAAAGACGTACCGTTGCTACACGGACGGTTCTCTGTTGGCTTCTCATTACTCACCTTTAATACCTTGTATTGAAGCATTTTCTCAATTGTATCCACAGACTTTGAAATTTGCACTGTTTTCTGATTTTCCCTCCTTGTCGGTTCACACGTTCTTGTCGAATAGCTTGTGTAGTTTCAAAAAAGGGTGTGGGAAGGGAGGAGAATACCAAACAATACGTAAGGTTTAGATTCATGGTAAAGAAACATGTCACGTCCTAGGCCGAGTCCGTGTTTGCATAATCATGGGGACATAAATCTTCATTTCTACATGATAACCAAGGACATACTTTTCCTCCCCGCTGCTCCATCGCCATCCCTGCGTCCCATTCCACATTCCCCCTTATTACCCCAACAATGTAAGCTTGGCCATCTTGGCCAGCGCCGGCGGCTCCGCCATCTTCGACCTCGCCTCCGCCCACTCGACGAGGACCGCGTCGCCGCCCCGCGCGCGGTAGTGCTCGGTGGCGGCGGGCGCGTCCTCCTCGTCGGCCTGCTGCTGCTGCTGGGCCGCGCGCGGAAAGACTTGCGCAACGGCCACCTCGGCCGCGTCGAGGACGTCCCTGAGCAGCGTTTCTGCGTTGCGGGCGCGCTCGGCCATACCGCGGCGGACGAGCGCAAACACGAGACGCTCAACCTCGGCCTGCGCGGCGCCGACGCGCTCGACAAGGCGTCGCGTGCTGCTGACGAGGTACTCCTCCTCGTAGACGGTGCCCTTGCGGCCGCGCGCGCGCTTCTTCTCCTCGCGCCGCCGGTTCTTGCTCGTCGCGCGGGAGACGCCCGTGCCGGCCGTGCCCACGCTGCCGGATTTGCCCGTGTAGCGGGTGAAGAGGCTCGCGCCGCCGGTGCTGAGGCGGGAGCTCGCCGCGACGGAGACGTCATCGGGGACGTCGGCGCCGCCGGCGCGCTCGCCCTCATAAAAGGCCAGCGGGTCTTCGGCAGCCTTGCGGCGCAGCTCGGCGATGCGGGGCACCTGCGCGGCGATTTGGGCCTTGCAGTCGGCGAGGAACTCGGTGGTGCTGCCGAGGGCCTCGGCGAGGCCTGCGTCGACGGCGGTCTCGAGGAGCTCGGGCCGGCGGTGCCTAGCGACAAGGCGCATGGCCTCGGCGAAAAAGTAGCCCTTGCAGAGGCACTTGATGGCCGTCTCCAGAGAGTCTAGGTAGTCGGCGTGGATCGTGGCCGCGGCGGCGTAGTCCTTGGCCTCCCAGAGCGCGTCGGCGAGGGCGGCGGCAAGCTGGCTCATGGCCTCGTGCTGCTGCTGCGCGGCAAACAGGCACTCTTGCCAGCAGGCGGCGCCGGCGGACCGGTAGCAGCTCGTTGCCTTGACAAAGTCTTGCAGGGACTCGTAGGCCAGGCCGGCCTCGCGGAACGACGACGTTGCCTCAAGGTGCGCGGCGTAGAGGTTGGTGATGGCGCGCAGCCGAGGCTGGTCGTAGCGGTAGAGGCGCAGCGCATCCTGGTAGAGCTTGTGCTTGGTCATGTAGCCGCAAAACTCGTCAAACGAGTCGAGCGTTTGCAGGTGCGCAAGTGCCTTGGACCTGCGGTCCAGGTGATCGTCAATCTCAAACCTGCGCCGCACCTCGGGCAGCGCGTGGAGCGTCTGCATAAAGGGGAGGTACTCGCGGGGGTCGCGCTGCGACTGCTGAGCGACGAGGAGCGCCAGCTCGAGGTTGTACAGGCCGAGCGCGTTCTCATAGAGCCGGTTGACGTCGACGAGGAAGCAAATATGCTCAATGGCCTTTTCAGCGACCTTGGGGTCCTCCTGCATGAGCTCGTACACGAGGGTGAGACCGTCGTCGAGCGCGGGGGGGTTCTTGCACACGTGCGCGGTGATGATGTTTTGCAGGTTGGTGTTCTTGCGCGATTGCAGGCCCTTGAGAAGAGCGTCGCAGACCGTGTTGACCTTGTCACCCGACGGCTTCGTCGCTAAACTGGCCTCCCCTTCTGAAAAAAGTACGCCGGCGGCTGATTTGTACCTCTTTGTATCTTGATACATGGTTTGCGTGACGTCCTCCTCCTTGAGAGAAGAAAGGAAGAGATCAATGTAGGATATGTTGTTGAGCTGGTCCAGGAAAATGGAAACGGAAGCCAAGAACTGCTCAAACTTGTAGTCACAGAGCACATTCATATCCACGCGCTGAGTTCTGCAGTAGGAAAAGGCTGCGCCATATTCCTTGGCGTCAATGAGACGACGAATACCGGCGAGAACCATTGCGCGGGGATATATCGTCTCCAAGTTGCCTCGCGGCATTTGCAAGACAATGCTCATGTTTGTCGGCATCGCTGTGACGAGACGTGATCCCCGCTCGACGCTTCTACATCGTTCGTCCTTTTCTGGATCGTCACCAGGGACTTCCAAATCTTCTACATCATCCATGAGATGAACGTATTTGACAAAATGATTGCTGGTCGTAAAGATGAGGTGATGAGGTGTGACAATAAAGGATGTGCAGTTCTTGGCCAACTGCTTTGTGTTTGCGTAAATGTGACCGGTTCGTGATAGACCAAATGCGATGACGGCATCGTCGCTCGACTTGTAAATCTCAAACGAAGGCAGCAATGAAGGAAAATGGATACTGAGCGGCTTTGTTGAAGCAGCAGAAATTTGATACAGCTTTCCAGAAGCATCCTGGCCATATCCTTCGATAAAGGACCCGTCGTCGCACGTAGCTGTGCTCAATAGAGGAGTAGGGGCATCCTTGAAAGCCTCTATGCTTTCGTCGTGGGCGGCAATGGCGGCACTGACAAACTTGTCACCCTGGTAAGCAAACAGATTATATCCGACTGACGTCGCGACGATCCGAAGTGGCAAAAAGTATTCAGTAGGTTGCAGAGAGAGTAGGAGCTTTTTGGTCAGCTTCGGCCGACCTGCCCTGGTGTTGGTAATGGGCAGATCGTAGAGATCAACACCTTGATGATGAAGAATGACGAATGAGCTATTGCGGTGGCCAAATGCAATGTCGATTGCCGATGACTCGGTCTCAATATCGCTAAAGGACATGGGTGGAGGCACGTTAGCAGTTCTAAATGGAGTGAATTTGACATTTGATCCATCTACCACGGCGACGGCACCGACATCATGGGGCTGCTGGCAAGAGCCTCGAGCACAATGCAAGACCTGCTCAGCCACGACAAGGCCATTGCCAGTCGGAGATGCCAGTCGCAGCGCCCTTTCGGGATGCCATGATAGTGTGGGAACACCGCCGGCGTCTCTTGGAATTTCCTGCTTCAGATACCAGTGATAATTGCCCATTGTCCACAGTTGGACTGTTTCGCTAAGAATAACCGCCAAGGTAGTTGAATCGGTGTTCCATTCTAGCTGAATGTTGGAGCAAGCCGTCACGTCTTCGAGAGAAGAGCGCAAAGTGAATTGACCATGGCGAAGACCGTTTCGTTCAAAGAACACGACGTCAATCCTGTCATGCAGTCGCTGAATGCCGGCCATCAGATTTCCAGATGGTCTCCAGCTAAGACTGCTCTCAAAGTGGTCGACCGGCTCGCTAGCGCTATCAAGCTCACCTTCTCGAGAGTACACACGTATGACTCGGCGAGACCCTTGTTGGACCGAGTTTATAGCGACAAAAGAGCCATCGCCACGCCAGCTGATTGTTGTAGCGCCGTTCTCGTGTTGGCTGGGAACACCCTCGTCGACTTTTTCAGGAATGGTAGGATCACGGAGAGCCTTGGCGCCTCGACCCTGAAACTGAGTTTCTTTCTTGCCCCAGCCGACAGAGACGTGTTTAGATGCCTGAAGGTCGTCCGCTGTCATGGCGACTTCGGCTACAGGGTCTAGAGAACTGCCCATGAAGATGGCATTGTTGACCTTTGTGACAAGGAGGAGCAACTCCTCATCGGGAGACCAACGGGCTGCAGAGATGCCGTCGTCTATTGAGCCGACTATTTCGATGTGAGCATCTCCCTGGCCGAGCTGATCTTCCTTGACGGTAATGATGTCGCCGCCCTCTAAAACAAGACATATCGTTGCAGTACCACTCAGATACTGTATGTTGAGGATTCTGTCTACTGCTAGATCGGGGTTTGGACTTGGAGCGTCCCAATTGGTAATGGGGCGCTGTGAGCTGGTATTGATCAGCATCGACTGGCTCAATTATACAGGTCAGGTTGCGTAAACTCACAGATTGCGGCCTTCAGAGACACGGAACAGCTGAATGGTAGGATTCTGGGGTGTTGGACCGACAGCGCAAACGACCTCATCCGTGTCAGGATCCCAGCATACAGCGGTTACATCAGCCTGAGCTAGCCGGCCAAATCGAAGGTTTCTTAAATTCCGCATCTTTTCCGTTTGATATTGGCGGTGGAACACGGTAGGGCGGCCGCCGCGAGCCGAGTCTAGCGTGAATTCGCCAGTCCGATAGAAAAGTTGAAATACAAATAAAAATGTATGATTACATCCAAATCTTCTGTCAAGTCGGAATGAATCGGCTCGAGAAGAACCAGAATGCGTGATGTGTGGGTGCGGTTGAGCCACAGCAAGGCACGAAGTATCACCACCAGAAGCTCATCACTCGGGATGAGCTGTGGCGCTGCAAATGCCCATATTTGGTGGTCTCGGGCGCTAGAGAGCCGCAGATCTGGTGAGTTTAGGCAGTAAAAAATTTTCGTTACAGCGGACTTTAGGTGGGTAGGTCACGTGGAGTCGCTGTTCATTTGACTTGTATAAGAAGAAGCAGTTTGATACGGCCAACAGGTGGTTCAAATGGGCTCTGAACTTCAGTCTGCATATGTAACTGGCTGTCTACATCTGTCGGAATGGCATGAGTGATTAATACACGTTCGCTCAGGTCCTGTGGTGTCGCTTCATGGACAATCCGATAGAACCCGACTTGTTGAAGTGCTTCGCCATCAGCCACAGTTAATAGCAGCCCAACCGCTATACCCTCAGTGGCAAAGGCGAGGAAAGTGGCGTCAGCTATTCCAGGAAACAGGAGAGATACGGCGGAAAAGAAGGGGAAAAAAAGCATCGCCCGCATATCTAGCGCTGCACATCACATCTAGCCTGCTGCTCGAGCTGCAGCCGGAGCGCTTCTTGGCTTCCTATCGAGGCATAATTAGTAAAGCCGATGCAGACTTCGTACTCGAAGGTGAGTTGGTGAGCTGATGGATTTTCCAGGGCTCTTTTTTGCCCGTTTAATACGGGGTGATTGCTGGGTCCTACCTAGCGCTTGATCAACGTCCGGGGCAGGCCTATCAGCGGCGTCGCTTATACAAGCAGAACCGCAAAAAACACCCGATGCCCATGGCAAAAGTCGGGATGACTCCCGCATCAAACAGGGTCAATTCTGGAGCCCATTTAGGTCCTCGAACAGCTTATCAGCGAACAGTTTACAAGTGCATGTCAAGTTTGGTGGCTGGCCGACTAGCCGCATCGCCTGCCACTAATTACTGCACCCAACGCCGTAGCCTCCCCCTCCAAGTCAGGGATGATTATAGCCGCTGCTCGCCGCCCACATCGGCCGACCCGAGGCGACGAGTCTGGTTTTCTCTTTGCATCACCCTATTTAAGCCCTTTCAATTGCGTACGATTGTCTCTACTCCTGCCCTTTGACTTGGTCGAGTCTCGTTACACTCGACCTCTCAGACTGTCGATTACATACACTTCTGCGAGATCGGCAATCTCCACCCCCACCGTTCCCTGTTTGTCACTGCTGGCCCGCTTGGCACGACACTGTCTCGCCCAGCACAGCTACATTGCCAGCAACTTGCAAGGCATTGGCAAAACAAAACCTTCATCTCGCCAGCAGCATCACTTCGACGAGATGGACTTGGCCTACAACCAGCACGCGGATCGTGCCCGCCGCAAGAACCGCTCCTCTACCAACGTCAACCATCTGACGCTCGCGCCGCTGACGGTCAAGCTTCCGCTCAACGACCCCGATTCCATCGCCGACTTATCCAGCGGCCCCGTCACCTCGTCCTACCTCGAGGGCAAGTCGGCGCCCACGACGCCGCGCTTCCTCGGCCACGCCGCCGCCACGCCGCGCTCCCGCTCGCACCAACGTCATGGTAGCGAGTCCATGGCCAAGAGCCGCTCCTCCACCCACCTGCCCGGCCGCAGCAGCAGCAGCAGCAACAGCCGACATCCCGGCTCCGGCGCCTCGACGCCGCGGCGACGACGCGCGGCCGCGGATGAGCCGACCCTGACGAGCCGCCATCGCAACGATAGTGACTGGATGCTGCGCACCGGCGCCCTCATGAGCTCCGAGGCCCGCGAGTACAAGGGCCAGGCCTGGCTCGTCTCGCGTCAGAGCTCCACGAGCCTTGCCGCCATGCAGCGCCACCCAGACGAGGACGCTTTTGAGCAGGAGCTCGTCCGCGAGCGGCACCACCACCGCCGCGGCAGCTCCGCTGTGGCTGACGGCGATGATCTCCTCTCCTCGCCCACCTACAGCCGCCGCACAAGCCGCTTCGCCAGCCGCGCTCAGAGCATGGACCCCCGCAGCGCGGCCCTCACGCCCATGGATCGAGGCGCTGGCGGCAGCGACTCGTACTTTTCCGCAGACGCAATCTCGGGCCCCGACTTTGTCAACCTCGACCAGAAGCTCGAGGAGCTCGAGCGCGACGATGAGCTAGACGACGAGGCCGCTATCCGCCGCCTCATGCGTGAGGGCAAAGCTCTCAGGGGCTCCTGGATCGCCAGCTTCATCGGCTGGTCCCTTTTCGAGGAGGACGGTGAGGATGACGAGGACGATGAAGAGGAGGATGACGAAGAAGATGGTGGGCGCGGCGTGCAAACACCAAGACACGTTGAAGGCGTCACAAACATGCCGTCGGTAAAGCTGCCGCCGCCCAAAGAGGGCGAGAGCAGCTGGAATGATGCCGCATGGCTACTGAGTCTTGCTTCAAAAGTTTTATTTTAACGGCCTTATTTCTACACGTTGTCGTTCTTTCTGTTGTATAGGTCTCTCTGTATTCAAAGCGGATTCATGTATGCCGTATAGTAGCAGTCTTGGGATGGGCTTCGACGGATGGGTGTTTTGTTTTGTTCTTGGTTTCGCGCACATTTTAGCACAGCATTAATATAGATAAAAATCTACCGTCCAGAATTACTTCTTCTCCCAACATTCGCAGTCCGTGTTATGTAGACCTTTGATGTAAGCACCCACAGCCCAGAAACCAACACAGTGCTACTGCGACTGCGCTTCATGCTGCACCGGCCTCCTCATCTTTGATGATGTTTCTCACACGCTCCACAAGGGCCGTGGCGGCAGCCCACGACGGTGGGTGACGTAGACGTTGAGGCGAGACTGAGGGTCGCCATGCTGGTTGTTTCTCACGCAGCGAAGACGGCGTTTTGAGATGCTGAATTACGCCAGCGAAATCGGCGGCATCAAGGTCTGAACCAGGATGGTAATTGATTGCTGGCGGCCCGCTACCCCCGACTACCCCTCGTCAAGTCGGCTTGCGGACCGGAGACGTGTCAGTTGCCTCATTTTGGGGTCCTTTGGTGTGTCGTCGGTGAAGAAACCTGTGATACTAGAGACCAAGCATGCTCAACTCAGACGCAGGGCTGGCAGCAGAAGTCGATATTCTATCATCTCTGCCGTTGGCCTTGGTCGGGCAGCAATCTAAAAAGCCGCCAAGTCATACGAAAATTGAGGCGCATAGGAAGATGGCCGCCCCAAGATACCGGCAGCATTACCAGTCGTCGAAGGTCAACGTTATAATCAACCTATCAACCCCGATGAAGAGTACATAAGTAACACATTCCTACCATTGCGCAGCTTTTTGACGCCATCCCATTCATTCGATGTTGATCTAGTTGATTCAACGCCCATGACCAGAGATACTAAACACAAAATGGAAGAAGAGGGCGTTGTCTTGATGACTTGGTCTCAGACTTTCTACAGACTGAGCCCCAGCAGCGCAAATATGCTGGGTATCATGTGCTACGTTGCGCCGGTGTCTGTCCCCCAGGCACTATTTGATCCGATGCTGAAGGACGACTTCCCGACGGGGCTGAGATTCTGTTTTCATGAGCTTCTGTAAGCTTACAGCGTGCCGCCGTGTGTCTTGAGCGCTAACTCGGTCGCCTAGCCTTTCGGAAACGAAGGAGGAGCTGGAGAGGTTGAATCTGATCGAACAAGACAAGTCGAAGAGCATCCTCTCACTACGCCCCCTCGTCCGAGACGGATTCCGATTCTTGACCTCCGAAGCAGACAAGCAACGGTTCTTTGACAATGCCACATATCTCCTGTACGAAAAGTTTCCCCATGACGGAGCCAAGACAGGTCAGCTCTACGGGAGATGGGCCGAGTGCAAAGAGTATCTACAGCACGTCTTGAGTGTCAGGGACCAATACTTTCGAGCGATGACAAAGGAAGAGTCATTGCTACCAACCTTGAGGTTTTGTAGGCTCCTCAAAAGCTTGACAGGGTATGTCCGTGTTTTAAATTGATAGCCTTTTCCACCCTGCCCCATCGCAGACGCTCACGGCTGGCAGCTTTCTCATCGAGTCCGGCTCCTATCAGGAAGTGGAGCACACCATTGAAGTGGCCAAAGCTGCATTTGAGACTCTCAGAGAAGAGAATCAGGATCAAGAGCTTTACTCTGATCTTTGTGCCTTGTCCGGATTGGCATACGCACATCGCGGGCTTATCACCGCGGCACGCCCGTGGCTGGAGCAGGCACATCAGATGCGGGCTTCCGCCCGGCCCCTCGACAAACGTGAACTGAGCTGGGCAGAGGTCAACTTGGCAAACTTTGAGGGATCGGCCAGCAATTACAAGGCGTCGCTGGACTGGCAGATCAAGGCGTTCCGGACCCATCAGGCCTACAGCGGCAATGCTTCGCCTGTTCTACGCCCGCAGACCGTCTTTTGCCAAAACATGGGACGTTCCAAGTATTTCGTGGGTGCTCACGCCGAGGCACACATCTGGTGCCAGGTCGCCATCGATCTGCTTGCCGGGTCCGAGAACTGGGCCATGGTAGCATAGTAAGTAGCAATCCCGCGCCCGACTTTTCTTTCGGAAAGACGTGAGATTTCAGGAGCTGACCGTGGCTTGCCACAGTACCTATTTCGTGCGCGGAAATGTGAACCGCGCAGAGAGTCACCTCAAAGAAGCGCAAGCGGAATTTTTGCGCGCGCAACAGGTGTGGCTCAAGGGCAGCCAAATGCCCAATCATCACTTCGTCAGTGCATGCTTGTACAAGATCGGCTGCGTAGCCTTGGATGCAGGCGACGTAGAGTTATCCATGTCAGTGCATTGGGGATGCCGCAACACGGAAAAAAGGCGGTGAAGCTAATCGTGACGATAGAAGGAATCTGGAAAAGTCTCTCGAGATTGCTGCACTGGATCAGCACGTTCTGCGAGGGGACTACGCAAGAGTGCTGTACAAGCTCTCTGTTGCGCTGAGCAGTTATGAGATTGATGACGGAGAGGCCGAGCAGAGACTGCAAGAGGCGGAAGCTATTGCGCGAACGTGTCTAGGTCTGAAGAAGGATGCGGCGTTTGTCAACGAGGAGAGGACGTATGATGGGCTCGTGTACATTTTGTGGCGGTAGCGATGACTGACGCGGTGTTGCACATGATATGTTCAGGGTCAAGTAGAATGACGAAACTGTTGAACAATCTATGCTTTGAAGGAGTTCTTTCGAGAGTGCCGCGGAAGTTGTAGATTAATGTCTCACTTTTTTACTATTAATATCATAATAATGGCGATAACTGTCACGTGTGGGGGCGGTCTATGATGTAGATAGAAGTTCACATACGGATAACGTTGACCGTCGCGAGAATGGCAGAAAATACGTACAAAATGCACAAATATTTTTCAGAGCCAAAGTAGAAAGTACATGCGGCCACTTGAAGGCGCCAAGACGCCAATAAATAAATACATAAAAGATCGCCCAAAAATCGAGCCGCCTTACCCTTGCAAGTTGCAACCATCAAGGTCCCCAGACTAGCACCACAGGACCACTTGCATTACTTATTAGCATCTCAGAGGTCAGCAGCTCGCGGCAGCCATACCTACTGGTTGACACACCCAAGTGACACACTTGCTTGATTCCGCTTTCATCAGACCGACTGGTGCCTGAATCTGTTTTCTCTCCCGTGTTCCTCTTCTCGACGCGACCCTGGTGTCTCGACTAAACATCACCAATTTTGTCCATTTTTTTCTTTTGCCTTTCGTCACCATAGTTCTACTAGTCCGTTTCTCATCGCTGCCTTTCTTTTCTCGCACCGGCTGCCCTCGGCTGAATACACCGCACCACCATCGACCCGCCACCCACATCTTGCACCGAATATCTGCTTTTGTCAGACATACAGATTGTCAAAGTCGGAAGCGCTTTCGGAGCGCCTACCGCTGCCCGACATGACCGCAACGGCCTCGCTCGACAACGACGTCCGCGGATGGATCTTGAGCTTCATCAGCAGCATCGGTATGTTTGCTCCTCCCTTGCCACTAGCTGCTACGGCACAGCTAGAAGACTGACTCCCCTCGCGCAGCCTGTGTCTTTGGAGCCAGCGTCGTCTGCGTCGATCTACTTATTCGAAAGCTGCCGGGCAAGTCCAACTTTCGCATCCAAGAAAGCAACGTCTTTCTCGCCTGCTCTCTCAGCCTGAGCTTTGGCGTTATGGTGAGTTTCGCCACCAGCCCTGTCACATCCCAAAGCCCCTCTCCGACTCATGTGTTCTACCTTTTAGATGTTTTCGTCGTTATACAGTATGTTGCCAGAGGCCAAAGGCTACCTCAAAAGCGTACACTGGGGCGATAGGCCAGCCGGCCTGCTCATCATGGGCTGCTTCATTGGCGGCTTCATAGGCATTCAAGCCGTATCGCGGTTTCTGCACCAACATATGCCCTCGCATGTTGTCGACTGTGATCACACTCATAAGGACTCATCGCCTCTCAACGACGAGGACAGTCATCAATCTCATGGCCACAGCCACGCTCACCTTGGCGAGCCCTACGACTCGGCGTCTTCTGCCTTGCCACACAGCAGACACTCACGCTTGCCCTCCCCCTTTGCGCAAGCGAACCACACACATACAGCAAATGGCCTCGCCATCGAACACGCTAACGAGACGACGCCGCTGCTGCCGACCTCGAAACCCGCCGCCGCATCGTTTCGTGGCCGCGGCCGTGCTAGAACAGAGGATGTAGACGTCCCTCGGAGACCATCGATGCTCGAGGTCCAGAAGCGCGTCATGTCCTTTGTCAGGGACACTAAAACGAGCTGCGATGAGGAAGGCTCCTGCTACGGCTACTCTGACCCCTGCGGTCAGGAGTGCTTCAAGCATATTTCGTACCGCGCCGTCAAGGTTAGCAGATCACAGACCCGGTTGCGAAGCACCATGAGCGCTACCCACCCATCGCATCTCTCGACAAATCTCGATCACGACCACGACTACGCTGACTCTCTTGTGAGTCCTATGTACCGCACCAGCCGCGCCACGTCTCGGGATGCCATGCTTCGCCCCCCCGTAGAAAGCGTACACGAAGATGACGAGGGGCAGCACAGCGACGCAGACGCCCACGATCATGTGAGCGAGGCCGGCCACAACAACGCTTCGTGCGCTGCAAGCCACGCCGACGACGTCGAGGCGCAGCAGCACCATCACCACGTCCCCACCAACGCCTTCCTCGCCATTGGCCTGCAGACGTCCATTGCTATCACGCTGCACAAGTTACCCGAGGGCTTCATCACGTACGCGACCAACCACGCCAACCCGCAGCTCGGCTTCAACGTCTTCATGGCGCTCTTTGTGCACAACATCACCGAGGGCTTCACCATGTGTCTGCCGCTCTACATGGCCCTCGGCTCGCGCTGGAAGGCCATGGCCTGGTCCGCCCTGCTTGGCGGCCTCTCCCAGCCGTTTGGCGCCGGCATCGCCGCCCTCTGGTTCAAGCTCGCCAGCAGGACCAGCATGCAGCCCAACGCCGTCGCCTACGGATGCCTCTTTGCCGCAACGTCGGGCATCATGGTCAGCGTTGCTTTGCAGCTGTTTGTCGAGGGCCTCAGCCTCAATCACAACCGCAACCTGTGTATGTTTTTTGGCTTTTTAGGCATGGCGATCCTAGGGCTCTCCAATGCGCTCTTTGCGGCGCACTAGACCTTTCTTTTTTAGAACCAAAGAAACGGACGGATTTGATTTTTCAATTTTTTCTCCTCCCAGAAGAGCATTTCTCTTTTATTATTGGGCTTGTTTTCTTACAGCAGCAGCAATTTGCATATCGTGGCTTTGGTCGCTGTTACACGGCTGGAATATCGGTATAGATTGGGTCGTCATTTCTATCATCATTATCAAGGAGCAGACTATAGCTTTAACACACACAAATAAAGGAGACTGCGGTGGAACGCATACTTTACAAAACCGACGGCCCGGATCTCGGCGAAGATTGGGCCGTCATTTCTTGCTATCAGTATCGAGGAGCAGGCTATAGCTTTACACACACAATAAATGAGACTGCGGTAAAATGCGTATTATGTAAAATCGTGTGCATTTTTCGTCTATGTCTGACGAGATATCTGCACACCATTTCCACCCAAAACAAGAAGAAAAAAAACATCAAGCAATCAAGAAAACTTTTCTCGCGTTTAGCAAGTGAACCCGTAGAATACGCCTATTTATATGCCGCCATGTCTGTTTCAATATCATCGTAAAAACAAGTGCCGAAAAACTCTGAACATCCCAAATTGCTCATTTTTTTGCAAATACTCTCCTGTTTCTTGCTTTTCTTTACTCTACGCGCTGCCTAGCGCGGGATCAATGTGTGGTTCCAACGCCGGCGAATTGCGCGCCAGCAGCATGATGCCCGCCTCGTCGTCGAGCCACTCGTCCCGCGAGGGCTCGTAGTGCATTTCCGCCGCAAATATGGCGCCGTCGTCGTCGTCGTCGGCGGCGGCGTCGCGGGCATCGTCATCGGCCCCGCCGACACCGCCAAACAGGCCGTCCATGTCCGAAGAGAACGGCTTCTGCGGGCCGCTCTCGGAGAATAGGTCCTCGGGGAGTGGCGCGGACGCGTGCGCGGCGACAATGTGCGTCTCGAGGTCGTAGTAGCGCGCAAATACCTGCGGGCAGTGCGCGCAGACAATCGGCTTCCGAGCCTGCATCTGGACGCCGGAGAGCTCGTCGATGAGATCCGCCGCTTGCTCCTCGTTGTCCTCGTCATTGTCGGCGCCGGGGGAGCGCGGCGCCGGTTTGGGGGGGCGCTCCTGGCGCAAGTGAATGTAGCGGACGTGGTCCTCAAGGCGGACCTTTGTGCAGAACTTGCCGCCGCAGCCGTCGGCGTTGGACCAGGCGTCAAGGCCAACGGCGCCGGTGAGGTCGACCTCGCCGCAGACGAAACGGAAGCCCTCGTGAGCTGTGCGCTGATGGGCGCGCAGGTTGGACTTTTTGGTGAAGCTCTTGACGCAGCCAGCGTGGTCGCACGCCCATGTGCGGCGGTCATCGACCGTCTTGCCCGAGTGGTGGACGTCAATGTGTGACACCATTTCCGCCTGCGACGACGACGTAAAGTCGCAAAACATGCAGTCCTGGTGCTCGCGCTTCATGTGCGCCTGCAGGAGCGGGTGCGTGGTGAAGCCGACGTGCTTCTCCCTGCCGTCCGGCCCCTTTTGCAGGGCGCATTCGCTGCACCAAAACTTGAGCTCGCCGTGGACCTTTTGCTGGTGGCGCTTCAGGGCGCCCTTGGACTCAAACTTGGCGTCGCAGCCGGGCTCGGCGCACTGGTGCGGCGACTCGCCCTTGTGCTCCTTGAGGACGTGCTTGTGCAGCGTCTCCTTCTTGCGGAAGCTCTGACCGCAGTCGGGGCAGCGGAAGCGGTCGGCACCCTCGTGCACGGCCTGATGGCGCTTCAAACGGGTGCCGGTGACGAAGCTCTTGCCGCAGCCCTCGCGCTGGCAGACGTGCTTGCGCTCGTTGGTGTGCACCGCCTTGACGTGCTGCTTCAGGTGCTTGTCCTCAATGTAATCCTTGTCGCAGCCCGCCCACGTGCAACGAAATGGCCGCGAGTTTGTGTGCGAGTTGAGATGGTCGCGCAGACGTGCCGGCCGGTTAAACGTCTTGGGACAGCCCGGCCAGGTGCACGGCAGCGTCTTGAGGTCGGACGGGAACCTGGCCCGCGGCGTCGTGGCAACGGTGACGGGGGAGTCGACGTCGCCCGCAAAAGAGCTGGGCGTTTCGGCGGTCGTTGCATCGTCTTCGCCGGCGTCAATGATGGGATCTGGGAGCGGAAGAGGTCAGTGGCTGGCGGGACGGAAAAAAACTGTGCGTTGCGTGACGCCGTACATATGCTGTCGAGAGTGTCACTCTGCAGCCGCTTGGCAGGATATGCCTCGAAGGACTCGGTTTCCGCGCTTCTCTTGTTCATAATGCGCTCATGACGTCCGGGGCATGGACGGGGGAGCAGAGCGGTTGGGTTAAGGAATGGTGGGTTTGAAGGCGTCACGGCAGAACGCAAAAGATTTAGGCGGTGTCTGGAGAGGTTTGTGGGGCTTATCGTTGTGACGATACTGTGGTGGGTTTCTTCCTGCCTGTGTCACAGTACGACAGTGTACCTACCTAGGTATCTACATTGTGTTTTTTGGTTCTATTTCTTAATCTTTCGAGGATACAATTTCGAGAAAGACTTGCGAAATTATGTAGGCTCCATCAAAGTGCGTAGCATATTTTCTCATTATTTCAAAGTATCGTAGTTTCGGGTTTACCATGTATAACATGTTCAGCAGCATGTACCTGGCTAGGCAGCGCTGGTTCCCGCCTGTTGGTTGAACAGTCGCGCGCGCCAGAAAAACTCCACCAAAAAAGAGATCTGTGCCAATTTTCACGAGCCGCCTTCTGCAACTCATCGACGAAACTCCATACCCACGAAACTCGACTCTACGCGCGGCTCAACAATCTGGTGACAGCTGAATCGGATTTGACATTTGACAACAAACTCTGAAACATGTCCGACTTTGGTGACGACGATGTGGGTGGTGGCGGGTAAGCAGTTGCGCTCCTCCTGCGCATGCCCTTGCGCTGCTTGCGCCAGAGGTATTCCCTTGCGTTGTATCATCGTGCTGACGTGGATTAATTTGGCAGTGACGACGTATTTGAGGAAGAAGATGTGACCGAATTTTTCGAGCCCGAAGTCGCCGAGGGGGACGAGGATCAAGACCAGCTGGCCAATGGCGAGGACCAGGACAATATTGTCGTCTCGGGCGACCCTTCTGCGGCCGCCAACGCCAGCCGTACCGACAAGTCGAGCAGGGATAAGAAAATTCCCGATGAGGAGCGCAATACGACACCATATATGACCAAGTACGAGAGAGCGCGCATCCTGGGCACCCGCGCTCTGCAGATTAGGTATGGCAACCCGAGGGGAACGCATCGCTACTGCCTAGAAAGCTAACGGACTATTGACTGTAGCATGAACGCGCCCGTGCTAGTCGACCTGGAAGGCGAGACGGATCCTCTGCAGATTGCCATCAAGGAGCTCCGCGAGAAGAAGATTCCTCTGATTGTGCGCCGATACCTGCCGGATGGCTAGTACGTTTTTCTCTCTGCCGAAGGAGGTTTGCTCGACCACTAACCGCCCAATCACAGCTACGAGGACTGGACCTGCGAAGAGCTTCTTCAGTAAGGCTGCTGATCAAGATATCCTGGCAGCACCCAGCAAGGGGCGGCAACGACATTTGGCCCCTCCAATAATCAAGTCCAGATAACCACGAGTGCCTCCAACACCAGCGCACCATCTAATCGGCTTCACAGATGGATAGCAAGGGGAAAACAAATGTGGCAACACTGGACAGACGCGCACACCATGGCTCTTTGTTACCTTTGGATATGCCAGCGGAGCACTGAGGAAGTCTTCTCCAGCCCTTAACGAATGCATGAGCGCGGCGTTTACCAAACCAAAAAAAAACAAGATTGTTTTTGTGTAGTTTTTTAATAATATCTTGTTAGAAATATCGGTTCGTACTTGAAGAGGGAAAAATTAAAAGCAAATCGAGTTTTACGTCGCCTACGTGTAGCGTAGGCCAATAAGGAAGTGACCGAAAGGGCTGAGAAGCAAGCGTCTGGGGGAGAGTATTCTTCGTCTTGAGATCTCATTCGCGGAACGGAGAAACGAGCACAATAAAGTTGTGCGTCATGCAAGAGGCAGTCATGAGCCTTGATCATGTCTGATCTTCCATGCAAGTCGTTTGGGCCTAAACCCAATCTCGAGCCCGCCGGACCCGCCAAGCATCTCGTCAGCAAAAACGCTGACCTCCCCCACGTTTCCTGCCACCCGGCGTTGTCGAGCCTTACCAGCCTGGCTTCAAAAGCTGCTCGCTTGATTGGTGGCATTTGGCATCTCTGCCGATGTAACACGTGTATCTCGTCGACGTGGCTTCAGACTGGCGCTCTTGCTTACAAGTGTTGCATTGACACGTTGTAGTAAACGACGCAGCCTTTTCTGTTTTTAAAGGCGCTGCTAGCCAGCCACGAACAAAAATCAAAGGAAGGGAGAAATTTTTCTCGCAGCTTTCAGACTTGGGCATCGTATTGGCTCAACGGCGCGCCATGACCAACAACGAGAGACATGCAGCCGAAAGCGATCCGCTGCTGCCGCCAAGAGGCTTGACCAACCCCTTCACACCTGAAGCCGATGCTACCAACTTCAGCTCTGTCGCCACCGCCACAGCCGCTGCCGCCCACGACCACGACCACGAATACGACCACGACGACAATGCCGATAACCGCACCACGGCGCAACGGCTGCGCATCGCCATCCCGTGCCTGCTATGCTTCTTCTGCCTCGTCGTGGGCGAGGCGCTGCTGACGACGCCGGTGCTTCAGATCCGCGAGAACCTCATCTGTCGCGCCACGTTCCCCGACCTGCTGCCGCCTGATGCGGACCTCAGCCGGCATCCCCTCTGCAAGAGCAACCGCGTGCAGGCGGAGCTGGCTCTGGTCAACGGCTGGGAGCTCACCTTTATCCTGCTACCCAGCATCCTGACGGGCGTGTCCTGGGGCATCGCGGCTGACCGCCACGGGCGCACGCGCATCTTGCAGCTGGCCAACCTGGGCGTGCTGCTGTCGCTGTTTTGGCAGGTGACCGTGTACAGCTTCCCAGACGCGCTGCCGCTACGCCTGGTGTGGCTGCAGGGCGCCTTCTTCCTCCTCGGCGGCGGCGCATCCACCTACATGGCGCTTCTGTACACCATTGCCAGCGACATCTCGAGCGAGGCGTACCGCGCGACCGCCATCCTCTACCTCGGCACCGCGTTTCACGCCGCAACCCTGCTCGGCGGGCCCGTCACCTACTTTGCTATGCGGCGCGGCGCGCGGTTCGCCTTTGGCCTCGGCATTGGCTTTTGGGTCCTCGTCTTGGTCCTGACGACCGTGATTCCCGAGACGCGCAGCGACGCCGCGGTTAGGCTTGCGCGGGCGGATGCCCTGCGGGATGACGCCGACGCGACGAAACATGCCTGGTGGGATATTCGCCCGCTGGTTTGGGATCTGGTTCGGCAGACTAGGATGGTGACCAGGATCATCTTCCTAAAGAATGCCACGCTGGGCATCCTGCTCTTCAGCACCATTTTTTCGACCCTGGGCAAGGCGGGTGATAACCTGAAGCAGCAGTACGCTGCGAAGCGTTTTGGCTGGACCATGGCCGAGACGTCGTTTTTGGATTCCATCAAGGGAACAGTCAGCATTATCCTCACCGCGGCGATTCTTCCCGCAATCAGCCAGGTCTTGCTGGCCAAGTTCCGGCTGCCTCCCATCATCAAGGATTGGTGGATGACCATTGGCAGCTTGTGCATGGTCGTCATTGGGAGCGCCTGTCTCACTGCTGCTGGGAGCAGCGGCGTCTTCATTGCCAGCTTGGTGATTCAGCAGCTGGGTGGTGGCTATGAATTCGCGTTTCGCAGCATGACTTCCGAAATGGTTGATTCGTCCCATATTGCCATGCTCTTTACAGCACACTCAGTCTTCCAGCTAGTCAGTGAGGCTGGGGCTGGTCCCGTTCTCGCCACCGTCTTCAGAATGGGGCTTGATGTCGGCGGCAAGTGGATGGCTCTGCCATTCTTTGTCGCGACGATATTGTTCTGCGTCACATTGATCATAACGTGCTCTGTGAAATTGAACAAGCATCCGCGAGCGCAAAAGCATAGTCACTAGATACCCAAATGAATTTTCCGAACAATCTATGGCGAATCACCTCTTGCATGCTCTTCTAATCTCGTTCTGTGCAGCAAGGAACTGCAGCATATTGTTCATACTACCGCATAGGATAGCGAGGCTGTCACAACTATGCTCACACTAGGTAGTTTGACAGGTTCCGTAATTGCTCTTTCGGTACCACTTGTCACGTAACACCGAGGGCAAGCTTCTGAATCCCTAACATCTTTGGGCTGCGAAGGTCAATGGGCGGCTTTGGAGAATGAAGCAATATCCCTGAAAATAACCGTCGTCGAAGAATATGAAGAATCGCACTGCCCTGCAGATAGATAGAATAGTCTCAACATGATTGCGACTACGGATTACATGCGCTGAAGACGTCCGAGACAGTATGGCCCCTTGCTTGAGACCAGTGACGTCGTGCCAAGCAGAGCGATGGACTTGAGCTCAAGCACAATCTGCCAGTCCCGTTGGAATGTTAGAACGCTTTCAATCTTTTGTTTTACTTATTGTTTGACTGGTAAGAAATTGATAGATAGATGCATGAATCGAACAGCTGATGGAATAGGACACTTCAGTTTCGAGCCTTGCCATCGTTTGACTTTGTATGCGCACTTGCTTGACCCATGTGCAAGGGTAGGGCTAGAGCGGCTTTCCGCAACGGTGAAGCAAACCAAACCTCGTAAAGAAACTTTATATTCACGAGTGTTACGGGAAACGCCCCGGAGCAAATCATTTCGTCGTGCCCGGCAACCCAGGGTCAGTTACCAGAGGCTGGCAGGAGGACACGACGATCAGCGGGGCCTTGCACTCACACCTTGTAGTCTGGCACGTCTGGTTGTCTGAGTCCCGACCACCCGCGCGAAGCCCACTTGCAGGTGTTTTGGTAGCTGATTCACAGGACTGTACGGATAGCAGGGAGACGGCTTAACTACGACAATTGGCTATTTGCGCCTATAAGACGGGCTGATCGAGTCTTGGTGTTACCAGCGTGTGTGCGTGGTCCCTGCCCTCGGTGGGAAAGGGAACAAGTTTGCAAAGACGGCAGGTATGACGCAGCATGTTGCACCTGCTCTCCAACAACAAAAAGTACTCGTACGAGGTTGTCAGTATATAAATGCACGAGCAGCCCCAGCCCTTGTGGAACGAATTCTTGTTTTAACCAGGTCACTGTAAAGACAGTTTTATTGGCTTGAGCCAGAATCCATATCCAGCAACCACTTATTAACAAACCTCACTTTCGCACCTTGACACGCTTTCAATCCTCCTCGACAGATGAGATTTTCCGCCCTCGCCGTTGCTCTCTCGTCCCTTGCAGCCGCATCTGCCTCACCCGTCTCGAAGCGTCAAATCGGTGGTGTAAGTGCCTTTCACGACACGAAACGCCTCCCAGGCCAATTAGTTCAAGGAAAACCCCAGCTTTGACTAAACAAACGTTTGCCGTGCGAAAACAGGTCCTCATCTGCACCGGCGCCAATGCCACCGGCGACTGCGTCTACCAAAAGTACGAGCTCGACAAGTGCCACGAGCTCCCGGCGCCGTTCTGGAAAAATACGAGCACCTTTGCGCCCGACGACGACCCCTTTGGCTGCTACCCGCGCCTAAGCGACTGCAGCGCCATCTGCACCTCGCCCACGGGGTGCACATCTGGCCATATCGACTTTGACTACGAACACAAGTTCAACTTGGCGGCGAGTCAGTGGAACACGCTCATTCACTCCTTTTATTGCTTCACAATGAAGCGGTAGAGAGAACGGGCGGGATGCGGATGTAATGACACTCTTATGAAGCGAAATATCATTATACTGAACACACAAGGCCTTCTGGCGTTTTGCGTGAATGGACGTGACTTGCGAGTAAAATGGAGAGCAGGTTTTCCCATAAACCTGCGTGCAGCAGACCAAAGTCTTCATGAGACGAAGGCAAAATTATAAAACCATTCCCAAGCACCGTAAACATGTCCATGCCAAGTCGAAATGTAGCGGCCGGCCATACGGGTTACATGCACCGATCACGGGGCCGGGCGGTGATGGTGGGTTGGCGGGGTAGTCTAGCAAACAATATCAACTTGACGTCAGGACAGCTTTCGCCAACCCTTCTTATCTCAACTTTCTTCTTCGGTTCCATCTTTCGAAATATTTGGGGGGACAAGACACAGAAAGAATAATAGACTCTTACCAAAATCTGCACAAATTCGTCGCCATGACCTTTACCACAAACGCCTCCATCCGCGTCTTTGGCGGACGCCTACTCAAGCTCACCCACCAGTCGGCCACAACCGGCACGGCCATGAACCTCAACCTCTTCATCCCCACCTCGGCCTCAGCCGCCAAACCGGCGCCCGTGCTACTTTACCTCTCCGGCCTAACGTGCACGCCCGACAACGTCACGGACAAGGGCTTCCTGCAGGCCCACGCCGCGCCGCTCGGCCTCGCCCTGCTGTACCCGGACACGTCGCCGCGCGGGCTCGGCCTGCCCGGCGAGGACGACGACTGGGATTTCGGCAGCGCCGCCTCCTTTTACATCGATGCCGTCCGCGCACCCTACGACGCAAACTACAAGATGGAGTCGTACATTGCGCGGGAGCTGCCCGACGCCGTGTGCGGCGCGTTTCCAGAGCTCGACGGCGGGCGCATCTCCATCACGGGCCACTCGATGGGCGGACACGGCGCGCTTACCCTGTTTCTCAAGAACCCGGGCAAGTACAAGTCGGTCAGCGCGTTTGCGCCCATTGCCAACCCGGGACGGTGTCCCTGGGGCCGCAAGGCGTTTTCGGGATACCTCGGCGACGATGAGGAGGAGTGGAAGAAGCACGACGCTACGGAGCTCATCAAGAGCTGGAAGGGTGGCGAAATTCCCTGCCTGATTGATGTTGTGAGTTTAAAATAAACGCTTGGGGTGAGCGGGTTGCGTGGCCCCCCCCTCCCCCCCCCCCCACGCGCAGAGAACGACTCAAAGACAGAGAATGAATGTGCTAATGGTTTTGCGCTACGCGCACGACAATCCCAGGGCACCGGCGATCCATTCTATAAAAAGGGCGAGCTGCTCCCTGAAAACTTTGACAAGGCCATCAAGGAAGCTGGCATCAGCGGCACGACGATTCGATACCAAGATGTAAGTACAAGACGCCAATCTATATTCATCGGCCAGACTGTGCGGCAACTGTGCTGACATTGTGCCCAGGACTACGACCACTCCTATTTCTTCGTGCAGACTTTCGGCGAGGACCATGTAAAGCATGCGGCCAAGGCTCTCGGCTTGCTATAAATAATGGGTGAACCACAACTTGGCGATACACACGAGTGGCGCAGTTGGAACAAACACAAAGACGGCCATGCGGACGACTAACGTCGCGAGATTGAGAATATTGAAGGATACCCTCTGGCTATAGCAAAAGCAATTCTGAATACCACATAATCATCTCTTCATTTCTGTCTGTCACAGTTTCTACTACATGATACAAACGTTTCCTTGCCCGAGCTAAATATGTAAAGATGCTTACTCGGAGTGCAAGGCCAAGCAACGCCGGCTTGTGCATTAAAATAGAGTCTTTCAATAACTAAACACTTTTCTCTCAAAGACGGGGCTGAGGCCATCCTTTTCTAGCTGTGCCCGAATTTCAGCGTCGGCGTCCCTTCGAATGCGATCAAAGGCGAGCTTTTCAAACCTGCTCAGGCTCTTCCACCAGTGTTGCCCGGCCTCGTGCTCCGCGATCCGTCCCAGCAAATCCGTGGTCTTGAGACGAACATCCTTTTCTTTGTGGAACAGACCTAGCGCGAGATAAAAGAGCCCGGCATGCGACTCGGGAGCGACGGAAAGGAAGAGGCAAATTTCGTCGTAGGAGTGGATGTATCTGGAAAGTGTGAGATAGATGTCGCGGCTTTGAGATGGGTTTAGTCGCTGCATGCGGAGGCGGTCGTGCAGGTGCGCGAGATCGAGGCCCTTGAGCGGTCTCACGGTGTATACTTGTGCAAGGTCCTGGGGTTCGTCAGCTTTTGCTCCAAATGTACTTGCCTGCCCGCCTCCGCAAACTTACCTGAATAAAACTATAGTAACTTCGGGTATTGCGCCAGCCTTCGATTCGAGTCACATTTCCAGCCAATTCCTTATTCTTGGCCGCATCATCTGACCATACGTAACCATGACCCGTCGCTCCCGGCGGGAGCATATTCTGCTCCTCGGTGCCGACGAAGAGAGCGCTTGCACCGTATACACTCTCTTCAAACTGTGCAGACACTCTTGTGAATTTGAGCACCCAATCGCGCCACTTTGCTCGCACTGTTCGCTCGCCATGACGGGCCGCAATACTCCGTAAGATATCAGCCATAAACACTTGATCGCCAGTCAGGTCCTGCGTATTGTTAACTGTACCACTAGCGACAGTAGCCAGGGCCGGGTTCTGCTGTTGAAAGTATACTAGCCCCTCTGTTATGGGGGCTGGCTCAATCTTGCTACTGATCTTGATGCGCCCCGAGGGCAAATCGCACAGAACGTCCCACCACTCCGGATGCAGCTCAAATGTAGGATTTGTTACACCCGCAATGAATCCAGGCACGTTGAGAAGATCGTCAATCTTGGTCAGATCGGTGTATGGAAAGGCATGGCGCGTGAAGCCACGCAGAACGCCGCCGGAAGCAAGAGCGCAAGCTGCCAGAACGGCTTCGGCCACTTCCCCAGAGGGCATATTGTGTCCAAGAAAAATCACGCGCTTCTGTGTCAATAGGCCGTTGATTAGGACGATAATAGGGTGTGTATTAGCACCACTGGTTGTAAGGTGTGGGTGAATCGGAAAAGGTTGCGGCGCCTTCGCATGGGTTTCCGAAAAGTTCTGGATCAGTTTGACTAGAGAAAAGTCTCCGACAGTCTCTGGCATTACCGCGGTGGGTACTTTGATGGGAATTGGGATGCCCTTGTACATGACGTGGCTCTCAAACTCATGTGTGTCGCGTGGTACAGAGTAGGCTGACTGGCTTCCGACCTCGATGTGAGCTTTGGTGCCTTTGCGGGAAACTTCTGTCGGATGAGCGCCGTTGCTATTGGTGGCTTCCCCTCGGTCCTCGGCCATGCGAGCTTGGATCATTCGCTCAAACTTTTCGACAAACAAATCTCTGTTCTCGCTACCAAGGAGCAGGTGGCGCTCTAGCAGGCTGAGCTTTGGCATCAGAGACAAGTCCATCTCATTCACCGCATCATAGAGCATAGATAGCGTCTCTGGTACGGGAGATTTAAAATATTCTTCTAGAGCCAAAAGAAGCAAGGGCTGATCACGTTAGTAACGGCAGATTGATCTTAGAGAAGACGAATAAGAAAAAGTAGCGTACCTTGTAGATGTGTAGAAACGGATGTCTCGTACAAATGGCCATAGCTTTAACGACAGCGCCACGTTTCACACTCTTATCATGCTTTGTGTTGACCAGATTAAGTACGTATATGAGGGGCGGCCCTTCACCACCTTCGGGTTCCGTGTCGCTATCGTCATCCTCATCATCCTCATCGTCGTCATATTCGTCGTCGCTGTCTTGTGAGTCATCATGGTCTTGTCCGGAAGGAATGATTCCAGCGGCGAGCGCTCTACGCTTGTTCCGGCGCCTCCGGCGCCTCTCTTTGCGTTTCCTTTCTTCATCTTCCTCTTCATCACTCATGTCCTTGTGCAGAAAGAATATGGTCCAGTCTTGGTTCCTGGCATGCGCTTGATCTGGCAGCATGAGCTCCGCCAGCATATTTTCATCTCCGGTAATAGCGACTGGGTACTGGTGCTCCATGACAGGACCCCGATCGATATCGAAGGAGGCTACCAAAATGTATTCTACATGATTGTCGCTAGAGCCCTGGGGATACTGAGACCGCAGCCTTCTGGAATTTTGAGCATCAGCATTCAAGCGTCGAGGGGCGGAGAAAGATGAATGTTGCGAGGAGTGCTCAAGAGACGAGGTTTTGGACCGCAAGTCTGGATCCGAAGACCGGTCGTTGTCATTCATTTGGCGACGGGGCGATCGAAGGACCCGGGATGTATGAGATGTTTGAGATGGCGGTCGGGACGAGGGAAAGGACGAGAGCGAGGTTCGACGGGGAATGGACGAGCCGGAGCTGTTGGAAAGGGTCGTAATGGCAGATCTGGGGTTCGAGTGGCCGGCCGCCGTCGTCATGTTTGCCTAGTGGCGTGCAGCGTCCAGGGAGCGCCAGGCGCCTGATGTAGTGTTCTATAGAGCGGCTGAGACAGTGTAAGAATGCCAGTCGGCGGCGACAAAGCCAAAAGCCGAGAGGGAGGCAGTGATATATGGTCCTGGCGCAGCGTATTCGCACCGGTATAGATTAGTGCCGGTGTCATGCAAGACACGCGCCCAGGCACGATAGACTGCCGTGACCGCAGCGGCACAATTCGCCGGCGGAGACAGATGTAGAGCGACACTTGAGACGGCAGGGTTCGTGGGGGGGAGCGAAGCGAGGAGCGAATCGTGGAGCCGCCGCAGGAATGTCGCAGATGTGTCCGATGGCGACTTGGCTGCGGCACTCGTGACCTGCAGGAGATGAGACGGCTGCGGGAGAGTCGAAGGTTTCGGAAATAATGCTTTCGGAAACGATGGTTTCGGAGACTGGGTTGGCAAAATTCCGGCGTTCGAATTGTTGAAAACGAGACCAGCACCGCAGTGAGCAAGTTCTCTTGCCGAGAGGTGGCGCGCAGCGATGCAATGAGCGCGGGCTCAGGACTACAACAGCTCGACGACACTGGCAATTGTGCTGGGCTGGATGCAACTGGCGGGCTTGATGGAGGAGCTAGTTGACTTTGAGATGGGCCGTTCGTGACCGTTCGTTGGAGGAGCGAGTTGCGCTACGCAGGGGGACCCCGCCTCAGTGATGCCAACCGAATGGTTCCTAGCCAAGCAGATCATGTGGGCAAGCCGACGGCAAAAATTTTGCACCGAGAATTTGAGTGGTATGATGACTGTTGACTGATGATTGGATTAACACGAGTCTCAATGCCTGCTTGGTACCTGGACGCAGGATGCTATTGGGCGGCTGGCGAAGGCGCACGAAGTCGTCAATAGGCCAGCCCCTGGAGGCCGCTGGAGTGGTTTCTAGAGAGATCCGCTGAGCTTGTTTGGCTGTGCCTTTCTATTCGGTGGAATTGAACCAATTGTGAGTTGCGGCTCTGCGTCCTGCACGAGTGCTGCTGCTGCGTTACTCTCAGCCATCCAGCCCGCTGGTTTCAAGTACAATGACTGGAGCTGGCTGGCCCCTGATGAGCCACAGTGCCGATTATGTGGCTGGCTTCAAATAGTGTCTGCTGCTGTGGCACGAAGCTTGGTGCCAATACCACACAATGCTCGCACACGCTGTGCGATTGATAAAATCCCGCCTTTTTGTGCTTTGAGCAAACTTCGTCTATCTGGGCTCATCACGTAGCAAATACGCCGTTGCCCGCTTTGTACTACATATCCAACGGCCTAGGTAGGTTGCAGACCTCTACAGTGCGCCACATATCCGCCACACCCACACCCCACTATCTACCTGATTAATGTGGCGAGGCTGCCGTTGTCTGGTGGCTCATTTGTTTACTTTGGTAGCCTCGCTTCCCCACGCTCCCTTGTTGTGCTGAGACGGACCTCTCCTCTTGTCCTAGAAATTTGTGCATAATCCCTTCTAGCTCTTTCGCAGTTGCATATCTCCATTCCGTTTATTGTGCCTTGTTTCTGCATCTAGAAGCTCCAGTTTTTGACTGACTGGCAGTCTCTGTTAGCGCTTCCTCACACATGTTCTCTGGCCAACCACGACCATCAGATCAGCGCGACACAATGGTACGAGATCCCGCAAGCTCGGCGGCGCATTGTCACGCTTCTTACTAATCCGCCGTCAAGTCTACATCATCACCTTACAAGGCCTCACCTCTGGGATACCCGGCCTCACCCACACGCAGCTCGCCCTTTCGCCGCCCAGAGTCTCCCTCGTCGCCATCGCCCCTGCGCTTCTCAACACCAACCGGATCGCCGACTAAGCCAAGGCCCCAGAGCGGAGGACCAGGTCGATTCTCACAGCCCGGTACACCGACAGCCACACAGGATAGCTGGACGCCGAGACCGAATTCCTCATCTCAACATAGACCAGGGTTCAACATGCCTACACCTCGTACCGGAGTAGCGCAGGCCATGGGCCATGGAAACGCCCTTTCACAGCTGCAGCCCGCGCAGGTCCGCGGGCTACGCGACAGCTTCCAAATACTCGATCGCGATTGCGATGGTGCTATCAATAGAGAAGACGTGGCTGAGATGTTGCAGCAACTTGGTTCGTAACTTTGTCAGTGATGTGATTGCTTGGGCTGTACTGATTTAGTGCATTAGGTCTCCCTTCGGGCCACTCGGATGTCGGTCGATTCTTTCCACCCTCTAAACCACAAACAATTACCTTGGCGGCATTTTTGAACTCGCTGGCCGAAAGCCTTGCGGCCCTGTCGGACAGCAGTGAGCTATTGTCTGCCTTTTCGGCTTTTGACGATGATGACAGCGGCCAGATTGACTGGGCGGAGCTGCGCGATGCACTGGTGAAAACAGCGCCGGAGCCTGGTGTGAGACCACTTACCGCAGCTGACGTTGACTCTGCTGTGAGCGGCTTCACAGGCCGCCGCGCATTCAATAGAAATATGAATGCTCAGTTAGGGGCGAAGCGCGGCGACGTCTTTCGATACAATGATTTTGTCAACTCTATTGCGGGAGTAAGTACATCTGGAGAGGCAGCGTCCAGTGGCAACGCAACTGCGTAGTTGTTACGTGTAATGATTCAGGAACAAAGTTGATAGCATATGTATTTGTAGTCTAGGGAGATCTTTGCGTCACGGTGGCATTCTGCGGGACATTCGGGACTGGTGCTTGTTTTGGTACAATGTTCAATTAGAGATTCTAGTACGGTGTATTGATTGAATGCCGAGAATATAAGATCACATTGATCGTATCTTTGCTTTGAGTTGCGATGCTGTTGCCCCCAACCTCCCAAAAAAGTCAGTACCACCACCGTGCCACCCAACCTCTCACCAGAAAGCTCAGAGGACCCGGATCCTGCAGGCCGACTCGGCCGGTGACGTATAGCGGCGCTCCGGATTTCCATCACCGACAACGGCCCCACTGAACCTTCTAGAAGACCACCCGCATTACTGTACACACTCGGTTAAATGCATCAGTGAAATTCACAGGCGAACCATGCTGGACCCAATTTGTAGGGGTTCTAGGTAATTACAGGAAATGATATGGCAACAACGGAACGGCAGGAAATATCACAACTACAGATTTAGTGGCGGATCGTTAGAAGAGAAGCGTAATGCAATCACAAATGGCTGAGTTGGGCATACAATGATACTCACATGCATGCCCAATGCAGACCAACCACCCTTTTTTCCTCTGCTTGCTGCAGTGCTACCGGCCGCGAACTGGCCTCGCTGCGAGCGCTGTCTTGTAACAAGTTGACAGCGAGCCATGGGTCAAATTAGGCAGGCTGGTAAGCGCATGTTTCACCGGGCTACGGGAGGCAGATCCCCTGCAGGCCTCTGAAGTGCTGAAGAGGCTCTCGACGTACAGGGACCACAGTACCTGAGACGGCAGCCCAGCGGGCCGTCTGCCGGGCCCGGTAGCGTGCTGGAGCCACTGGAGAAACACCTTGCCAACCACCGTGTAGGTACCTAGCCACTAACAACCACTGAAGAGTCCTCTCGAAAGCCCCATCTGGCATCAACTTACAGGGCACCTCTGCTCATCAATTTCGGCCGTCACTCACTGGTAGGTACCTGGGACAACAAGGCAGCTTTCTCACTTAACATTTTACACTCTGTCTTCTCCGTCTCTTCTCTTCTACCGTTTTCATCTTGCCAATAGCCAGATAGCTTGCCTATTCCTTACCGAAATCTGGTATTCCTCGCCTCGTCACGAGCAGTGCGGTCCTGTCATCGACAACCTGCAGCAGAGTCGTTTTTCAGCGACGTTCGCGAATCGCCTCGACGCTATTCATACCTATCCGCCGCCCCAAAGCTTCTTTTTTTAATGCTCGACTGGTCTCGCCCGGCATCGCTCTATTGAAATAAACTCGGGGCCACCACACCAGCTCTTACCCGCCAGCGCCAATTCTGCTTGGTGCGCTCGTCGCGCGATTCGCCAGCCCACACACACTCTCTTCCCGCCAAAGGGGCAAAAAAGTGTGCGACGCCCGCTACCACCGACCGACCTACCCGCTCCCTCGTTAAGCTCCGGGTGCCCATTCGCTGCGACGAAAAAGTCTTGTATCCGAAATATCGCTGTCTCGGGACGCCGCCTTAACGCCTACCCACGTCTGTCCGTTCCAGTACCGAACCGGCCCCAAATGAAGAAGCTCTTTGGAAACGGAAAGAAATCGGCATCCGACAAGCACACTTCCTCTCCCAGTCTGGAAGACCTTCAAGCCGCCTACCGTTCTAGTCCGGAGCCCCCATCACCGACCAAACCTCACTCGCGCTCTCCCAAAAAGTCTTCTCGCTCGGAGCACCCGTCCCGCGAAGCAAAGTCGTCGCCGCGCAACCTACGCCATTCGAGGCACGCCTCGGATTTGAGCACCTCTTCGCGGCGCAGCAAACTCGACCCCGATACCCATCCTCTCAATCTTCCACCAGAGGAGCGTAAACGCTTCTCTGCCCGCTCATACACTACAATGAGTGCAATGGACATTGATCGCGAGCCCTTGAATGGCCCCTCGACCCCTCCACCAAACCCTTCCGCCCAGACAAATTTCTCCGTGCCTGTTCAAAACGGCGACAGCACCGATGAGCCTCCTGCTCCCCCGCCGCACAGGTCTAACCCTTCTAGCCCGAGTGCCTCGCCGCTCGAAGAGGCTGAGAGCTGTAAAAAGCTCGGCAACCAGTTTTTCAAGGACAGGAACTACGCCCAGGCCATTGAACATTACAGCAAAGGTGAGCAGTCCGCCAGGAGCACATGTTTTCAAGCCTAGCCACGATTCACTGACCTCCGAACAGCTGTGGACCTGGTCCCTGACTCTGCGACATTCCTGAGCAACCGTGCTGCCGCTTACATGTCCAATGGACAATATCTTGCCGCTCTGGACGACTGCTCCCGCGCTGCCGACTTGGATCCTCAGAACCCCAAGGTCCTTCTCCGTCTTGCCCGCATTTTCACTGGCCTTGGTCGTCCCGAAGAAGCCATGATCACGTTTGGCAGAATTGAGCCTCCCCCTTCCGCCAAAGATACTGCTCCTGCCAAAGAGATGCTGCATCATATCAGCTCAGCAAAGGAGTCTCTGGAGCGTGGCACTGCCATGTCCATGGTTCTGCATGCACTGGATCAGGCTGAGCGTGGCCTTGGACCTAACGTGAGCAAGCCGCGCAAGTGGCAGCTCATGCGCGGTGAGGCCTACCTCAAGATGGGCCGCGAAAACTCTCTCGGTGAGGCCCAAAACATCGTCATGTCCTTGCTGCGACAGAACAGCCAGGACCCAGAGGCCTTGGTCCTCCGAGGCCGTGTTCTTTACTACCAGGGGGAAAACGAAAAGGCGATGCAATCGTTCCGTGCCGCCGTTAGCTGTGACCCCGATTTCAAGGACGCCATCAAGTGGCTGCGCATCGTTCAGAAGCTAGACCGCATGAAGGAAGAGGGCAACGTCGAGTTCAAGGCTGGCCGTCTCGAGAATGCTATCACGAAGTATTCCGAAGCCCTTGAAGTCGACCCTTCCAACCGCGGAATCAATGCCAAGCTGCTACAAAACCGTGCTCAGTGCCGCATCAAGTTGAAGCAGTACGATGAAGCCATCAAAGATGCTGACCGCGCGTTCGCCCTCGATAACAGTTACTTCAAGGCGCGAAAGACCAAGGCCAACGCCCTAGGTCTCTCCGGCAGGTGGGAAGATGCCGTCAAAGAGTGGAAGGCTCTCCAGCAAGATGACCCCGAGGATCGGACTATTCCAAAGGAAGTTCGCAAGGCTGAGCTGGAATTGAAAAAGAGTCAGCGCAAAGACTACTACAAGATTATGGGCCTTGAGAAGGACGCCAGCCCTGATGAGATCAAGAAGGCTTACCGCAAGATGGCTGTTAAGCTACACCCTGACAAGAACCCCGGCGACGAGGAAGCCGAAGCCAAGTTTAAAGATATGCAAGAGGCTTACGAGACTCTGAGCGACCCTCAGTAAGTGCACCCCTTACAAATGGGTTCCAATTTCTGCAGTACGCTAATCCATTTCACAGGAAGCGAGCAAGCTACGACAACGGTGACGATCTTCTTGACCCGTCTGACATGTTCGGCGGCGGCATGGGTGGAGGCATGGGAGGCATGGGAGGCATCGACCCCGAGATCCTCTTTAGCATGATGGGCCAGCAGGGCGGTTTTGGTGGTGGCGGTTTCCCAGGTGGCGGCCGCGGCTTTCCTGGCGGTGCCGGAGGTTTCCCCGGTGGTGCTACATTCAACTTTAGCACTGGCGGTGGCGGACGTCCCCAACAGGGCTTCCCTGGTGGCGGCGCCGGCGGCTTTCATTTTTGACAAACGGCGGCCGATGGTGACCATAGCGATGAGGATGATGACAGGAGGAGAGAGGAAGATGATGACGACGATGTATGTTACGACGAAGAACCACAAGCACAAGGGCGTGACGATACCCGCGGGCATGGGGTCCAAGACAAATTCGCCAACGTCTTTCAGCCCCGACGCCGACGCGCCAACGAGGATATGGTCGAAAGGATTCGGACTTGTGGCATCATTGTTGTTGCCGCGCTGGTGCTTCTGCCTTGGCAGCTTGTCGCCGCTGGCCTCGCAGTCTCTGCATTTGTCTATGCGTGGATGGAGTACATTTGGTGGCCCTTGATGCAGAGGCGAGGGGCTACCAAATGAAGGGAGGAGACATGCAAAACAGTCTATGGGGGCGGAGAAGGTTTCTTTTCGTCATTTTGTGTGGCATACCACCTATCGACGTTGTAATTGTTTCCTCGGTTTTCTCGTCGCCTTGCAATGTTGCGGTACACACTGGAGGAAAAAAAGGATACGAAAGAGACGGTGCATTACCAAACAAAATCATTGTCACGGCGTTTTGCGGCTCTTTTAACATTCAAAACAAAACAAATGACACAGATTTCTTGTCATGCAAAGAAATTGTTGCTTTACATAGCACATAGAGGCCCGAGATTGTTTTCGGGCAAAGTCAATGCGAGTTCCTGAATTTAACACCTGTCTTGCTTCACTTTGTTGTGTATTTGCGAATTCAGAATTAAACTTTCGTTTTCCTTTTGCTATGTCTCGTCCATACATCTCTGCTGAGCTTTTGCATTACAGCATGCTGGGGGTATTGCCCTACCGTAAAACGCCGTTGAAAACAAACAAATCAAAAATCGAGCCCAATCATCCTTGGTCTCAGCCTCGTTTCTATCCGTGGCGACTCACACTCCTTTCTTCGCACCCCGTCCTCTTTTGCCCTTGCGGCCTCGTCGCTTGGGCGCCTAGCCCAGAGTCGTAGCGGCGCCGTCTGGAGCTCCCGGCGCAGCAGCAGTGCCGCTGCCCGGGTCGGCCGCCGCCGCTGCTGCCGGCGTCGTGTTGGACGTAGAATTCGGGGCAGCGGCCGCGCGGGTGCCGCCCGTGGCCTCGACGACTTGGGCGACATCATCGCGCAGCTCGGGCATGGCGGTGGCCACATTGCGGGCGAGGACGTCGCGAAAGGCGCCAAAGGCGCGCATCTTGCCCGACATGAGCTGGTTGCCGCGGCGGACGAGCTCGACAAACTCGCGCGTGTAAATGTCGGGGTTGCGCCCGTTCTCGACGTACTCGAGGAGCTCGGGCGGCACCGAGGGCAGCGCGTCGGGCGCCGAGGCGCTCGTGTGCAGCGTCTGGAGGGAGCGGGAGAGGGTCGTCCTGTGCACGAGGGTTGTTTTCCCTCCGTTAGCTGCGGTCAGAGTGTGCGTGGCAGGGATGGGCGGGAGTAAGCAAGAGGGGGTTACATTTCGTTGGATAGGACGTCTTTGCTAGGGCGGCCCATGGAGTCGTACGTGGAAACCTGCACCATGATCTGGTACAGGTCCTGGATAATGTCCTTGAGCTGCTCTGCGGGCGAGGTTAGCGGTTGGGTGGTTTGCACGGGTCGAAAGACGCTTCGACGTACGCTCAATGGCATCGTGGTTGACTCTGGTATCTATCGGCGCCATAGCTGACGGTCGTGTCGGCGGTTGGTGATGGTGTGAGGTTGACAGGTAGGTAGAGCGCGAGGTTGCACTGTCGCAGGCCAGCGACGATGCAACAGTGGAGCGGCGTGGAGCGACGCCTCAGCAGCACAAGAGACGTCACCAAAGCGGCGCGAGGTTATACTGCGCTTTTCTCCTTTAATTACTTCTTCTGGCGTTGTCGTTTTCTACTTCTGACTTTAAATGATCATATGTACTTTGTTGCCCCCAACCTACTACAGGACTGAATGAGTATTCGAGCGTCCTCGCTACTTAGTATATACATTCTTCTTTAATCGATGGAGTCATCGCGTAGGCTAAACAGCTGCTTAAACACCTCCACAGCGTCCGCACGGATACCATTATGATACAGCGCGTTGGTAGCAAAGACTTTGGAGCCTTTGACGAGGTGGGCCGTGGCTGTGGCAAAGCCATAGTCGACAAACATGTCGTCGACGTAAGAAACGGCATACAAAGGTACCTCGTTCCTGCGCAGCTGCTCCTGGTCGTACAGAGCCGGCCAGTCGCTCGCGGTCGCCAGCTTTTCGGCGGCTTCGCGCAGGCCAGCCAGTTCGGGATACGTCTCAAAGTGGTCGCAGAAGATCATCTCGCCAGAGAAGAAGAGGGGCTCAGTGCTCTGGGAAACCTTGGCGCCGCGGCGAAGCCATGAGAAGTTCTCAAGCGTCTCGCCAATACGTTGAGCGGACCAGTTGGACACGGAGCCAGGGCCATCACAGTATATGGCCTCGTGGAGAATGGCATAGATGATGTTGTTGTCAAAGGCACTCCAGGTCTCGATGGTAGACAATGAGGAGCGCGAGAAGAAACCAAAACTTTCCAGGGAAGCATCCAGCGCCAAAATCGCATTGTGTACAGTATCAAAGCCGTCGTGTACACCAAAGGAGATGCCAATGGTCATGAGGCGAGGCACAGTCAATGTGCCCCCGCCAGGAAGCGCAACGCCGCCTTGGCTCTCAATGTAGGCCGCGATCTGTCTGACACGTTTCACATCCTCGGGAAATTTCTCATAGTAGGCCTTGTTACGCGAGGCTGTATGGGCAAAGGTCGTTTTATAAACTTCGTCGGCAGAGCGGCCAATGGGGGCCAGGCCGCCGGTGAGGTAAGCCTCTCGCAGACCTTCCGGGTGCATGGAGAGGTACGACAGGCTGACGAAACCACCATATGATTGACCAATGATTGACCACTTGGCCTTTTCCCCGGAAAGGCCCTCGTGTAAGCACTGGCGGACAGCTTCCAGATCGCGCACCGTGTTGTCCTGGCGCATCAGGCCGAGGTAGCTGGCCTGGCCGTCGGCGTCAGCCGACACCCTTTGCAGCATGGCGAGCGAGACGGGCGTGCTCAAACCAGTACCGCGGTGGTCGAGGTAGAGCACCTGGTATCCGCGCTTGAGGAGGTGCTCCGTCATGGGCGCCGATTTAGGCGGGGAGCAGCCGAAGCCGGGGCCGCCCTGGAGGTAGACAATGTACGGCTTGGGGGCGGGTGGCTGGTCCGGAGCGGCGAGTGGCGACTCGCGGCTGGTTGCGAGGCGGCCAAAGAGCTTGATGGTGCCGCCGGCGATCGGGTCGGCGTAGTCGAGAGGCACCTCAAACCACAGCTCGGTCTGGGTCAGCTTGCCGGGCACGTTAAAGGTCCGGCTGCTGAGCAGCTTGGCCGGCGGGATGGGCAGCTTGACGGGGACGGCGGCGGCAGCCATGGCGGCAGAGGGCTGGTGCGAATCGAATGGCTGTGAAAGAGTCCCGGATCGATGTCGTCGTAATGGTGCGCGGGGTATGAGATGGAGGACGGCGCCTACAATCGCGGGATGGTGGGGGTTTTGGGGGGAGCCGCAGAGCTGGTGGTCAGGCGATAGTGGTTGCGGTAGTGTCGAGAACCCGGCTCAATTCGTCAGCTTTCCATGATGGAAGCAAAGACCTACTTGTGGTGTCAAGCTTTGGGCCGATGCCACCCGCCTTTACGTATGGCACGGGAATGATAGCCGGGCATTACGTATTGGCAATTGTTTGGCGGATGCCCCTAAACAGTGGTGATAGCCTGATAGGGTGGTTAGTATAAGCTGCGACATGGAAACCCCAATGTGACTGGCAGCACGTCGCTACGAATCTATGCGAGGATTAAACGGGTTCAAAGAGCTGAAAGATGATACTTTCTTCAATACGGAAGTCGCAGAATGTCATCTGAACGCAGATCCTTGCTTGCACTACAAAGTGTGTGTGGATAATGGAAGGCAGGAACTACAATAGCAAGCCACCTCGATCTCACAATACTACCAGAAGTATAGTCAGAATTTCATTCTTTCTTTTCTACGTGCATGTGTTACATACATTTTTCATTCTCTACACTATTTACTCGGTTTTTGACAATCTGGTGGCAATTCGGCACGCTCTGGCTACCGCTATCGTCTCAATGATGTGTGAGTTTACTGTACGGAGTACGTCGAGTCTTCTTGTCTCAATGAAAAGTCATGAGACATGATCTAATCATGATTGCTGCATCGTCCGATTATGCATACTCTCACAGTCCTTTCAGGTGAGGCTCAACTCAAATCTCAGTGTGAGAGCGCCCCACTCGCGGCCCTGCAAGGCGCTGACGGCTGGCAGAAATTGGCCCCAGCAATGCGCCAGCTGCATAAATTTTCTTTGTAACGCAGCTTGGGCTGCATTTTGCATCTGTTTCTTTTTCTTTTTCATCTTCTTCCACCCCTTTCTTTCAAAAAATCTTCGGGTTTCCAAGCTCTTGCGTCTTGGTTTATCCCAACCATGAATCTCAAATTTACATACCCTCATTCATGAGTGGTTGTCGCGGAGCTATCCCGATCTCCGACGGCAGGGTCTGCTGACGAATCAGGTTGATGCCGCCACACTTCAGTCGCCCAACCTGCATTCGCCTGCCAACTAGCCTGACCTGACATCACCACCCATCACCATCGGCAACCTCACGATATCCTTACTGACCGTGCATCTCTCTCTCCGCTCTCCGCGTCTTGAGGTGCGGCTGTCGACATGCAACCGCAGCCTATGGCCTACGTCGAGCTCTCCCAGACCCTCGCGGAGTCGTTCAACGCGCTCGCCGACGAGGTTCAGACTCTAGCCGACCGCAAGACGGTCTTGGAACACAAGCTGCGCTTTGCCCACGAACAGGTGTGTTTTTATACTTTCCTCATGCCTAGGCATGTAGTCTGCATAGCCAACCCCCTTTACCGGCACTGCACGAACTGAAGCAGCAACCGCTTCTTTCACCGACATAGGGCAAGCGCCCATGGACAAAATGATGAGTTATCTTAGCTCTAGATCATGAGTACAAGCCTTGAATCAGCCTGTGCGAAAGACTGACATATATTTAACGTCTGATTATCCACAAACCACTTTCTGTTTGCCTGCTGTCACGTCATGTCTGCTCTCACTAACTCCAAGGCGCAGTTTCAGTACCTCGCCGACAAATACGCTCCTGCCGCGCCAGAGATAGCCGATACGCTGTCCAAGCTACAACTTCCTCCATATACTTCCGTGGATAACACATCACCCGTTCCGCTCCCCCAGCGAACCACGCAATCCTCACAACATCATCTCGCTCTCGTCATTCGTGACGGACGCCGCGCTGCTAGTCGACTTGCTGCGTCGCTTGGAGACGCGAGTAAAACTACTGTTTCTAGTAAAGCTACATTTTCGCACGACTCAAACGAGGACGTCTCTTCGATGTCGACGGCGCTGGAACAAGACTTCACTGTGCAAGGCAAAAGGAGTGCTTTGCAGTGTCCTTTTCAGAAGCCTGCTGAGGATGTGAATGGTAGTCAGTCAGCCCAGCATATCGACAACAGCCATTATGACCCCTCAGATCCAATTTGTGCTGCATTAGCTGAAGGGACCGAATCTTCCCACGCTACGGGCAACGGGACATCGGCCCCCAGCAAATGCCCCATTCGTTTTCTCGACAAGCACAGTCCTGAAGAGGTGGCTCGATATGTGGAAATGCACAAGCATGAGCTGCCCCGCAGCCACGAGGTGTGCTTGAGACGGTACGGCCGAAATGAGCAAGAAGTCCGCAAACTTGATTCCAAGTATGGCAATATCGCCAGCATGATTGAGGATCTCGGACAGCTGCATCAGTCCATGCTTCCCGGGGATGGCGATCATCCCCCGGGTGCCAGTGACGCAGACGAAACCTCGAATCGACGAGTTGAGAGCTGGGCAAATGGTGTAGATGCTTCAACGCACCCGGATGACGATGATGCAGTACCTGACGATGACCAAGACCGCCAGAGCCACTTTGACAGGCCACTAAAGGAGGTCAGAGTTGGCGAATCCCCAAGCAGGCCATGGGGCATATCAGTTCCCATATACGAGTCGGACGACCGCGATCTCAACCTCTTATCGCCGCCTGCTGCACCGTTGAAGATGCCAACACCGCATCATCCTCCCGCGATGCCCGAGGGCGGGCCAAAGAAGTGTCCGTTTGATCACACTAAGTTTGCTTCATTTGCCGGAGGTCGTGGTGGAGAAACTCCGAAGCCTCCGCAAAAGGACGGACCTGCTCTGCAGGGACCCCCGCCGTTCACACCCTTCCGCGACGAGACTGCCCGTCAGTCGCCTGCACATGGCGCCCAACCACCTCAGCCAGTATTTGTGGCACCAGACGCCATCAGAGGCAAGTCTGATCAGCCACAAATGGTCTTTACAGGGCCAGTCTTTATTGGATATCCAATGGACCAAGCTCTGCAGTTCATGAATCAATTTCAGCGTCGTTCTTGATTGTTTTTCTGCCTGCCATGGCTTCCTCGGCACTTGCTTATGTTTTTCTCTCTTCTTCTTGTTTCTTATTTCATAAGCGTCGGCGTTTGGGTCTTGATGATTGACATGATATATCTACTGTTATACTATTTCTATTACCTGGCTCTGGCTCTATAATTACAGTCTCGAATTGACCTTAATTATGAGACACTCTGACTGTGCGGTGTAGTAAAAAGACTATGTTGGACTAAGTCTGAAATTAATTGATGTGGTTTCTAAACAATGAAGTATTTCCCATGGCACATATTCAACAAACGCCAGACCCATGATTACGTCTATTCAATTGCATACATTCTGAGGTTCCTGATTTGCCTCGGCCTCTTCTATATGATCTGTTCGTTCCTGAGCCTCTCAGAAATTGTCAATACTAGTGCAGTTTGAGACCCTTGGTCGCGGACCTATTGCCGTCGCTGCCGCTGCCGCTCTCCTCGTCCGAGTAGTTGCCGCCCTGCGCCTCCCACATGGACAGGTCGTCGTCGGACATGATGGCGGCGGCGTCCTCGGGATCGAGGAGGGTAGTCTCGGAGTCAACATAGCCGGCACGGCCCTGCTCAGCGTCGTCGTCGTCGCCGTCGGCGGCCTGCTCGCGCGCAATGTCGGCGGCACGCTCCATGGTGCGGCGGTAGATGACGAAGCCGACGGCGAGGCCGACGAAGCCACTAAGGCCCATGGCGGTCCAGTTGATGATTTTGTCGCGCGTGGACATTTCGGCGCCCTTTTCAAAGAGCACAGCGAGGCGACTGCCGATGAAGACGTGAACGAAGAGCTTGACACTGTAGAATATTGGGGCAAGGTTAGCATGGAGAGTTTGCGCGAGCGTTTGCGAGTAGGATTGGGGGGGTCGTTACCTCGACAGGGCAGTGGAAACGGTAAATGCCAGCGGCGTGATACTGGGAATGGTGGCGAGGAAGCCGTTGCTCAGGCTAAAGGGCAGCGGACAGAAGCGGATGGCGGTGAGGTAGAGGATGCCCTCCTTGCGCATGACCTGGGCGAGGGCGACGAAGCGCGGGTCCCTGCCGACGACGCGCTCGACGAAGCCGCCGAGCACGGTGCGGCTGGCAACAAAGGCGCAGAGGCTGCCGAGGGTGCAGGCGGCGGCGGCGACGGGCCAGCCCCAGGGGAAGCCCCAGACGAAGCCAGCGACGGTGGTGGCGGTCGCGTAGCCGATCAGCGGCGGGAACGACGTGGCAAAGACCATGGCAAAGTTGATGAGCCAGCCGCCCGGCAGCTGCCGCCACTTGTCGGCGACGGGGCCAAGCCAGTCGAAGAAGGCGTGCGTGTAGAGCAGCGCCAGCAGGCCGAGCACGCCGAGCACAAGTCCCGCGGCGCCGAGGAGAAGCTGCGGGAGGAGGGGAAGCCGCAGGTACCAGGCAAGAAGGCCGAGACCCCAGTCGAGGGCCTGACGCAGGAGGAGTTGGGCTTGTGCGAGGTAGGACGAAGAGGAGGAGGAGGGCAAGCCGGTGCTGCTGCTGCCGCCGCGGCGGTTGTGGACCCGGGAGAGGCGCTGCGAGGAATCGATGCGGAACCAGCGCGGCGCGGCGTCGGCCGGGGATGGTGACGGCGAAGGCGAGGGCGAGGGCGAGGAGGCGATCGATGAGGGACGCAGATGCGCCGAAGGACTATTTGCCATGGTGTATAGATATATGTGTTGTGTCGAGGGGTGGTTGTTAGGGGTCTCTAACGCGGCGAGAGTTCGAAGAAGCCCGGCAGCTTTTGCGGATAGTTTTTTGGCTGACGAGGTATTGCCTCGTGTGGAAAGGAATATGGAAGCGCGTGCTGTTCTACCTCGCCATAGCGTAGGATGATCAATGCTGCTCGAGTTCGGTTCTTGTGAGGCCGCGGCGGTGTAGCAGCGTTGCTGTTGCGTAGAAGCTCTCGCTGACGAGGCTGTCGTCCGGATAACTCGGGCTGCGAGGGGCAGCAAAGTGACACTAGGTAGTACCTAGGCAAAGGGGTCGCAATTCAGATCTGGCAAAGACGATAATGGTTCTAGTCAAAGCTTGCAGAATAAAAAGGATGAGCCAAAGTTGTATGTGAAGGAAATAGAATTGATCGTTTGTTTGATTACTGTGGCATTGTGAAGAAAAGATGAAACGAAATGGCCCGCGTTTTGACTCTCTTCTGTTCCCGAGAGGCCAAGGTCGATGCGTGGCGCGGCGCGGCGCAAAAAATAGATGACGTGGACCTGCAGTAGGCTGCTCTGGAGCCAGTCGCAGCGCTTCGAGGTTCTTATTTGTCTGGCCTTGCTGCAAAGCTCAGAGCCTCAGAATATGGACTGAATTCTGTATTCTACTGACTTCATTTGCACATGGTAAATATGTTTTTTTGCGTGAGCTGTGCAACGACAAAGTGCTGTCTGTATTACACTTCTACTGCGCGTGACGGCGTGGTCGAAGCCTGGCTTCCTATTAGCTGCGCTCGCCTAGCATGGGCTGCAATGAAACGCGCCTGAAAAATAAAATTGGAAGCCGGGGCAAGTAGGCTTGAGACGATGGGGATTGGCTCGAGTTAAATAAGTTGGCATTTAAATGCCGTACATCGCGGTTCTGTCGCAGTCAGGCTCGAGTACCACGTTTGCTCGTCTGCAACATAGTCGTGTTAGTCGCAGCCGAATCAGACAAGAGGCACTGCGCAGCGGAGCGGCACAGACGCATCATGCGACTTTACATTCCTGAGGTGCTCCTCGGAAGGATTGTTCATCCTACGAACAAGGCGGCTGCTCAGGAGAAGCGTGTCAAGTGGAAAATGAACCCTCCACGTCTAGAGAGCCTCGCGGAGGCCCTCCATGACTGAGCGAGGCCTCACCGTGTAACGAGACAGTGAATTGATCAACTACAATACTTTGTGTGCTATACTACTTACTTCAGGAAGAATATAAAGGAATATGTGATATGAGAAACGGGTGTAACCCCCCCGGCGTCAAGCACTTAATTGCTCTAGGGTAGCTGCGGCGGATAGTGACTCGGATGATGAAGAGCATGGCTGGGTTGGAACAGGAAGGAGCTGCGTATGGGACAAATACAAGGACAAGCACAAGGTGTTGTAAAATAAGCAGACGTTAAGGTGAATGAACCAGCTAGCTGTCGTTGATGGTCTCGACATCTACTCGTGCTGAGCACAATAGGTGGCTCAATCTGGGCAAAGTTTGCCCGCCGTTCTCCACGTATTAGATCACGGACAGAAGACGCAATCAAGGAATCCCAACACGAATGTGCCAGTGTTTCCAAGCATCAAATTTACCAAAAATGCCAGAATGCAAATTGCCAAGAGCTGATGAGAATAATGGTCGAACCTGTCTTGTCAGGGTTGCACGAGCGACAACATCCGCAGCATAGTAGTTGGAGTGATGCCGTACTGCAGGACAGCCACGGTGTGAACTGTGCCTGCCTCTCGACTAATACAACTTATCCACGACAGGAAACCGTGTCTTGTTTAAAAGTATCAGCAGCACAAACAAAGTGTCTGGGACGGCACGAGATTGAAGGAGACCTGCGACCCCGGAGGCGCCGCCATGAACATTTCACGATTTGATATTGGATCTACACGATAATCTCACCGGTAATCCAGAAGCGGCTTCGATCAGTAATGACAAAAGAAACATGAACAAATTTGTGGGGGCCGTGCCGCAGCAGGTGCGGGTTAGTGTTTTAGCCCTTGTCTGGTGTCTGACAACCTACCCTGGCGTGCTTGGTAGGGTATTGAGATTCGTCTAGCCTCGGGGAGAGATTGCCCATGACGAGGGAGATAAGTAATGAAGCGAGAGAGAGAGATGTGACGAAGAACTGCCAAGGCTCGGGGAGCACATAGGCGAGGTGAGCGTGCTAAATACATGGCGCGTATCTCAAAAAAGGGCAGCAGCTGTGCAGTCGAAATGGCTCGGTTCTAAGCACTTGGGGTCGACGCGTTTGGCTGAAATTGTTGCGCGTGTTTGGGCCCGCGGAATGGCAAACGGCAAGTTGACTATCAACTGACCAATTTTAAAGCATTCAGGCAAGAGCGAACATGCGAAACACAATGTCTGTCGGCGAAGTCCTTGGGTCCCGACATCCTTATTAATTTAGGCGTTTGTGGTGCATGAATGGTTGGCAGGGCTTATAAATAGGCAGTCCACCCGTAGAAGGCTTCCTCGGCTGGCTTGGCCGTGCCTTTTTATTAGCGTTTTATTACTCGAGCCCTTTGTCAACCCTCCCCCAGCCGGTGACGTAGTGAAGCGGGTCCTTTTTGGGGGTCCAACCCCACAGCTTGGTAAGAGGCATGATAGCAAGGTGTGCGAGGGACGAAGAACGTGATGTGAGGTGGTGCAAGTTGGAGAAGAATATCATTGATGGACAAGAATCGAATAATAAAGTATCCACGTGCGTGAGAGAAAGATTGATGGTGCTGGGCTGCTGGCTTTGAGTCACGGCTTCCCCAGTATGCCCCCTCATTGTACGGTTGTACCAAGGTGCGCCCGTTTTATAACACAGTAATCACACTGGGGAGTGCTGTCTTTGACCTGACCAACTGATAGTTGCGAACCGGTCTGGGCACGTACCACTATGCACGTATGTGTGTATCCATTTACTATTTCACTCACTAACTACAGAGGCGCTGTAGCCATTTCGAAGCCCGGGCTCCCGACGGCTCTAAAGAAACGGATCATGTTGGCTGCTTTTCCGTCGCCATCTTCTTTCGCTAAGTCGACTCGGCCAGTGTGAGCTGTAATGGGCACTGTGTTGGCGTCAACTAATCCTGGCTCGTTGGCAACAATTCTTGAGATGTGAGATGCCAATCGGAAGGGGAAAAAACGGCTTCGGCTGTTTCATGATGAGACCCTGGGGAATCTGTGATTTTTTTGCTTTGACCACAAGATGGATGCTTTGTCTCTGACATGGGAGAAGAAAATCCCATGTCAACGATATGCCCCAGACTCGTAGCATCAGCAGCGGGCGCTGCTGGTTGCGCTTGTTGGCGGCGCGCCGGCGCCCCTTTCCAACGGCCCCCCTCAGTGGGCGTTTGTGCAGAATGGGCTGGTTTTTTTCTTGGTCGTCGGGGTGCCCGCCATCTTTTTTGAATCAAAACTCAAAATGCGAGAAAGACGAGTAATGTCATATTCAGCGCTAAAGAGATAGTTAGTATAATCCCTATTTTATAGGCAGCGACTCATTAGCCGACTGTTGCTTGGAGATAAACAAAGCACAACCGCCAAACCTGATGACCACCCACCAACGCCCATCTGGTGTGTGCCTGGGCCTCATCCCGAAATCTCGTATCAATGCCTCGCTGGCACGGTGCGGAGAAAATGAAAGGACTGTGCCCCGTCCACGAGCCGCCTTCTGGTTGGCTCATGTGAGGGGCAGGGGGGGTGACCTGAGCTGGCTCTCAGCGTGATCCACCCAAAGACCCAGCAGGGAGCTGGACTTCGGCTTCTTGTTAGCGGCAGTCGATCGATTTTTTGTCTTCGTATTGTGTGGCGGGCTGGGCTGAGCGCAACCACTGGGCGGATTGCGTGGCACGCGGTGGAAGCAACTCGTTGGAAGCATTCACCGCGTGCGTGGGCAGTGGCCTGCTGTGGTAGTCTTGCATGTTGCGTAGCGCGTGTGGTGCGCCATGCTGATGAGTCGCTAGTCATGCGTTCAATCTAGAATATAGATGTCGTTATTGAAGGGGTATAGAATATCTGATGGGATGGCCTTTTATGGAGTACTGGTACCTGGGTAGATGTGCTCGCTAAAGTATCTGCCGTCTGCCCGGTTGCTGCACAACTTCGTCTTTCCGGCCGCAAAGCTCCGCGCTGCTGCACTACAAGGTGCTGCCAACCAGCACGTGCCTTTCGACTTGAGTAAGCTACCTACCATTTAATCGAGAAAAACTAAATAAAATCGAAAGAGAAAAATCGACTCGCTTACCTACTAAGAAGCCAACTATCCAGGGACGGCGTCTGTATTTCAGAATTGTTACTAAACCACATCCCGCACTGTTCCTCTTTCCACCCCACAACTTGCTCGCACAGTGTCGCCCACCAACATGCGCCTGCCGCCTTGCCTGTTCCTACCTGCCAGTAATGAGTTGGGACAGTGGGTCCAAGGTATCTCTGAGCAAATCACCACCAAATCCGCCATACATTGCGGCTCGGAATTACCTGGAGGCACTGTAGAATAGCACATAGTAGCAGAAAGTCCAACATCCACTCCTGCACAGGAAGCCTGTCGACAACGTGGAACCAGGCCTCGCGACCGCTATTACAGCCTTTTTTATTTTTTTTTCCCTTCTCCCCTTTGTCATCTCATCTGTTGCCATTTTATTCAGCATTCAACGACTGCTGCGGCATCTCTCGGCTTCAGTCGTCATCGTCTGTCCCCTTTTCTCTCCTTTGGCCTCGTTTGACACCAGAGAGCCCTTGCGCTGCTTTTCTCGCCGCCTCTCGCCTCTCGCCGCTCACCCACCGTCACCCGCCACTGAGCACCGCGCACCTCCTCATTCCCTCCCTCCTCTCCGCCCAACCGCGCGCACTTCCCTTCTTATCGACCCCGACTTACGCCGCTAGTCGTCTCCCGACTCACCCTCCTTTTGCCATTTTTCTCGCCAGCCAAAGGATGCGATCGTCCTAAGAGTGCATTACGCACCTTTGTCAGGGTTGTCTCGTTTCTTTTCCTGCAGCCTCGTATTCTAGCCTGCGTTGACCTCTGTCGCTCTCGACGTTGATTCTCTACGATTCCCCATACCGACGACGCTTGCCTCTTGGTTTCAATCCAACCCGCCACCGCTGCAACCACTTTCAAATTACCTTTTCCGACTTTCAGCCCATCAGCAGCTCCCAGTTTCGCTTTCGACTGCGGCTCAGCAGTCTCGCCCGGCGACATGGTTGACGACTCTGTCCTCGCCGCGGCTTCTCAAGTCGTCTCCTCTCTTGCTGCCGATGCCAAGACGGCTTCCTCGCTGACCGTCTCCCTTGGTTCCAAGATCAAGCTTCCTGGGGATGATTCACCTGCTAAGCAGTGTTTTGAATTTGAGTTGCAAAAGCTCGCACTGAGAATCGCTCACCTCGAGCGGAGGGCCGCCGCCGCTCCTCCTGCTTCGCTCCCCGAAACTCCAAACGAATGCAACGACCCTGTATTTGGCGAGGATCCCGCTGTCACCCCCGCTGTCCGCGCTGCCAAGGCAAAGCTTCTTCAGACTAATCCTGGCCTGGATAGCTCTCGTTTAGGTGGCCACATTACAAAACAGCAGCTCGAGGGCCTTCGCGAGCACGTCGATGGTCAGTCCAAGCTTCTCGACAACCAACGTCATGAGCTGGATGGTGTCAATGCTCAGCTTCTCGAGCAGAAGCACCTTCAGGAGCGTGCTCTCCAGGTCCTTGAGCAGGAGCGCGTTGCTACCCTCGAGCGAGAACTGTGGAAGCATCAGAAGGCGAACGAGGCCTTCCAGAAGGCTCTTCGCGAAATCGGCGAAATCATCACAGCCGTCGCCCGCGGTAACCTGACCATGAAGGTCCGCATGAACACCGTCGAAATGGACCCCGAAATCACCACCTTCAAACGCACCATCAACGCCATGATGGATCAGCTGCAAATTTTTGCCTCGGAAGTATCTCGCGTCGCCCGTGAAGTCGGTACCGAGGGTCTACTCGGTGGTCAGGCCCGCATTGGCGGTGTTGACGGAACCTGGAAAGAACTCACTGACAATGTAAACGTCATGGCTCAGAACCTCACTGATCAAGGCAAGTATTATCTATCTTCGTACCCCCACGCCACCCCATCCTAACCCTCACAGTCCGAGAAATTGCCTCTGTCACTACCGCCGTCGCCCATGGAGATTTGACCAAAAAGATTGAACGACCTGCTCGTGGAGAAATTCTTCAGCTCCAGCAAACTATCAACACTATGGTGGACCAGCTTAGAACATTCGCCTCCGAAGTCACACGCGTGGCCAGAGACGTCGGCACCGAGGGCATCCTCGGCGGTCAAGCCGATGTTGGAGGAGTTAAGGGCATGTGGAACGACTTAACTGTCAACGTCAATGCAATGGCCAATAACTTGACGACACAAGTACGTGACATTATTAAGGTCACGACGGCTGTCGCCAAGGGTGATCTCACCCAAAAAGTTCAGGCCGATTGCCGAGGAGAAATCTTCGAGCTCAAGTCCACCATCAACTCCATGGTCGACCAGCTTTCCCAGTTTGCCCGCGAAGTTACCAAGATTGCAAGAGAAGTCGGTACTGAAGGTCGACTTGGTGGCCAGGCCACCGTTCATGATGTTGAAGGTACATGGCGCGATCTCACTGAGAACGTCAACGGCATGGCCATGAACCTCACTACCCAAGTGCGAGAAATTGCAAAGGTCACCACCGCCGTCGCCAAGGGCGATCTCACAAAGAAGATTGGTGTGGAGGTTCAGGGAGAAATTCTGGAACTCAAAAATACAATCAACCAGATGGTTGACCGCCTCGGTACCTTTGCCGTCGAAGTCAGCAAAGTCGCCCGCGAAGTCGGAACCGAAGGAACTCTTGGCGGCCAGGCCCAGGTCGCCAACGTCGAGGGCAAATGGAAAGATCTCACTGAAAATGTGAACACCATGGCCTCCAACCTCACAGTACAAGTCAGAAGCATTTCAGCCGTCACACAAGCCATTGCCAATGGCGACATGAGCCGAACCATTGATGTCGAAGCAAACGGAGAAATCAAGGTTCTAAAGGAAACCATCAATAACATGGTTGGTCGACTCTCAAGCTTCTGCTACGAAGTCCAAAGGGTCGCAAAGGACGTCGGTGTCGACGGCAAGATGGGTGCCCAGGCTGACATTGCCGGACTGAATGGACGATGGAAGGAAATTACAACAGACGTAAACACCATGGCTGCCAACCTGACAACCCAAGTACGTGCTTTCTCCGACATTACAAATCTAGCAACGGACGGAGACTTTACCAAGCTCGTCGACGTCGAGGCTTCTGGCGAAATGGACGAACTGAAGCGCAAAATCAATCAAATGATATCAAATCTACGAGACAGTATCCAGCGAAATACGCAAGCCAGAGAGGCTGCCGAACTGGCCAACAAAACCAAGTCCGAGTTCCTTGCCAACATGTCTCACGAAATTCGAACGCCCATGAATGGAATCATTGGCATGACGCAACTGACTTTGGATACCGACCTGACACAGTATCAGAGGGAAATGCTGAACATTGTCAATAACCTTGCAAATAGCCTCCTGACGATTATTGATGATATTCTGGACTTGTCCAAGATTGAGGCCCGGAGAATGGTTATTGAAGAGATCCCGTATACGTTACGTGGAACCGTATTCAATGCTCTCAAGACCCTGGCAGTCAAGGCCAACGAAAAATTCCTGGACCTCACCTACAAGGTCGACAGTTCTGTCCCCGATCACGTCGTTGGTGACAGCTTTCGTCTCCGACAGATTATTCTCAATCTCGTGGGCAACGCCATCAAGTTTACCGAGCATGGTGAGGTCAGCCTCATAATCAAGAAGAGCACTGTGGCCGAGCAAGTTGGACCTGGCGAGTACGCCATTGAATTTGTCGTTGAAGACACGGGTATCGGCATTGCTAAAGACAAGCTGGATCTCATCTTTGACACGTTCCAGCAAGCCGATGGCTCCATGACCCGCAAATTTGGCGGCACAGGTCTCGGTCTGTCCATCTCAAAGAGATTGGTCAATCTCATGGGCGGTGATCTTTGGGTCAACAGTGAAGCTGGTCGAGGCAGTCAATTCCACTTTACCTGTCGCGTCAAGCTCGCATCGGATGATACCGATAGCCTCTACAAGCAGCTGGAGCCCTATCGCGGTCACCAAGTTCTCTTCGTCGATAGGGCTCAATCCAGCTCCGGCATCGAGATCCGTGCCATGCTAGAGGAGATTGGCATGCACCCTGTTGTTGTCGACTCGGAGAAAAGCTCCGCCTTGACGAGACTCAAGTCCGGCGGTGCCTTGCCGTATGATGCCATCCTCGTCGATTCCATCGAGATGGCGCGAAGACTTCGTGCCGTCGACGACTTCAAGTACCTTCCCATTGTTTTGCTCGCCCCCGTCGTGCACGTCGCGCTCAAGTCATGCCTGGACTTGGGTATATCCTCTTGCATGACTACGCCATGCAAACTCATTGACTTGGGCAACGGCATGATTCCTGCGCTAGAGAATAGAGCTACCCCAACCCTGGCCGACAACACCAAGTCTTTTGAGATTCTACTGGCCGAAGACAATACCGTGAACCAAAGATTGGCCGTCAAGATTCTAGAAAAGTACCACCATGTTGTCACGGTAGCCGGCAATGGCTGGGAGGCCGTGGAGGCCGTCAAGGAGAAGAAGTTTGACGTCATCTTGATGGATGTTCAGATGCCAATCATGGGTGGTTTCGAGGCGACTGGCAAGATTCGAGAATACGAACGCAGCATGGGCTCACATCGCACACCCATCATTGCCTTGACTGCTCATGCAATGATGGGACATCGTGAAAAGTGCATTCAGGCTCAGATGGACGAGTACCTGTCCAAACCGCTCCAGCAGAATCAGCTCATTCAGACCATTCTCAAATGTGCAACCCTTGGAGGCCCGCTTCTGGAGAAGAATCGTGAGCGCGAGCTACTTGTCATGCAGGCAGACGCAAACTCGTCGCTACACAAGGAGGATAGCGGATTGCTGCGTCCGGCCATGGAGAGTCGCTCGTTTACCTCGCGAGAGCCCATGAGATCCAGGGAAGCGGCCGCGGCCAATGGCTACGATGCGAGCTCGTCAAGGCAAGACGCAATCTCGAGAACACGTCAAGAAATGGCTGATACCCGGAGACTCTCCAACTAGAGCAGTGGAGAGTGTGCCAAAGATGTTTGACATGATGCGTTGAATCTGATTACGACCAAGGGAGTTTTTCATGTTAGTTTTTTTTTTATTCATTTGGCTTGACAGGCAGCATGGCAAAGCGGATATTCTCTTATCATTGCAGTGACGTTTCTCGTATGCCATTTGATGCGGAACTCGACCAAGTCTTTCAACTCGACAGCCGCGCCGAGCGACAATGCCGCATGGGAGGGTAACTGACACTTTGCAAGGTCTTTGAGCAGACGCGTCTTTCTCTATTGTACTTTATAGCTGATTATTCGGTGTTTGTGGAAATTGGTCATTATGGCGGCTACGATACTCGTTTCTTCTGCGTCGGGTACTGTCGAGAGAGGAGAAGAAACAAGAAAAAAAATGAAACGAGGGGCCATCTGCAAGGGAAGGAACTGCAGCTGGCAAGGAAGGCGTGAGAGGAAGCTGCGCTGGTGCTGGAGAAATGTGTTGGCATTTGGCATTTCATATTTTCCCCTCTTGTTTCCTTTTCCTCATCTGTTACTGCAGTTTTTAGTGCGTTGCTATTTTAGGTGCGAGAGTGTCTTTGTCTTTTCCCTGCGCCTCATCACGGGAGGTTTTTGTAAGCCGTCTTTGTTTTCCTGTTCTCTGTTTTCTCTTATTACGTTACAATTCCATTGTCTTTTTTTTTTGTTTTATATTCTCCAAGATTGCTTCTTTCTTCTCCCTCATGTGCGAGTTGTTCGTTTTTCTCCACGGTGGCATAGTTGATAAAAGTAGTATTGCGCTTCCAGGCATTCCAAGGTAGAAGAAGGTGACATTTTCTAATTAAACTGTTGATTTGAAGTCTTTTGTTATTGTCATGTACATGCTTGCTAGCGTCGTGTGATTGTTAGAGCCCCTTGCGATGGCTCGCATCTAATTATGCTCGTTATTTTGCTCTGATTTTGGTGGTTGTATGGCACTCGACACTTCATCAGGTGCTGCTGTTGCCGCCGCCGGCGCTGCCGTTGCTGTTGGAGCTCGTCTTGTCGCCGGCGCTTGCCTGCCCCTGGCCGCCTTGCTGCTCAAAGGCGGCGAGCATGGCGTCGAGCTTGGACTCGAGATTGGTGAGGTTGGCTTCGAGCTGCGCGGCTGTCTGCTCACCCCTGTGTTTGCTCGTTAGCCGTCTTATCATCTCCCCTTTTGTCTGCCTCTTGTCCCTCACCCAGAACCAAGTTGTAGAGGGGCGGGGAGAGCGGGATTTATTACTTTGTAATTTCACGATATGCCTACTTTACGAATTAGTTTCTTTCTTTGGTCTGTGCATTTTTGTTTCTTATCTACAAGCGTAGCTAGAGGCCTGGGCACACACCGTTGCTAGATCTTGAGGGCTGGACGACGGCGCCGCCGGCTCCTCGTCTTTGCTGCCTTGCAATGTCATTCTGAGGCGGACCGTAGCGTATTATCATAGATGCCGTGTATTTCCAACGTAGTGCATGCGACAGGGAGGCCGAGCCAGGGAGCTTTGATGATATTTTTCTTCAATTTTCCACGCGATATGTCAATGCAGTCTAGAATCGACCGCGGCAAAGATGGAAATCATCAAGTGGCCAATAGCCTAGCTTCCGTCCATGAGGCACATTTCACGTGACGCTTCCGCAGAGATGGAGCGCCAAACACCCATCAATCAATATTGTACACTTTACAGCGCAGGAGTTGCTTTCGCGAAGAAATGCACTGATGTAGAGTCTATTCAGTGATGGCTTATGGGTACATTCGAATTATGCAATTTGCACCCACACCAAAACGTGGGAAACTCGTTTAGCGAGAGTGGCCCGCCGGAAATGAAAGGCATCGTTCCCCCCGACTGCGACGCCAGTAATTCGTCGCCTCCAGTATCTCGTCGCACCCATCCAGCAGCCGGCCCCATTGCCTCAGAAACGGTACCGTCGCCTCCCAGCTGCGCGGATCCGACGGCTCGCCCCAGATCACCAGGCTCGCGGCGGCGCCGTCCAATTCAACGAGGTCATTCCACAGCCGCACCTCGTCCTCCTCGGTCAGGCGCTCCTGCACATAAATAGCCAGAAGCCAGTTATCGCGCATCCGCGGCAGCGGGAGTAGGTCGATCCAGGGGTGGTGCGGGATGCGCAGCTGCAGCGGCGTGGGCGTCAGCGACGCCGGGTAATAACAACAGCGTTGTTGTTGTCGTTGTCCGGCGCCGGTCGGGACCGGGACCGGGATCGGACCGACGAGGCCAAAGGGCGAAATGGCGCGGCACATGAGCCAGTCGCCGGGCAGCCGCAGCGCAGTGGCATTTGCGGTCAGGGCGTTGATGGTGTTAAGCTTGACTACCCGCAGGAGCTGGTCCGTGTCTGGCCGGTTCGTCACGTAGCTCTGCGTGGCCTCGAGGGCGAAGCGCGCCAAAAGAGCGCGCTTTTGAACAACAGCCTTTGCGAGGGATTCATCTTTTTCTTCACTGGTAGCTTCTTCTTTGTTGGTGTACGACGCGGCGGCGGCGGCGGCGGCGGCGCCCTTGTCCACCGTCTTGGGCGGCGGCGACGGCGGCTGCCTCGAGCGTCCTTTTGCGTGTGCGTTGGTTAGTGAAAACCCCGAGCTGTGGGAAGAGCTTGTCAGGCAAGGGGGAAGGGGAGGGGGTTCTGCTTACGAGCCCTCTGGTTGAGTCGATTCTGCAGTGTTTTCCTCTTCTTCTGATCGGTGATGCCCGCCCAGTCGTCCTTTGGACGCTGGACGTAGCTCTGGTGGCGCATGGGCCGCAGCGCGATTGGCTGGTTGGGAGGAGAGGCCATGGCTGAAGATTACGTACAAGAAATTGATTGCAAATGCAGGTTTTTGGTAACAAGACAAGGGGTCGTATGCATGGGCTCTCGTTCATATGCAGATGGATGACATTTGCGAGACTCATCGTCCGAGATCACGAGAAGACGGATGCATCCGCGAGTTGAAGGGTGGAGAGCAGAGTACCGAGTACTGTGTTTAGACCAAACTACGTATCTCCGGTGGCAGCAACAGAAGATCATACCAAGTGTTTCTAGTTACAGAGGAAGGGCAGACAATCTCATGATGGTGATTGCAGCTCGTCGTGGATCGAATACCCTCCCGTGTGGGACATACACAGGACAAGCTCTCACTATCGCACTCCGCCTCATCTAGTTACTAACTGGAGCTTGTTATCAACCGAGTCAATGCATGGCTCTCACTGCTAAAGCCGATAGACTGCTTGCCTGCTTAAAGTCCGAACGCTAATGTAAATGCAGCTTTAGGCAAGTTCGTTATTGCCCCAGGTGGAGCTGGCAACTGCTTTGCTCCTCTTCGGTAGTCAAAGCGAATGGGGCGATTTGCCTTGCGCTAATGCAACTGGATGACAGGATCGTATGCGGAATAGGCTTTGATCAACGTGGTCCCCAGATCTCCACGCCACTGCGTGGTTGAATGGTGGCTTACACTCGTTCAACCCCTGTCCCTAACTACTGAATCGTTAAAGACTCCATGGAGGCAGGTATTCTACGCCGTTGATTCAAAGCCAGCGCTAATGCAGCTGGATGACAGAAAGCTGTGTGGCGCAGACATTGGATGGGAAAGGCATCTAGCTTTCCTCGCCCTTGTATGCTTGGCTCGGTCTGTCGCTCGGTGTAATGGGGCTCATGCTTGAAGTTTGCCAAGACGCCGAAGCATCTCAGCTGCCATGTACAGGTTGATACCGTCATACACTACCTTGATCTTACACTGCTTTCACTCAGTCGACGCAGGAAAATGTACGCGCGTCCTCTGCAAAGTGACGGTAATGGGCCAATTCAGTACCCGATGTGCACTCAGTCGATCCTGCGTCGATAGATACAATGGCGACATTGCGACCAAGTTCGACAACTCCGCCCGTTCAACTATATAACCCTACCGTGAGACGGACTCGGATCAAAGATGAGAAGCATTTCAACGCTCAGTTCTTTGTCGATGTAGTCAAGTTGAACCAACAAACAAACTCAGCATGTACATGGGTCGCAGCATCGCCGCCTTTGCCGCCATTGCCATTGTGAGCACAATGCCAGCTACCGCACAAAACATGTCCTTTGGAGCCGACAACTTCTATCAAAGTGACAAGGTGTCTGCTCACCCCATCACCTTCAAGAACCTGTACGGCATGTCCATTGCTGCCAACTTATACAAAGGCAGCAGCAACAGCTCCTCCTCCAATCTCAGCACCAGCGCCGGCGCGCCCGCCATTGTCGTCAGTCACCCCTTCGGCGCCGTCAAGGAGCAGAGCGCAAACCTCTACGCCCAGAAGCTGGCCGAGCAGGGCTTCGTCACCGTTGCCTTTGACCACTCGTTTTGGGGCGCCAGCGACGGCGAGCCGCGCAACTCGGTGTCCCCGGATCTCTTCGCAGAGGCGTACAGCGCGGCCGTCGACTACCTCGGCACGCAAGACTTTGTCGACCGAGAGCGCATCGGCGGCCTTGGCATCTGCGGCAGCGGATCCTGGCTCATCAGCGCGGCCAAGATTGACACGCGCATCAAGGCCATTGCCACAGCGAGCATGTACGACATGGGCGCTGCTACCCGTAACGGGCTGCGGCACGCGCAGAGCCTTGCGCAGCGCAGGCAAATTGTCGACGAGGCGGCGCGGCAGCGCTGGGTCGAGGCAGAGGGCGGCGCGCCTCGGTACACGGGCGGCACCCCAAACGAGCTCAACGAGGACACGCCGCCTGTCGCTGCGGAATTTTACGACTTTTACCGCACGAAGCGCGGCGAGTTCACCCCCGAGGGCGCGTCGGAGGCGCTCACCACGCACCCCACCCTCGTGGGCTTCCCCAAAATGTTCAACTTTTACCCGTTCAACGACATTGAGACAATCTCGCCCCGTCCGCTGCTCTTCATCTCGGGCGACCAGGCGCACTCGCGCGAGTTTAGCGAGGACGCGTATGCGCGGGCGGCAGAGCCCAAGGAGCTGTACTGGGTGCCGCGAGCTGGTCACGTCGACTTGTATGATCGGGTGCAGCTGATTCCTTTCGAGAAGCTCACCGACTTTTTTCACACCAGTCTTCGCAAGTAGTCGGATGACTGTCACTGCGAGGCTCCAGATGCCGCCGACACAACGTTGTGCCAAGCAGTATGAAAACCTTGGACCACCTGGATGCGATAGTGTTGCAAGGCATGGGAACGAATGGCCGCTGGTAGAGATTTGTCAATATTTCGTCCATAGTTTTTGCTATATTCATGAACAATCTTTTGTTTTCATTCACCGTAGATCAACACTTGCGAGAAACATGCTTGATATTCCATGTAGGCCGTACTTGAGTGTCTCCTGCTGATCGTTCACATTCGCATTACACAATCTCACGCCTAGTAACGACCAGCAACAGAAGATGGAGGCAAAATTGATCAGAAATAGTCAGAAATGGTTTTTGAAACGTTTAAAAACACCCCCAGGGGTGTTTCCTCAGTCTTCGGCCAGGAAATGGCGCAATCCTAGTGACTACCGAGAACACATAATGTCGAGCGGCGATAACAGTAATTGTAGGACGCCTCGGTGTGTTGAATCAGCCACCAGCCGAGAACCGGGTCAGTGAGGAGATCCTTCATAACTCATACGTAAATTGGGACCGCATTAGTGAATGGTACGCTGAAAGTTATCCCGCAATCCTGGACCCGAGAGGGCTATATAAGAAAGGTAGTCTCCCTCCCCAGGAGCTGATTTGCAGTTTCCTACATCTGTTGTGCTCAAACTTCACAATTAGAACCCACATTCATCGTCATCATCCCCTTCTCCCAAAAGATCATGTCTAGTACCCTTTCCGGAAAAGTATACATCGTCACGGGCGGTGCATCCGGCATTGGTCTCTCCACAACCAGAGCCCTGCTGCGCCGGGGCGCGGCCGTTGCTGTCTGCGACACGAACCAGGCCAGCCTGGCCAAGTTGCAAGCAGAGACGACCCAACCCGGCAGCGACGCGGCGAGATTCTTCACGCGCCAGGTCGACATTACCGATCGCGCGGCCTTTCGGGCCTTTGTATCCGCCGCCAAAGAAGCTCTAGGCGGTAGCATCGATGGCTGCGCCAACGTCGCGGGCACGGCCGGGCGGCGTCTCGGACACGAGGCCATCTGGGAGGTCGACGACGCAGAGTACGACGCCATCATGGACTGCAACGTCCGCGGTACGTTCCACGTGCTCGCCGAGACGCTCCGGCCGGACGTCTTGCGAACACCGGGTGCCAGCGTCGTGCAGGTTTCGAGCATGTATGGATCGCGTGCGTTTCCCAAGGGTAGCGTCTTCAGTGCAAGCAAGCACGCTGGCATCGGGCTGGCGAGGAGCGCCGCGGTCGAGGCGGCCGCGCGGGGGATCCGCGTTAATATTGTGTCGCCGTGAGTTCGCTGCCGCCCCCTTTGGACAATGTCTTGCTTTTATACTGACTCTTGGTGTGTTTCCGTGTGTGTGCGTAAAGAGGGCCGATTGACAGTCCCATGCTTCGGGCGAACCAAGAGCATGGCGGTGAGGGCACGGCGCCAGAGGTGCCGGCAGGTCGGCTGGCAAAGCCGACGAGGTCGCCTACGTTATTGTATTTCTCTTGAGTCCGGAGGCGGGATACGTCACAGGAGCGACATGGGCGGTGGATGGAGGCGCCAACTGCTGTGTGGAATGAGCCTTGAATGAACTTGGCCGAGGAGTGGCAGGGGCTAGAGGCTTGACAGCTTCAGTGATATACTGTCCTGATTAGAGATCAGATGAATGAGGATCAGTTGTCCGCCTTCCCGTACAGTGACCATACAGCCACCACCCTTCCGGGATATGCCGTAACCTGTTTCCGCAACTCAAAGGCGAACCCTGGGTTCATTCAGTAGATATGACGAACCGTGGAAGTACCTAGATGTCTGTCAAACTAAAAGGTTTATATTATAGATATATAATGGCATTGTGAATTCAAGATGTTGACCGTGAGATAAACTCGTGGCAACTTGACTTCTCCTTGCAGCGGTTGTGTCCTGAGTCTGTACTGCGCCTGGGAAAGAGTACGGTTAATGATACCGTCAACGAATTCAACTTTTATCCGAAAGAGAGCATCCGAGTGCTTCTGGTAGCGAGCGACTGTCCAACTTTGCGAAACATGTACAAGATATTGACAATTGCCGTCTAGGATCCTCGTGTCAGTCAAACAACCACAAGACACCCCTCAACTTTTGGCCAGAAAAGATGGGCCGTGCTCAGTTAATTCGCACGTTTTTAAGTACCCAAGTCCTGGATGATGCGATAGAGAATGTCTATTAGCTCGACAGACGGTTCTCGCCTGTCGGCGGCGTTGCCCGATAGCTGTGCCGACGTCGAGGGCTACGCGTACCCTGGAGCTGCTTGAACAGCAATTGTGTCAGGGAGCACCTTGAAGCCCACGAGTAACGCCGATTGCGTGGAAACAAGGATACGCGGATTGCAAGTCGGGATTGTACACCGTATCAATCCAGTGGCGACAGTAGGTAGGAAGCCGAGGGAGCCAATTGAGATGCGACGAGGCAGACATTGATGACGACCTTATACGAGTTTTCTTCAGGGAAGCACTCTTTGACGAAAAAGGCATCAAACAGTCATCAACGATGCGTTGAGATCATACGGGGCGTTGCAAAGTGGTCCTTGCTATGCTTCATTTCCAACCATCACGCCCAGACAAAGCATCATCAACAATATACGGTGTTTGTAGAGCCTTTCTGGTGTCGAATTATTGTTCCGAGCTCCTACAAAAGAAAGCTTTTACTAAGCCCAATGTAGTTGTTTTCCCCTCGTGCCGGTCCTTACCATGCTGCGAAAGCGTGGGTTTGCCACCACGTACGACCAGGATGCTGCAAGTGTGTGCAGCAAGAGAGACAACAAGTACACCACCAATTTTCGCGGTGCCCGTAATGAGGAGCAAAGACAAAGCAGCATGCAAGCATTAACGAGTCGGAAGAGAAAGAGGACAGGAAATTGACCACGTCCCTGGCTATGTACGCATTTCTTACACAAGCCTTCTTCATCATGGCATCGAGATGTGTCATGCAGATTGTGTGGCAGATAGAGGTACAGTTCAGGAAAGGCTGAATCGTGATGCGGAACGCATCGAGATGTTGGATTGTGGTTGGCTCAGCGGGCAGGCACTGCCTGCTAGGGGTTTGTTTTTTTGGTTTCGAGTGACGAACTATCAAAGACGTCAGAAAAAGAGGGTGTGATGGCAGCAGAGCCGAGACAGGGAGCAAGTCCTGCACTGTATTTCGTTGATTATAATCGTCGCTGCCTATTATCCTGATGTGGATGTGCAATACCAGTGTTGCTCTAGGTGCAAGTTTTGAGTGGGTGGCGCGACTCATGATTAGGCTATGTATGCTTGATGTGTTGTTGGCTGAGCTGATGGCACCTTGATCGGTGCTTTTCCCCCCGCTGGTTTCTATTTCATGACTCTTCGTATTTCGAACGCCATGGCCAGGGTTTACGTTCAGAACGGTGAGACGAGGAAGAAGCGCGCCATGCAATAATTGGGAAGAGACTTTTGGCGGGAAGGTGATGGCGTGTCGGCCGCAACAGCTGTCGATGAAGGTGGAAATGGTCGATCGCCGTAGCCGGGTAAGAATGGAGGGGTGAGAAAAAAAGAGGTTCCTCCCTCGTCTTGGCTGCAAGGTACTAAACCATTTCGACCTAGCCCGCATGTGCGGCTGTGCCTGTGTAATTTTTCTCTCAACCTTCTTGTTAGGCCGTGCAGCCAAGTTGTGGTGCTTGGGTTGGGCCCTTGGGCTCGTAGTCTGATGAGCTAATCGATTGTCGCATGATTGATGTGGATGTGAGTTACATGAACGTGGGAGGCGCTGGCAGAATGGTGTCGTGAAGCCGAGATGCGCCAGACCTGCTGATCCGAACGAATGTTTTTCTTTTTCCTTCGTGCCAAAGAAGCTGAGGCGCCGTGACTGCTGATGTTCGCAATGGTGGCCGTGTAGATGAAAGCAATCAATTTGCCTTGACGGTTATGATGGCCGGCGCAGATGACATGATCAATCGACCTGTGCTGTACGCTGCTGCTATCGTGGCAACGAAGAATTCAATGATACAACGTATCACGTCTGATACGAATACAACATACGCTATGCGATGGTTTCGTTTAGAGTGAGATTTGATATGGATGTTGCACGGTTACGATGACTGGCACAACAGTCGCAAAACACATCTGGGGCGGACAACATGGGCAAAACAGCGGCGCAATGCTAGCCTTGAACATGGTGGTACTCTTTCATCTTTTTCTTTTTTCTTTTCCGCGGGTTGCGTGAGTGGGCAACGAGACAAAAGCCTAGACCGTGGCGACGAGGATTGTTGTGGTCATGAGTAACATGAGGCCATCAGCTGCTGATGAACTCTCGGGGTTCATTGTTGAAAAGGGTGCAGCTGCTGATGAAGCCCCTCGGGGTTCAAGTTGTTGAAGGGTGGGGGGGGGGAGAGGGCTTGTAGTAGGCACGGAGTACCAAATCATGATGTGGGGAAGAGGGGTGGTGGGAGAGGGAAAGGGGCGAGAAGGCATGTTTTCAAACTGATGCATATTCCCAGTCCAAGGTCCTGGGGGCGAAGAAGCCGCGGGTTACATTTGGAAGCAAACGAAGCACCGACGAACGGTGAGGTAGCAGCGGGGCAAGCTTGTATATCAACGGGGTGGGTAGGCGGTTCAGTCAATAAACATGTATTGTCATTGTTCTGGTGTAGGGGTTAAAAGGGGTTCTTTCAAAGCCAGCAGCTTCGGCGAGCGATGAGAAAACTTCATTATGGGTAAGCCACTTGAGAATGAAAACCACTTGTCAAATGTCGACAGGGCGCATGGACTTGCTATTCAACTTGCTACTGGTAAAGTTGAAGCAGTATCCGTACCGGTACGGATACAAAAGGTCGCTAGACACACGCCCCCGGGCCGCACACCCTGGCCCTCGGAAAATGGGTCCCGCACCATTTTCAGCATGCAAATTGTCGATGGCGACGCCAAAACAACGATGACCACGCCAAACCTCGATCCCAGACTCACAAGTTCGATGGGCACGGCAGACAACTGGCGCCTCTTTGTTGGTGGGATTCCGGCCTTTTGTGGTTGTGTGGCATGCAAAAGACGAATCCTCCTATTATTTTTCTTTATTATTTCCTTCCTACCCCATCTCTGCTCCCCCACCCCGTCACCGTTTATTTCTTGTTTGCGCAGACCGTCAACGAGCAGCTAATTAGCTGTCTTGTAAGTTGTCAAAGTTGTCACCACTCTCACACACGCATATAAGGAAGGATACTCACTCACACCATCTCGCTCCTCATCCATCTGTCTGGACAATTGTATCCTCGAAGCTTGGTCGCTTCTTGCAGGCGATCTGCGCTTTGTAAGCCCCCCTCCCGGCGCCTGTCGTGCTGCGTCGAGGCTTGCACCTGTTCTGCGTCTTTTTAGACACCTTATTCGGAGGTGTGCCTCCCCCATGTCATATCGTGCTGCTTAGTCACTAGAAACACCAACATCGAGATCTAGGATTTTTTTCCCCTAGTTTTCGGATTTTTAGCATCCCCCTCCCCCGCTTTTGAACATCCGCCAATGACCGGACGCCGTTATGCTAATGCTGGAATAAAAGAAAGTGGACAATTCGCGACAAGGACAAGCTAGCAGTCATTAAAGAAATAAAAAGCACAGACACACACACCTATTTATTTGGTACTCACGTAGATGCACAGTGCATACTGCAAAGTAGTGGTTACTAGCGAAACATCAAGGACAGAAATACCGTGGTTGTACGTAGACAAACAGGCTGCAATCAGCAAGTTTGCTTGCCTGCTGCCTCTCGAGCGGCCTCTCGAGCGAGAAGCACAGCACTGATACTTTTCCTTCAGACTAAATGACCTATCAAAGGACCCTTTTTCGGCGTCTTCTCTGCATACAAACGAACATGCGCCATGTCTTGCTTCCCCGACGCCGCTCTCTTTCGCTTTTCTTTTTCCTATTTCGAGCCGACCCGCCCTCCATAATTGTATGCGCCTGCGGGCTGCGGCTCGCGCATTCTCCGCACTTCCAACATCTCGGAGGAAAAGGCGAGACCTGTGGGTTTTCAAAACAACTTTGGACGAGACAATGACATTGCAGTCACCAAGATTAACCTCTATTGCGTCAACGGGAGCTGCATGTTTAGGAAGCAACGTAAAGGAAAAGCGTAATCTACGCACTTTGTGACACATTTCTCGATAGTTTGTCGTAGACACGGCCTTGGTTTTGGGTCGTTGACTCCTCTTTGCAATGTCAACTCGTACGGAGTAAGCTTGGGCATGTTCTTTGGCTGCATCGCACCAGAGGGCAAAGGCCGTAGGCCTGACTGACGCTTGGCCTAGTTTGGGTCATCGACGATGGGCGCGTGCGTCTTCTTCATTGGACGCGTTGTGGGTATGTAATCCGTAGTAGTAGAGAGAAAGCGGATGGTGACTGATGGTGACTGATAGTGCCGATGACGATGAAAAGGAGGCTAGCCTAAAAATCGTCAAATCGGGTGCCAAAGTTAAAAACATCGATCTGTGCCGCGTGTAAATACGAGCCGCAAATGGGTCTGCACTAACCTTGTTGCTCGTCTTTCCTTTTCCAGTCTTGTTCATCTGTTGTGACCCCACGTCATCAGTGGTTCCTGTGTATCGTGGTCGTCATTGACAAAGCGTCTGAAGCCGGGCCGTCATGGCTTGGGTATAGGCTGTTAAATCGCTCCGCGGATACTAGACCGCATCAACAGGTTTTGATACCATGCCCAATTTTTCTGCTTGGTACCTGCTTGCTTGTTCAGTTGCCAACCCGTTTGTAAAGTAACTTGTGTTGCTTGTTTACAAATTATCTGTACCAGGATGCTGCGAGGCCCTGTTTCGGTCTGGCCATGAGATCATGACTGACTTGCTTTGTGGCTTTCACTGACTCTATTTTCGTCGCTCGAAAAGTTGAAACCGAGCCAGTGCCCCAAGTGACGATCGATGGCCTTGTGTGGGGGTTCGTGGGTGTGGCCGCTTCACGTCGGCGCTGTTGGTATTGGCCATTGTGATGATTGACTGTTGACTGGCAACTGGTTGGTTACTCAATGACACACAACTAGAGGCGCCGCAAATTACTTACATGATCACGCGATCCCTGTTTGTATCTCGAGTTCATATGTTTAGCGCCTTTTTGTTTTAAATTCTCGACACACACGTTCGTTTTGTCTAAAAAGAACTTGAGTGAATCGACATGACGGATCCATCGCGCACTGACTCAGCACTGTGTCGTTCCCCCTGCAACAAACGCAAAGAAACGAAACCAGAGACCGTTTACATGAAGGGCTCATGCCTATAAGGCCGTACGGAGCCGGCTGCGAATTCGCGTACAGGTCATCGACTCATCCAGCAGTTTCGTAGACGCAAAGATGAAATGGCAAGAAGGAAAAGGATTCGCACATTTCATCAATCGTACCGAGCAGTAGGGTGAATGGAGCCGGGGGTATGTGGAATATCCAGTGAGCGCCGCAAGACCTGTCAGGGGATTGTGGGGGCAGGGGTATTTGAGAGAGAGAAAAGAGTGGGATAATAACTGAATATTGCAATGGTCAAGTTGTGGAATATTGCCATTTGGCTCTTTTTGCCATTTATCAGTCATTGCCTTGTAAACGCGGCATGGTATGCCCGAAATTGTCTCCGGTGCCGTGTCTGATTTGCAGCATGGTGAGCCACTGGTCAGTGACTGAGTCTGCTCTGCAGCAAGCCACCAAGTGCATTAGGGCTCTTTATTAGGGCTCACAATTCGGCAATGGCTCATACGGCAACGAGATTGGGGTCTGAATGGCACGACGAGAAAGTGCTTGCGCGGTAACGTTATGGAGTGTTGCAACGGTTATGAACGGTAGGCGATTATCTAGCTTGCCAGCTAGTGAGAGGAGCAACTAGTAGCCCACTATTCTTAGATGGAGACGTGCTGCACCCACTCATCCACTGGAGCGGACAGCACCGTTTTTTCTATTTCTTTTTGGTAATAGTCTAGGTAAATTTTAGTTGAGAGTTTAGAAATGCGTCAAAGAGAGGGCAGAGATGGGATTGATCTGAATAGTCCCTTTTCAAGAAAACAGATAGAATATCTTCAGAGCACAATACGAGGCACGCTTTCCCGGGGGTTTCTACGTTCAGTGACAGGCAGTCTGCCAGCTGTATGAACTATTAGCTGCCAAACGTCAATTGCTACTACTAATACTGCTAGGTGTTCACACAGTGCAAACGGATTTTTCAAGGAGCGGGCTGGCAGCAAGCAATTGGCAGCTGGCAACTGCGAACTGGGGACTGGCAACGGGTAGGCAACCGTCAAGCAGGGACAAACGCAGGTACTTGGCTTTCGCCAAACCTCTCACCTACTGTGTGCACCCCCCCTCCTTCAGCCGGCAGCCCCCTCTTCTTCTCCTCTCACCCCTCCGTTACTAGCTTCTATGGGCCCTTCAACTGGCTGCCCACGCAACCTAGCCCTCTACGGCTCTACCTAAGGAAATGTAGACCTCTGAATGGTCCACGACGACCGACGCTTCTACCAGGCCACGAGCCTAGGTAGTCCTGCCCATGCCTCGTCGGCAGCTTCTCTATTTTCCCTTCCTTTCCCCCTTCTTTTCTCTTTTCTTTCCAGAGCCCGTCCCTCTTTCCGCATCTTCAACAACCATCAGCCGTCTCTCAACTCCTTCTCCTCACCATTGCGTTCAACTTCTCTGGCCCCGTTCCAATTCTTCCAGCCGTCCCGACTCTCGCCGTCTCTACATCGGCATGTCCATCCATCTGCCTCTGCTCGCCGTCTAGGGTTTCCCAACCAGAACTGAAATCTCGATTGTCCTGTCCAATTTGCTGCCCTACCCTCTCAACGCACTCTCCACACGCCACACCTGGCTAGGATTTCCAGCGCTCTATTGCGTCACAAACTCCATTTCCTTTCCACTAGTACTAGCAAAAACGGGCTCTCAAGCAATATCACACCCGCCAATGCGCTGCGGCCCTGCCAACCTGTTCGATTCGATCTTGACTACTGAGCGACTCACTTCCCTTTTAATTCACTCGCCTCTCTCATTCATCCTGGTTTGCTCTCACTCACTCTCGATTGCTCTGCATTTCTCTCGCGCTGCTACCTTTCGCCACGTCCGTCTTTGAACCATTTCGACGTCATTTCACTCTCACCAGACTCCGGCCTCACAACCGCGTCCACTACAACGTAAACCAGCGGTCATCACCAACGACTAACTACTTCTCGCCACGCGCTACCTACAATTACACGCCCGTTAGGACTCGTCACTTACACCCTCCCACCCCCAAGCCGCACCGGCCAACTTTGTGCCACCACCTGCGCCAAATTGCACGCTGCATCTCGATTTCTCTAAGCGATTTTTCACTACTGGATTTGCTCCGGAACGGATTCCTCGGTTGTCCATCATTCATCATCGCCCTCTTAATCCCCGCTGTTGCCTATTGCCACCTTCCGCTGCGCGAAATCCAGATTTAAAGACGGCAATCTGAATCTCAGGTCTTGCATCGCCTTTTTTCACTGTTATCTGTTTGTATCTAAATGCCGGCCATTGATACATCCGCTATCCATCAACCCCTCAACAAGGAGCCCGTGATTTAGTGACGGACTCAGCACTGTTCCTGCCCTCGACACTCGAAAACTCGACTGCATGCATCGAGAGCTTGAATCAGTCTTTGCCGAGCTGGGCCTTGCTCACTACCTCGATGCATTTGTCGATCAAGGCTTCGACTCTTGGGATACCATTCTTGATATCCAAGAGTCTGACCTGTAAGTGCTTGCACCACAGACTACTCACCTCCCTCGATCCGTATCTAACAGTGAGAATAGTGATGCACTCGGAGTCAAGCTCGGCCATCGACGCGTAAGCAGTGACTTTACATCTTTGCTTGCCATTCTATGCTCACATGACCTCTAGAAACTTCAAAGGCGTATTGCCAATGCTCGCGGCATCGCCCCCAGCATCTCACTAGTCTCAGCGCTGAAGCCTGGTTCAGAAGAGGGCAAGCAGCAACATCTTAGACGAGATAATTCAACTCGCTCGGAGGCTGGCTGTGAGTCAACCAACGGTGTAACAAAAAGGAAGTATCGGCGTCATCCAAAGGTACGTGCTTATCAATAATTACGTATTCGGCCCGCCCGCTGATTTGCCACAGCCAGACGAACATGCCCCGGAGCGGCCACCCTCCGCCTATGTTCTCTTTTCGAATAGTAAGCGTTGTCTGTCCTTACGTTTCAACATCAGTACCGGCTAATACCATATACCGCAGAAATGAGAGAAGATCTCAAGAGTCACAACCTCTCTTTCACGGAAATTGCGAAGCTCGTCGGGGAGAATTGGCAAAACTTGGATCAGGCCGAACGAGAATCATTCGAGAATGAGGCAAACATTGCCAAAGACAAATATCGACGAAGCCTTGCGGAATACAAAAAGACTCCGGAATATCGTAGATATGCCCAGTATCTTCAAGAGTTCAAGGAGAAGCAGAACAAGCACAATCAAGGCTCCAAGGCCCATCTGTGTAAGCATGCTCCTCCTTGCCCTGTTGTAATACAAAAATTTGCTAACCTTGGCTAGCCACGGACACCTCGAAAAGGCAAAGGTTTGATGGCAAGCGGGAGACTGCTCGACTTCGGCATGACAGCAGCTACGGAAGTACCACAAGCGGCGGTACTAATGGTACACCTTCGAGCGGTGTGTCCGGAACAGCAAGTGGGAGCAGCAGCGAAAGGTTGAGAGAAAGCGAGCCGCCACCTTATCGTCGTCGCCGAGTAGACTCCATTGCCTCGATCGCCGAATCACAAGCATCCTCAACTGCACCGACAGCACTGTCGCAAAGGAATTCCCTCGACGAAAACGCCTTTTCGCCACGCTCCTCTCATATCGATGGGAATAGTCCTGTCGATGGTCGCTACTCGCAGCACTCAGCTGCGTGGTACGACCGCTCTAACCCTTCGGAACACCCAACGATGCCTCAGCAATTACCATCCCTCTCGGATATGCTCGATAAAGATAATCAACAAGGTATCAGTGGACGTCTTGCGCCTGATGGCTCGCCTTCCATGGGTATGGGCTCACCTACCAGCTACCCAGCGGAGGATGCTGTGAGGCGCTCTGGAGGATCAAAACTGCCCGATTCACGTCCAATCAGCGAGGGCGCGCTGCCTATTCATGCGCTCCTCTCCAATCAGGCAACGTCGAATGCACGATATGCCAAAGCCTCTCAACAAAGGGGGCCGCATATGCCTAATAGTAAGAATACAGTTGAACCTCCTCATGTCTCACCTGGTTATGGTACGTTAGAAAATTTCTCAAGGCCCTCGCGCGGTTTGCTGACTCTCGTGCAGGCTTTCTCTCCAACTCGCCAACCTTTCGGCATATGAAGACGGAGCAGTCGGGAGATGGCGACGTCGTCATGACGACAGAGCGGTCTCCTCCCAATACTACAGCTGAAAAGGGACGCTTTGATGGTATGAGCGCTCTGCTCCAAGCTGGTGAAATCGTCGGCCGTCGAGGTGGCCGTCGGTGAGAGCCAGCTACGTGATCAACCAGTCTCTCCATACTTTATGAGGCTGATCCTTTTCCTTCTCTTCTTTCATTTCTCGACATGCTGTCAAGGTGACAATGCTTTCGCTATCGAATTTGGAGAACTGCGGCGTTTCACTGGAATTTTTTTGATATCTATTGGATGTGTGTACCGGCAATATCTTTTTATCTGCTTTCTATGTTAGTGGATGCTCTCGGACGTTTTACGGGCAGCACAATGGCGAGGCTTATTTATGATGCTTTTTTGCTCACGATTTCAGCGTAGATCTCTGAACATTTCTTCTGTATTTTGATTATTCAAACTTGTTAATATCGGGTGTTCAGTGTGCGACAGATGCAAGTTCTGATAAGGGGAAAGGGAACCAGGACTGGATCGAACAAAACAAAACAGAAAAGGGAATTTTGCTTGTTTATGTTTGTTTATTTGCACACTTCGAAGCACAAACAGATTGCGAGCATGTTGCGTCGCGCAAGCGGCCAGCTGGCAGCTTCCATGTATATAGATGGCTAATCAATGACCTGAATGACTTCATCAATGGTTCTGTTTTCTGATTCAAGGTGTAATGTGACGTTGTATGGTCTTCGAGCGTCTTGCTATTGTGCCAATGGCAAAGAAAGGAATCGGGACTAAAGGCGTTGCATCGAGAAGATTTGCTTCTTAAAAAAAAACAAGAAATATTTAATAGATGGTCATCATTATACAAGAGTCATGTCCCGCTCATAGGCGTCCTTTGAAGCCTCTGCCCACCTCTCCCTTGCCACGGTATTAATCAAATATGCGCATCCTCCTTTGCATTCCCTACGCCTCGCCTTCTAGATTTTCGGCGGTCCAATCCTTGCGAATGTCCAGCTCCCTGAGATCCTCGGTCGTGTCAATGATGAGACCGCGCTCGTTGGCAAGGTGCAGCAGGCTGATGAAGCAGTAAGATGTGGAAATGTCGTTCATTACGGGCTTGGGGTACACACGCTGCAAGTCATTCATCACCTTTGTGAACTTGAGCGTCGGGTTGGTGGCTGCGTCCTCGGGCGGCTGCTGCGGCTGCTGCTGCTCGGAGAGGGAACGGCGGCCGGCGGGCTGGGGCGGAGGAACGGCCGGTGGTGTCTGCGTCTGTTGTTAGTATGCTTGTACTATGTGCGCGTCTTCTTCATCTTCTTCGTGTGCGTGTTGTAGGATGTGCTTACTTGAAGGGCTTCCAGGCCCATGCCTTTCCATATCTCGTCCTTGAGTCGGCGAATGTCAACCTTTTTCGCCACACGCGCGTACTGCACGTATTCTGGACGCGCGCGCCTCGTCGCCGCGACAAGCGTGTCGCCAAAGGCGCCCATGGGATTCGCCATGGTGTCGCCGCCAAACATGGCCGTCACGCCACCCACATTCTCCGTCAGGCCCATATCAGCGCCCGCGCCGCCCAGGTGCTCCTGAGCGTCCGCAAACTCCATGTCGTCGTCATCATCGTCGCCGCCGCCGCCCGCAAACGGCAGGGCATCGTCTTGGAAAAAGTTGGCGTCGTAGTCGCCGCCAGGGAGAGCCGTCTCCTCGGGCGCCTTTTGCTGCGCCCAAAACGCCTCGTCGAGCTCGCCCACGGGCTGGTTGTCCACGTCGTTGTTGCCGCCAAACATGCGGCGCACGCCGTGCGGGTTACCGGTGCTGCGCTGAATCAAGCGCGCCTTGGGCTTGAGGAACAGGCTCAGCAGCGACTTGGAGTTGAAGTGTTTGTCGTCGGGCAGCAGATTGCGCGACTTGGACTTCCAGTCCTTCTTGGCTAAGCTGATGGTGGTGTTGCTTGCCGCTTGTGTGTAGAGGGCATCGAGGAGGCTCGAGTCAAGCGCGGAGCCAAAGTCGATTTCGAACGGCTCCTTTTCCTTGCGCTTCTTCGGGGTGTCGCCAGCAGGCTTACTTGTATCTTTGATTTTGCGGATGCGCCAGTGCTCTGCGCTTGTCCAGTTCTTTCGTAGAGCCTGATCAAAGAAGCTCAGAATGTCTTGATGTATCTTGTCGGCATTTTGTGGATTTGATACAGAAATGACGTAGTCGCCATTTTCATCGAATTCGTCTTCCTCGGCACCATCTTCTCCTCCCATGGCCTTGTCGTATACACGCATTTGCGGTTCCAGCGCTGCCTCCCTTGCCCACGCTTCGCCGCCTTCGCCAAAGGCAACGTCGTCGCCAATGTCAAAACTACCCAGACCCAGGTCGTCATCGTCAAAGCCCATGGGCGCGTCGCCGTCTATGAGCATGCCGGAGTTGTCACCAAATGCGCCTGGAAGGCGTCCATCCTCATCTCCGCGCCAGTCCTCGGGGGCCTTGAGGAAGGGAATATCCATAGATCCGGAAGCGTCACCGAGCTCAAAGTCCTTCAGCGAAGGGCAGACGTCCAATTCGTCCAGCCGGCTCAGGTTAGGGAAATAGCGCTGTCGCAGACCAGTCAGGTCAATCTCGATATCTTGGGAGTCGTCTTCCTGCTCAGCCTCCTCGATGCGCAGAGCCTCGACGTCGCTCTGAAGCTGCGAGATGTCACTCTCGAGATTTTCCTCATCCTCGTCGAGATCAGCTTCGGCTCCTTCTTCAGCTTTCTTGTCATCAGTGAGGCCCGTAGCGTCAGTGTCGTCGCTGCTATCAAAGACGATGCGACCCTGGGAATCAATCATGAGGTGGTTGAGGAGAAGACCCTTGGCACCGCCCTCGTCAAAGTCGGCGGAGGCCTTTTTGAAGAGAGGGTCGACAGAAAACTCGAGCTCAAACTTTTTGAGTTGTAGTGATGAGAATGAAGGTGCCAGCGTGGCTTCGGATCGATGTGACTATCGTGGCCTGTCAGCAGGTGTGCGTCGCGCCGTGTGTCTGATGAAGTATTACCTTTTTCTTCGGCTTCTTCTTTACGTTGCCGTCTTCGTCTAATTCATCCTCGCTCTCCTCTTCGGCGCCCTCTCCACCGTCGCCCTTCTTCTTGCTGTTGCTGTCGGCCAAGCCGCTGAGCAGCTTACCTGTCTCGGTCGCGACACTATCGACTCTGTTTGTATAAATCTTGACGCAGCCATCGAGGGTGCAACTGGCTTTTTGAAAGTTGACACCGTCGCCCTCTTTGAGCAGGGACATGTCATGGAAGTAGTCGATGAGGGCAAAGTTCCATGAATTGGTGGCGTTGATTTTATTGTCGGTGGCCATCTTCATCCATTCCTCGAAGTTGGCGAGAATGGGGACACGCTTGTCGGGAGTGAGATTGACACCGTTTATAATGATTGGATCATCAGAGAGGTCGAGGCCACGCGAGGCGCGCGGTGTGCCGGCGTTGGAGCCTGGTCCTGCATTTTCAATGTCGTCGATGCCAAGGCTGGTTTTGCGCGAGTTGGACGCAGCGGCCTTGAGCTGGTTGATTTGCTTTTCGTGGAGGGCCTTTCGCGAATGAATGCGTTTGCCGCGCTCCTCGGCATCATCGTTGAGGGGTATCCTGCATCGTGAGCGTATTTTGTGAGTATCTGCGCCGTACCGTATTGCGCGACCCTGGTGAGGGGCTAGATTGTTACGCGACGCGATGGACTTACGAGCTGAGCGACCTCGACACCGATCTGGCGCTGCCAGAGCGTGGCATCTGAGCAACGCGAGGCATATTCGAGGAGCGTATGGTGAAAAAGCAGCCGTTATGCAGATTAGTTCTCCGGCCCAGGGCCCTGTGTCGCGTCTGGCCGCTGGAGTGGTTGTAGTGTTGCCTTGGATTCGCTGGCTGACCAATAAAGTAAACAAAGTGCCTTTTTCAGGATTTGTACACAGAGTGGCGCGACACAGTGTGGCTGGTGCACGTTAACTGTGGCGGCGCAGGGGCCTCTAATGTCAGGTGTCAGGTGTCCAGCTATTTGAGTTTCTGCAGCACCCGCAGTTGCAGACGTGAAGTAATGCCACAATAGCATGCACCCAATTATCACAGCCACGCGACCGCTCAACCCGCTGTTGCCGCTACACCACTCGCCGCTGTACCTGCTTTTCCAGTGGGTGCTGGAGGCCTCAGCCACCAATCCCGCCACTTCTAGGCAGTCCCAGCCAGGGTGCCAGATCGCTGTAATTGCGCCAGCTGCCCGCTAGACAATCGGAAATGCACCAGCATAAAGTGGTGCAAGGACATAGCGTAGATTGGCCAAGGCCAGCCATTTATCCATCACCTTATGCTAATCACCTTTTTGCAACTTGCGCATCACCTCGTCATCCACAACCCTTTGGACCTTGCATGAAAAGTTTCTAGAGATTCGGGGCTTCCAGCTCCCTCATCAACATACCAACCTCGAAGCATTCGTCGTCGTCGTATTACTACTTCCCACGTCGCAGGCGCCTAATCCGTCACAATCCCGAGATGCCTATGCTGGCGCCATGGCAGCAGTCCTAGCCCGAGGCCGCCGACGCCTCAGTATCTGGCCTTTTGCCATAACGCTCCTCATCATTGCCATTCTCTCCGCATACTCGTTTCTTGCGCATACACATCAGTCTCTGCTGCCTAGTGCCTTGACGCCCAACCCCGCCCCTCACCTTGTGTCTCGGAGCAAGCATGCCGATCCGGAATGCCGAGAGGTACGCCTCGCCAAGGACCAGTGCACTTTTATAAAGAAGTACTGTCGAGATGACGATGCCGGCCTCATATCATACTTGGATCTCTACTATTGCAAGCTGGGCCATGCCCAGCCGTTTGCGTTCATCTTGATTGTCCTTTGGCTAGGATTGCTCTTCACAACCATTGGAATTGCTGCCAGCGACTTCTTCAGCATCAACCTCAGCACTATTGCCACTATCCTACGCTTGAGTGAAAGCTTTGCCGGTGTCACGTTTCTCGCCCTCGGCAATGGCTCCCCGGACGTCTTTAGCACATTTGCTGCCATGGGATCTAACAGCGCTAGCATGGCTGTCGGTGAGCTGCTTGGCGCTGCTTGCTTCATCAGTGGTGTCGTCGCAGGGTCGATGGCTCTGGTACGAGAATTCAAAGTTGACCGAAGGTCCTACGTGCGAGACATTTGCTTTCTCATTGTGGCTGTCATTTTTACAATGATCTTCCTAGCCGATGGAAGCCTGCATTTCTGGGAGTGTTTGGCCATGATAGCCTATTATTGTGTCTACGTGGCTACCGTTGTTGGTTGGCACTGGTATTTCTCGCGCAGAAAGCTTCGACTTCGTCGCGAAGGCGAAGCTCGCAGCCATCTCTACGGTTCTGCTAACCAAGCCGGTGATGAGTTGGCCGGTGAGCCATACCGCGATGACCCTGATGATGTTGACCGCACCCATGGCGCCTCAGAGCCGCACCGGCCCGACATCTCTGCCTTGGAGGCTGGCCCACGCATTGAACTCGAAGGTCAGGATTGGGACGAGGTAGTCGATGAGCAGGTACAAGACCACGAGAGAATGGTTGCGGCAGAAGTCTCGCGAGGCATGCGCGTCTTGCGTACGAATCGAACCCGGAGAAATACCAAGACTCCAATTAGACCTAGTCTTGTCGGCGCTTTAGAATTTCGATCTGCCCTTGCTCAGCTTCAGCGTGAGAGCAACTGGCAACTTTCCAACATATCAGGCCGCAGTCATTCGCTCAACCACATCCCTCATCAGCGACAGCGCGGAGCTTCCTTTACCGAAACATCCGACCGATCTCAGTCCCCACTAGATCCGCGTCTGGAACCGAGCGCCCAGGGACGGGCGCGTGCTTTTTCAACTAACACAGCGCCTGGAGTGATCACAGAAGCAGAAGACACATCGAGCGATGGCGAGCAAGGGACAAAGCAGCCAGAGGGCGGCGCCAAAGCCTCATGGCCTTCGCCATCTTTTACCGTTGGTGGAAATCTAGCCCCTCCCCCCACCAACCAGTCTCCAGCATCAGCAAATGCAACAGACAAAGATCAACCGAGTCAGAAGCTGCCATCGCTCATGGTACGGCCACCTACGCGCCAGGGCGGCCAAAGCGACGGCTCCGCACCCACCTCACCGTTTCCTCAATTCTCAGATTCTCCTGCACTTCTGACACCGTCACCAAATGCAGAGCCTAGCGAGTTCATGCTGCCTTCTCCGGTTGTAGGACGACGCATCGAGCTACCCGGATCTTTGCACGAGTGCGAATGCCTTGCCGAACCGAAGCCTGTCTCTTGGTGGCCATATTCTGTCTTGCCGCCGCCTCACATCATCCTGGCGACTCTATTTCCAACACTGCAAGGTTGGCGTAGCAAGACCTGGTGGGACAGATTTGTCAGCGCCGTATCTGTTCCGAGCATTTTCCTGTTGGTCCTGACGCTGCCTGTGGTTGAGCCAGAAGAGGACGAAGACGACCATACTGATGTGACTATAGCCTCACCATCTGGTCATGAGGTCCCTGCATGTGATGCTGATCGGCTGGCTCAGACAAGTGGTCAGCGAGGAGCTTTCACAGAGTGGGAAAGATATCGAGATGAGGCGACTCGCAGCAACAGTCACACTTCGTCATGTCGCCAGTCACCGTTGCTTTCAGCTCTGGCAAACGCGAACACTCTTGTCAATTCCTCAGGCGCAGTCGAAGCGGGCCCCACATCACTCGCAAACAAAGCGGTATCAGATTTTCCCTCTGCCGGCAATAGTGCTGCCGACCCTGGGACTTGGAATAGATGGCTTGTTTGTGTACAGCTGTTTACGGGGCCCCTATTTGGAGTCTTTATCGTTTGGGCTAACCAATTGGACGACTGGAAAAATCCAAGGAGAGCGCTAGTCAAGATGGTGCTGTATTCTTTGCTTTCGTCGTTGGTCTTGTTGGCGATATTGGTCATTGCCACGGTTGAGCATATCCGGCCCAAGCATCACTACATCTTGTGTTTTCTGGGGTTCATGATTAGTATCGCATGGATTTCGACAATTGCAGGCGAAGTGGTTGGTGTTTTGCAGACGCTCGGCGTAGTGCTGGACATTTCGGAAGCTTTATTGGGGTTGACCATTTTCGCAGCGGGCAACAGCGTTGGCGACTTGGTGGCTGACATTACCGTGGCCAGACTTGGTCACCCCGTCATGGCACTGTGAGTACTAGGAATAGGCGAGAATTTCGAGTTGTGCTAACTTGATATTTAGGTCCGCGTGTTTTGGTGGCCCGCTGTTGAACATTTTGCTGGGCATTGGTATCGGCGGCGTCTTGATGATGATCCAGGGCGCGAACCATGAGAGGGGCAAGCACCCTGACCAGCCGGTGCACTACGGCCCGTATCCTGTCAAGATTGGGGGTACGCTGATGGTCTCATCCATTTCGCTGCTGGCCATCTTGGGCGGACTGCTGATTGCGGTGCCGATGAACAAATGGGTGCTGAGCCGCAAGATTGGCTGGACGCTGATTGCGGTGTGGTCGATGAGCACGGCCGTCAATGTAGCCATGGAAGTGAGCGGCGTCTGGGGAGGCTCCAAGACTTGATTTTTCCTTTTTTTTTCTGGCGGCGTTGAGAAGCTAGCATATTTTTCTCGGCGTTGATTCATTTCATGAGCACGACGGTGCATGGAGTTGAGTATCTCACAAAGTCGGAAGCGTGTCTAACATCAAGTAGACGGGAGATGTACATCATTATCGTATAGAGAGCGATACTTGTGTAATTATTTTTATAAAACAGTGTTCCTATATTTGTTGCTCTTTGACCAGTGAGCTACGTCTTTAGATAAACATGTTGCCATGTCAAGTACGAGTTCAACAAAGGAGACTGTGATGACGCGCGAGTCTGTACCCATATGCAGGGTTTATGAATACAAATGAAGGCACAGCCAAGATTGCCAAGAGTTCCAAGACTACCGCATGTTGCTGCGGCATCATGCAGTTGCGGCCCGAGCAGGATTGTACTTGCATGCCCCGGGTTCGTCACCAGACACCCCACGGCCGCATAGCTGAGCGGCCTTTTTGCTCTATCTTGCGTGCCAAATGATGCAGACGGAAGAGACGGGCTTTTGGAATGCACGCCACCGGACTTTCGGCTAGAAATGCGCGACTCAGCTGGGCCAAGTGTCTGAACAGCCACACCAAGAGACGAGATTTACTACTATCCACGCGCCGACGACATATTGGGCTGCCGTACGGCCTGCAAGCCACGCCTAATACCAGCAGCAGCACACAAACTAGCACGGAGAGTGAGAGACGCGGCTTTGTTGTCTTTTATTGGAGGCTTGGCTGGTCTTGTTGTTGTCTTGGTGTTTTGCAGTGTCGTAGTGTTCAACTGCTGTCGGAAACAGCCAGCTGACCAGGTTTGCCGCCTGATCTTTTCAAGTGTTTACACCGACTGCGACGTGAGAGATGCTCCCGAACTCAGAAAGCAAACACATGAGAAAATATAACTCTACAAGAATAGCGAAAAAGCTGTAGCCGCTGCCTCGCGCCAGTGGAGTAGCGTAGTTCTGGAGCGCCGTGGCGTAACTGTCGGCGACTCCCAAGAGGGCATTAGCCGGACGTTGAGAATTTAGCCCAGATACAAGGAGCTGTCTTTTTTGAGAGTTAAAGGTCGTCTCTGTTGATATTGACCCGGCGCTCTTTGGAGCCCTGCTGGGTCGCGTGAATCGTGTACTACTCGATAAGCTTGGGCTCGTGCAACGTGCACGTTGTCAAGGCAGCCACGTCGGGGCTTTTTGTTGACTGATAACGGGAAATGAGTCAGAAGATGCGTCGCGTCCGGGGCTTCTCGGTGGCATGTGTAAAGTATCGCCTGCATTGCCCAAAAATATACATGCAGATGCAAGCTACTGCCGCATACACGGTGGGTAGGGCAGCGGGAGGCGTCTGCAGTCATTGACCTCGGTCGGTGTGTACACGGCGCAGAGGAAAATAAAAACAAAAGTCCACCGATCATGGGGAAAAGAAGCAAGACAAAGAAACGTGAAGGTAGTCACGGTTTGTGCAGTCTCTAACAGTAAAGGCGGCTATTTGAACACAACAAGTGAAAAAAGTTCTGTGTTCAACTGCCAGCGCACTCACCGACAACGCTGAGCAACGAGGCGGTGTCGTGAAGCGTGCAGCGGGTAAAAAACTTTCTTCTGCTTGTCGTAATAATAAAACGGCAAGTTGATCCTTTGGAGCTATTTGGGCATTGACCAATAGTGAGAACGTGCTATTGGTTCCCGACAGCCTGGTTCACGGCTGCACAAGCTACGTGCAAGAAGCCAGTTGGCTGAGCATTCAACGTGCTAGCCCTGGCTCCGGCGCCACAAAAGCCCAAGCCCAAGCCCAAAAAAAAAGAATGGCGTGCCTGAAACGCCACCAACAAGAAGCGAATTCGTAAGAGGATGGAGATCGGGTAAATGGAGGTGAAAAGAGGCGGAAAGAGATGGAGATTTTGGTGCAAAGATGACGAAACAATGAAAGCAAGAGCCGAGGGTGTTGATGTTCAGAATTGTTCTGGAAAAAAGAAGACCGTTGGTCGATGCAAATGCATGTAAGCCAAATGCTATGCAACGGCGCTTATAGACCAGGGGGGGGGTTGTGACTAAAAAAAGCCACATGGCAACGCAAAGCAAGAACAAGTGCGACGGCAAAAACAAGAACACTCCAAGCGCGGGTCAAGGTGTACAGAATGGTTGACTGCAGTTGTTTTTCTCACGGCCTCTTTTCTTCTTTCCCGTTTCGCAACCAGCAGACAGCGGCGACGCACACGCATCCTCGGGTGACTTTGACGTCCAGTCATCTGGGTGGGGATGGCCGAGTTGCGAAGACGCTTTGCTGGGCGGCTGGTGCTACACGAACCAAGAAAAAAAAGAAAAGGCATGGGCAGCCGGGCCACAAGCAAAAAAAGTTGAAGGAGGTTTTCCTTGAAGACCGGCGGCGGCTCGCAGAGTATGCAGTGTCATGGGAGATGGGAGGAGCGGCAGCCAATGGATGGGCGGCGAAGCGCTCCCGAGGTGGGCCGGGGCCGACGCATCCACGGAGCGGGTATTTCGAGATGAGGGCAGGAAATGGAAGAGGGTTTAAAAAAAGACACGAGGTTGGGATAAGAATGGGAGATTTGGACGAGGGCGGCTAACTAACTATTTTGTCTGCGATGAAAGGGAAGCGTTGAAAGCTGAGTGAATAGGCAAAGAGCGAGAGTTCAATGGAAGATGAAGGACGGGGCGTTCCGTGTTCCCTAGAGTCCTTGGGCTCCGTCATTATTACGACTTTACAGGACTTTTTGTCCCGATTTCTGATCAAGACTTTAAGATGATGTTCAGTAGTTCATTCCTAATAATAGTTGTCGGCCTTGTTTCGAGGAAGCTGGGCCGTGTTGACAGGCCCATTCTTCCCCACAAGCTTCGCCCGCTACACGCAGGAAAACCGGAGCTGCGCCGCATCCCCCGGTCCCGGGGCCCCCGGGGCTGTCGTCCACTGGCGGCAGCCGCAGCTAGCCATAATTAACAAGAAGGCAGAGCAGTGCTCCCGGATGTCGACATGCCGCCCGCGCGCCCCTCCTCCTTCTTCTCTGGGGTCCTGTCCGGCCTTGCCGGCCTTGCCGTTGAAAAGAAAGGGGGAAAATATCATGGCGGTTTCAGTCTGCGAAAGAGGTAGCATGGGCCGCAGAGGAGAAGGAGGAGGAGGAGGAGGAGGAGGAGAGAAGCCGTTTGGCTCGACCAATTGCGTGGGATACGCCAAGGCGAACCGCCGAGGCTGCTTTTCAGCCAAGGCAAACGGCGGCGGCGGGCATTAGCAGCGGGTATAGCAAGAAAAGAGAAGAAAACAAGAGGGAAAGGAGGCAAAAGGGCTTATACTTGGGGCACAAGGAACATTGGCCATTGTTCTCACTTCATAAGAAGAGGCTTGTCTCTGTAGCCCGAAATGGTCATGCAGGCAAACCCCCCCTCCTCATTGCTCAAGGAGGTCTACCCAGTCGCATGACTGGTTCGATACGACCAGGGGGGGCGCAGCAGACCGAATCACAAGACGTGAGAAGAACTATTTTTTTTTTCTCTCTTGGGAAGGGCTGGCTGGGCGCGTAGCCGAGGGAGAAGAGAAAAAAAAGGCAAAACTAATACTACCCAGTCAGTAGTTTGTGTGTGGTCCGCAAGGAGACGAGGTTTTTTGGTGAGAGGAGCAACGAAATGTGGCCCCGCCCGAGACAGGCAAACCACTGGCTGTCAACGATCGAGCAGCCGCCGAGCGAGCAAGGAGGCTCCACTGAACGTATTTTTTAATTCTGTATTTCTTTATTCAAACTCGGCGTCTTTTTATTTTATTATATTATTTTTATTCATTGTATTTATCTCTTCTGGTTCATCGCCATCAGCGTGGAACTGTACAGCTAGTTGCAAACTTGTGACAGCCCAAAGTACGTTTTCAGTGCCAGATACAGTAACCACCAGTTCCTCATCATCATCATCACCACCCCCATCACCACCCATCACACCTCGCATCACTGCTCCCAAAACCTCATCTGGTCAAAAATTGGCCCCCTTTCCGGGTCTATTTCCCCCCCTTAACCCCCGGCCTGGCCTTTGAGCTTGAGCCCCGGATATTGCAGAGGGCTGGGCGGGGGTGGTCGATTCTCAAACGACACGACTTACACCACCGCCAGCCAGCCGTTTAGCTCTGGCGTTGTTTGCGCTGGCACATGTCCCAAAACACAGACTTCTTTTTTATTTCCCCAGGCATCCTTGCATTGGCATTTATTTTTGTGACCCCTATCCGTACTTGCAAGCCGAAAAATTGCTGTTATTGTTTCTAATTTTATTGCCATTGATTGTCTGGCGCGAATTGAAACGATGTTGCGGTACATTGCATACCACTGCAATATGCTGGTGGTAAGCAACTGGTAGAGACTGCTGCAATTACAGCGCATCCAGCGGTTCCAGCGCATCATCCACACAGACACCCGCTGTAAGCTTTCTGGATGGCGGTTCAGCTCGTCCATTGTGGCATCTCGTTCCAGCGCCTGGGGGTTTCTATGGCTGCCGTCAAGCACACGCCCCATTGAGCCCCTCTCCACTCCCCCAAGACCCCCTCTTACACTTCCACAATCCATCCACCACCACTCCTTCTGCCTCTGTTTTTTTTTTTATCTCGCTACTCCACACATCCCATCCCATCATTATCCCAAACACCCCCTCCAAACCCAAGACCACACACCCTCCTTCATCCACCACTCGCTGCCGCTGAGCTCTCCTCTCATTACGAATACTTGCTGCTGCCAATATACATAACCGCCAGCACTGCCGCCTCCTTCTTCCCACGCTTGCCTTTTCTTCCCTCCTTCCTTCTCAAGGCCGACACTCATCAATAATCGTCTTGCTTCTCTGCTTGATCGCCAGCAGCCTTCACTCCTTTAAACTTCCTCATCGCCCACCACTCATCGCTTTCTACATTCCCGCACCACTCATCTCCCCGTCTGCTTGGTGTTGTACGCGGAACCTTTCGACACCCGCTTACGTCGTTTCCCTGTCTTGGTTCCTCCGGCCGTTTGCGCGCCCGAATCGAAACGACCATAACCTCTCTTCGCTTTCAAGATGCCCGGTCCCAAGCCCAAGCTCGAGGTCGCCACGCCTCTCACCAGCAACTTTCCCTCTGAAATCACATCTGCCGCTTCACTCACCTCCATCAACACGGCCACACCCCTCTCCGGCCTGGGCCGGCCCCCCGTCCTATACAAGGCCGAACCGGACTTTGTCAGGACGCCCATCACACCACCGCCCGCCTACGCCGATTTCCTCACCAAGGCCATGCCCAGCAACTCGCCAGCCGTCTCGCCAGTCGTGGTCGCTGCCGAATCTACGACGCCCAATTCTTCTTCTCCTGCCGCCGACGCGAGCGAAAAGGCCGACGACAGCAGCATCAGCAGTACCAGCAGCGCCAGCGCCGCCAGCGTCAAGGACAATGGCTCGGCCTCGACGTCGCCCGCCACTTCTACGGCCTGCAGCACCAAGTCCTCTTCACCCACCTCGGCCACAACCCCCTCTGCCTCGGAAAAGGCCTCGGCTGTCGAAAGAGCCCTGGCTTTGGCCTCTGCCTCTCTTGTGCCCCCGAGCCCCTTCACCAAGGCGCCCATGTCTGCGCCGCCCACTGGGCCAACCTCGTTTCCCAGCTTCATGCTGCCCCCCAGCCCGGCCATATCCAACCTCGACTCGCCCATGAGTGCCGTCCCCTTGAGCGCTGCCCCGATGAGCGCCGTCAGCTCACTGCTCTCACCGTACAGCGGCCGCACCGCTCGCTCCGTTTTTGACTGGGACGCCGCCCTCAGGGCTCACTACGCCGATCAGAGAAGGACGAGGTCGCGCACCAGCGTCCGCAACATTCGTGAGGTTGTGACAAGGACCGTCACCTATACCCCGCGCATGGAGCCCGCTCCCCGCGGAAAGAGACGCAAGGTTGAATAGTCAAAACCCTTGCCCTCCAACTTTACAGTTTTCGACTGGTTTCGAGACTGACTTTTTGCATTTTACTGAGACGACGTTATGACGTGCATGGTTGCTGCCCGGTCAGCAGCCGTGCAACACCAATATCAGCAACTTGACCTTCTTGGGATTGCATATGAGCAAAATCTCTTTGGCACCAGAGTTTTGTTTAAACCCATCCTGTTTTCTTATGTTTTTTTTACCATATATTCATATCAAGTGTTTTAGACGATTTTCCCTTTTCACATTGCTTTATACCTCCGGGAGTTTTACGGGGAGCACCAAAAACCACAAGGATGACGCTTCGGTGCTAATGCGCTGGCCGATGCTGAAGGCATCCACGATTTTACGCTACAATATTGGGAGAAGGATAGGCGCTAGGATGGCATGACGGATCAGACAAGTACTTGCAGAGCTCGTGTTGCTCTCGCGGCTTGTGTTGTTGTCTTGTCTCTTTTTTTTTTTTTTTTTTTTGTTTTGCAAATCTTTCGCTTGGATTTTGTATTTAGCATGGCCTTTGACGAGTATTTGGACATGCATGCTGTGGGAACAGTTCAAGATGTGAAAGGTGGTTCGCACCGACAGGCATCAACCCACTTGTTGTCGGTTCTCTACCACCAAGAGTCACAGACACATTAGGTAGCAAAGCGTGTGACTTGTTCTCCATCTCTGGCTCCAAGTGTCCATCTTTGTCCCGATCTGTATTGTGATTTGATGTCTGCGGCGATGCCATGTCTCAGCCATGGCCGAGGGCTATGCAGAGTGGACAGCACAGCCTACTTTCAAGTACCGAGCCGATGTGAACGCACACGCACCAAGCCACCACGATGACTCAAGGCAGCGGTCCATGGGGGCCAAGAATGTAAAGCCTATGACTGGACACTGGGCGGCGGGAGGGTTACAGTAATCATAGCGACGCAGACGCACGGAATGCTCAAGGGACTAGCAATTGAGCTTACAACCTGCCTTCAACATATGCGCGCGCGCGGGGGGGGGAGCCGTGCAAGGGAAACACGGCAAAGCAGCGAGGTTATTTTCACCCTCGGACAAGGCGCGAGTGGCCTATCCGAAACCCCAAGCATACGGAGTATTTTCATGTTTTTAAAAAAAGATTGTATGCAATGATACGCTGCAGCAACGGCGTCAGCCAAAACATGGGTGTTTTTGTCGGGGGGTTGTTTTTTTTTCTTCCTTACTGATAGACTAGTTGCACTTGCATTGCAGTAGGTAGCATTGATAGTAGTACCGGCATAATAGTTGGACACGCCTCCCCTCCCTCCCCTTCCTATTCCCCACCCCAGCCTTTTTTTGCCCCGATCTACATGTTATTTTCTTTGAGATTTTTTGAAAAATATATAGATAAACTGTATAGTGGATCAATTGTACTTGACCACGCGCGGCAGGGATCGAATGTTTGTAAAATGGGACATGATCAAAAAAAGCCCGTCAGCCCTCTCTCTCTCTCTCCTTTTCCAGATAGGCGCCAAAAACCAATTTACATAGCGTGGAAGGGGGGGGGGGACAAGGAAAGCCCTTGTATTAGCGCAGCGCTGGTATAGCTGAAACGAAAAGAGCCGGCGGCTTCATGATTTGGCTTCCGAGGGAGGAGGGGAAGATGGGTTTAAAAAAAGAGACGCTGTTGTGCGTGGGAAAAACAAAAAAGTTCATCATGATGGAATCAAGATAGTTTCTACACCGGACAATGGCAAATCGTGTAAATACTCGTGCCCCCCCCACCCCCCCCCACCTGCCTTTTGGCCCGTAGTAGAACAGAAGCGTCAAAGTTTCATGAGCACTGAAGAATGAGATTGGAAAACGCGCATCCCTGTAAATACAGGAATTCAAACCATCAGATTGGGGGCATTGGCCTCACTGGACAGTGACTTGTTACTGATAGGCACTACCTAGGTAGATGTGCTCTGCTGTGGCTTGAGGGAGCTCCTTGTTTCTCCTCGCAGCGATGCTACAACCACTTTTGTGCGACATTATATTATATATAGTTACCGGTATATCTATCTACTAGCCAAGTCGTTGTAAGCCATCAACCTTTCTTTTCTGCAGTGGGGGTACTTTGGTAGTTGCGTTGCGAGAGCAGAGTGGAATAGTTGCATGAATGTTTGAATATTCGTCTTTTATTTACCCATCAATTCTCCTATTCCAATCGTGGCTTGATGATGCGCATCCGAGTCCTATTCACCACTGTTTTTCCCCTTGCCCTCCCGTCCTTGCCCCCACAAGCAGACAACATTGGAGGCGCAGTACTAGTAAAGAGCTGGACCTTGCATCGACAACAATTCTTACACTTTTTTTTTTAATATTATTTTCAACTTCTTCAGCACATGCGGCCTGTCTCTCTCCGTGTTTCTCATACCGCCTTTTGAGGCTTCGTCCAGGGGGGGTTATGATGCATCATCTGACAGGGAGACCTTTGACCACCCCAGACTTGTGCAACACCCGCCACTGTCTTTTTTTTTAATACCATGATCTGCCTTTTTTTTTCCGAGTTTTCTTTCACATTTATCATCATGTATAGTGTTTGCCCATCTTCTGTGCAACTGAATTGAACGCTGTCACGTCAACGGTAATACGCCAACCTGTTTGTGTGACGAGCTCCCCCCCCCCAGCCCAAACCCACCACCCGCTTATTCTCGTGCGTGTTGGCCGAGTACCATCGACCTGGGGGCGGGTAGAAGCGAGGGAGGCAAGGCAAACAAGCACTTGTTTTGTATTCATCGAGTCTCTGCAACAGGGTACGATGTGCTATGATGCGCCCTTGTTTCGTATTTTTATCGTTGCGGCCCTTGCGCGTATCGCCTTGGGGCAACTCTTCCCTCCTCGCTTCAGCCAGACAGCTTTCCCACATGTATTAGCTGTATTATCTGGGCTGATTGGGGCAGGTTGTTGAGTCCTCTTTGCTCCTCCTCGGCAATTGCCCACGGTTCTGTCTCATTGGATTCCCAACTCCAAGCTAAATTGCAAGCTAGATTTACTCCCATGTTCCGCGGTGGGGTGAGGAATGGGAGTAAAAGAAGTTTCCTCCACATGTGATCGGCCTGATATCTCAAAAAACCTAGGCTGTTCTCGACTTACACCTCTGATAATTGCGGATGTTCCCATGAATTTTCTGTAGAGGGGCACGAGGGGCTACGGCGGCACGTAGCACATCGCGGGCTCCGTCACTTGCATAAATCAGACTACCCCCCCCCCCCCTCCCCCTCCTTCGCCAGTGTCAGCGAGTTGCTTGTATAACACCAGCCTCGGGTTTTGCTCACCTATTTCTCTCTATCCTGAAAAAACACATACGAGACGTCAATGGCTATTCTCTCCCCCAGATGCCTGGATAACAAGTTGCATTCCCCCCAGCCCTCCTCCCCTTGGCCTTCCCACACCCCCCTGGGCCAGGCTGGGCCAGTCAGTGACGAGCTCTAAGCGCCAGACGGCCGGTTCACGACTCGCTTCATTGGCTAGTGCCCCTGCAACAGCTCATCACCCACTACGGCCAGCATCGGCCTCTTGATTGGTAGTTCTTTAAGCGCCCGTCATGGTGGAACCTAAACCCCGGGACGAGGGGGTGTGCACTGTGGAGAGAGAACGTTCTGCTCTTCCCTTGTCTTGCCCAAGATTTGGGGATTTGGCTCGTTTTAGCTTATTCGGTCCCTTGTCTATAACTAATAGTGGCTTCTCTCATATTGTCTTGTCGACTTTTGCTGCTCCTCCTCCTTATCCTCGGCTTTTCTCCGTCCATTGTCATTTCAACAGGACGATTCTCGCTCCTAAATCATACCACGGGGTCGAGTCGATTCGGGCGCTCGCAGCATCACGGACCTCTTTGCTGCGCTCGCGTCGGCTCCTCACGGCAAACGTCCGGCCACCATGCTGCACTGCGGAGTCAAGCATAATCGACAGAGCTGAAAATATGCTTTCGGCCCAGTAGTGTTTCTGAGCTGTAAAAAAAAAAACAATAGCTGCATACTCTATTGTCCACTTTCATGATCGGCCTGGGTCCTGCAGGCGCATTGCAGTAGACCCGTAGCTGGCACAAGTGCAAGCACACGCTACCACTGTACAAGTCAACTTACTTGATCTCTCGTCTGGCCAATGCAGAGCTCCTCTACTCACCCTCAATCCCTCGTCACGTTGTCCATGTGGTCATGTTACTCTCTCGAGAGTTGAGGCTTCGAGTTCGAGACAAGTACAAAAGAGTCATGCTGCATGCTTGTCTGTTGGTGCAAGCCGCCAAATGATGTGCCACTGTTTCCGATACATAATCTGCCCATGGATAGCCATATGACGCCTTCCTGAGCTAGTGTCAAGTATCAGTGTATACCATATACACTCCACTACCAGTGAGCCGCTCGAAACAATACCACCCTGCTTTCCCCAGCTCCTGCGTAATCCACGCGGATCATGTGCCTATTCTCGTACTCTCGCTTCTTTTGTAAGATGCTCTGTACTGTAGTAGAGGTTGCGCCACATGAGCAGCATGGACCACGATGCAGTGTTCGCTTCATCCTGCCTGCGTGACTCCTCTCTTTCGGCACGTAGTCCCCCGAAAGAAACACATCCTAGATCTGGTCGTCACAGTCACCGCCGGCTCAAGACGCCGTCGAGCTGATGGGCTGCTGGCGAGTGCTGCCGGCCACAGCTCCCTTTTGGCGGGCGGGCGGGCGGGCGGGCGGGCGTTGCCCAATTCTTTGCGACGCTGGGAACCATTCCCTCTTCAGCCCACTTCACGAACTTCTTTGGCGACGGCATTGCAAAGAGCAACCTGGACCCCGGCTGCTGTCAACACGTGGATCCATACTCGTTGCGTTTCACTCAAGCGGTCATTCTCGCTCTTGACCTCCACAAACATCACCTCTCCCTTGCGCGCCCCCAAGCCACCATCAGCTGCATCTTTGGTGCGCCATAGAATCAAGTCTGGAATACCGCCACCCCTCTGCTTGTATTCTTGTGCCATGACTTTGCAAATTGCCGCCAAAGCGTCTCCATCAAAGCATCTTACAAGCTCCACTAGGTCATCAATCTCATAGTCCCAGTTGAGTCCCACGACCGCTGTCCGTCGCTCGTGTTCGCGCTCCCACACTGATCGGACAAGGTGCTCGGCGCCGCCATTTCCAATCTCGACAAGCCTGTGATTGATCTCTGACGCTCTTGTAGGAAAAAAGACGTCCGTGTGCAAGTCAAGAGGGCATGTCTGAAAAGCCGTCTGGAACACATTTGGTATATAGAGGAAAAGTATGTCGTAAAAGAGATACGCAAAGAGCGTTCTGATGATGCGACCCTCGGAGTGGAAACCCTTCCACCCCTCTGCACGGAAGTGGCTCAAACACATCTCTTCAACGCTGCACTCACCCTCCGAATCCAGTTCGTCAAGCCAAATGGTTTTGGAAGGAATGCCGATATTGCCCGGCTTGAGTTCCGTTTCTCGCTTGAGCTGAATTCCTTGTACCGTAATTTCCAGAGGCTTCGCCAACTTGACGTGACCAAAGTCATGCTGAAGTCGCTTTGGTATGCGCAATTTCCTCTCCAACTTCACGAGTCGCTTCTGTAGGCCAAAGTGGAACGTCAAATGGCAATCAGGATCTTGAAGCGCCATTTCGCAAGTGGCAGTCGCTGTTTTGTTCCATTCTTTTTTTCGCCGCTCTAGCTCCGCTGTGGCATATGGCTCACCCAACTTGGCCATGTAGTTCTCTTCCAGCAAGGCTTTGCGCTGATACCAATCGCCTCGGCGGGCGAGATGAAACATTTTTTGTCCGAGGAGCTCTTTCAGCAAATCGTGCTCGCGTTGGTATTCTTTGAATTTTCCCATCGCAAAGCCTGCTTTGGCAAGAATGCGCGTATAAGAATGGCCTGGGTTGAAGCGGCGCAAGTATGCTCCCTCTCCAAACTCGTAAACCGTTTGCTCCTTGTGCTTCTCTTCTTCCAGAAGCCTTTTCCAACGAGGGTATATGGTGTCAAAAATTTCAAGAATCCGTTCGCATCCCTTGTCCAAAACCGCTCCACTGCCTTCCAGGCAGAGATCAACCTCTGCTTCCAGCCGAATCGCGGCTTCAAATTCCAAAAGGTGCTCCCGAGATGCGAATATGGTGCTGGTACGACAGACAATGTACTCGGGAAAGTTCCTGCGAGCAATCTTGGCGAGAATGATAGTCGTCAATGACTTTTCGGTCCATTCTGTCGATCGATAGAACACGAGATGTACCCTCTCAAACAACTTGAATACAACAGACGAAAGTCGGATGCACGGACCAAGGATCTCTGCCACTTTCGAGAAGAACACGTTCTTCTGCTTGGAATCTTCACGTTCTAGCTTCACAACTGAGCGGCCCGAGTCATCCGAGCCCGTTGATTCGCGACTGTTTTGTCTGCTGAGGCCCATATCCATGAGACCAGTCTGCTTCCGGCTCACTTGCGATAGACTCCGAATTAATTCAGGTTTCGTTCGCCCTTGTATCTTTGTTTCCTTTGCAAGAGTCTTCAGCTCATCCAAATAAAGCAACGACGCTGCCTCTTCCATGTCAGTGAGCAGTGTTTCAGAGGTATCAGCAAAGGTAAACGTAGACCCGAGCCTCTCATCTTCGACCTCGATTCCATCCACCTCACTAGTAGCAACATCCTGCAATGGGCTACTCGGAAGACATCTGAGCTGCTGCAGTGTAGTAATTGGCACTTCAAGGTTCGAGATATCGTTGTAGTAGCCTAATCGGGATGATCTGTGCCAAGCAGCCGTCTTTCTTAGAAAAAGTCGCACATACCTGCACCTTGGTCAGCAACGCTTCCATCGCTTGTTTCATTCGACGTACAAGTACTGCGCTTCATAATCCAAAGACTTCCATTGGCTGAATACGCTGAGTTCGCGCTTGTCGAAAAGCCTTGATTCATCCTCGAGCACTGTGTCCAAGGCCAGGTTGAAGGCGTCCACATAAATTGAACTTCTGCCCTTGGTCCATAGCGGTTTCTTTTTGTCTGGCGCTTCCTCCGTGACGCTTGCTTGGGATGATTTGTATTGTTCGTATGCTTCAAGAGCTGCCTCGTCTGGCTGCGTCACTGGCAAAGCATTTTCAACGTCCGTACTTCTCTCTGTTTGGTTTCGGACGCCAGCAGATAACCAACCCTTTTCTTCTATCAATTTGTTTTCGTCAACATCAAGTACAGACTGCTCGGATTCTTCCGAGTCCAAGAAGTTGATTCCATCCGTCTTCAATCGCTTCAATGGGGGGGCATCTATCTCAGCATCAGAGATTGCATTCGACAACACGTCAGAGCCGGCTCTTGATGTCAGCTTCTTGACAAATGCATCCATTGTGCTTAATACATGCTGAACAACAGTCTTTTGCTTTCCCCTTCGCGAGAGAATTTTTGAACTGCGAGTTCGTGTACAGGGTGGCTGAGACGCGTACCTGTTCACGTCCACGCACGCGAAGTCAGGTGATGCCTTAAGTGGCAGTTCGAGCAGCCCCGCCAACGATCGGCGCAAGGAGCTGGCTTAACAGGTGACCCGTCGCGTCCGCCTCGCGAAACCGCCAATTGCCAATTGAACTAGCAAACATGGCCGATGAAATCACTCCAAGCGAACAGGCATCAGACACGGTCGCCCATGCCGCCGTCAACGGGGCTGATACAGCTGCGGCAACCTCGACTCTTGACGCACCGCATATAGATGTGGTGATGACAGACACAGCAATTGATCAAGCTGTACGGCATGCCTCCCACTTGACTCTTTCGTATTATTGACCGATCGAGACAGTCTCCTGCTCTTGCGAATGCTGCTGCGAGTCCAGCTCCAGCTAGAAACGGCACACCAGCCCAAGCATCTCGTGCTCCCTCGGTCCATCCCGATCCAGGTTTCAGCATACCTTCCGAGGCCGTCCCTCATGGGGACTCGACGCGACGCTATTTGAACACCAAGGTCACCGGCGCTCTTCTCGAGGGAATGAAGATGCTAGCCAAAGAACAGTGCGTCAGGGCGACAAACGCTTGCCTCGTGGAACGCTAACACAAACCAGGCCAGACGATCCTCTACGGGTACTTGGTGAATACCTGATACAGAAAGCAAATGAAATCGAAGGCTCAAATTAGTTTGCAAGTCAATTGTCGAAAAGTCACCGACAATGTCGATTTATGCATTATCTAGGCGTTATACAGGATATGGGGTAATTCACATTCATAATATGAGCATTTGGGTGTATAAGTTTTTTATAGTAGTCAAATTGCTATTCATTTGAGCATTTGACTACCTGTATTAGTCCGCTAGGACTGGCGCATAAGCATCATGGCTCTAAATGCAGGTGTATTTTCTTTTCCACGAAATAATTCCCCAACTCCGAACCAGGGAAGTCCACAGCGGCGCGGCACGAACTCGACTAGGATTTTCTCCGTTTAAGCGACAATCGTGCTGGCGGTAGCGGACTCGTACTTCCAGGTAGGAGGAAGGACACCGACGGTCTTGTAGTAACGAGCCAGACGGTGGATACGTGACTCGATAAGAATAAGGCGGAACTTGGAGTCCTTGTCCTTGCGGTTGCGCTCGAGGTGCTTGCGGACGGCGACAGCCTGAGGAGAAGGTTAGCAAGCAATCCGACACTAAAGCGCCAGCAGATAGGCGTGCAGTGCGCCGAGAATCATGGCATACCTTCTTGATAAGCATGTACAGGTCCTCAGGAAGCTCGGGAGCGAGGCCTATAATCACTCTGTCAGTCAAAACCGCACAGAGGCATAAGATGTATGATTGTCTTTCGCAAGAGCGAAGAGATCAATCTCATATGTATATCCATCACAATATCGCCATCATGTTCAGGGGTTCGTACCGCTCGACTTGAGAATGCGCAGAATGCGGTTACCTAGAAAGCCATCGAAATTAGCATCCGAGTTTCCTCTTTCATCGTAGAGATTGGACATCGTCGCGTCCAGAATTCGGCGCATTTACGTACCAGTGACAAGCTTGACCTGGGAGACACCGTGAGAGTCACGCAGGATGACACCAATCTGCGAAGGGGTAGCACCCTTTCTGGCGAGCTTGCAGATCTGCTCGACGACCTGCTCGGGAGTGGTCTTCAGCCAGCTGGGAGCGACGCGGCTGTAGGGGAGGGCGGAGGCGGAGATACCCTTGCCGTTGCTGTGAAGTCTACCCATGTTGTCGGTGGTTGTCGGTTGTCGTACGTTGAGGTTGGAGGAGTCGTGATGGATTTTTCCCGGACTGGCGCGATGAAGTTTGGGGAGGCGGTTCACGAGCACTAGGCTCGGGTTGTGTGGAGCGGTGCAAATTTTCGCTTAGTTAGGGCAGATTTGTGCGTGGTGCGCCGTCGTCTGAGAGCTAGTCCTCTTTCATGTATTATCACGTGATAAACCAGGAGTGTCTTGGCAACCTGACTTCGCTGCCGTCCGTCTCCGCCAAAACTTTTTGAGCATCGCGTCTCAGTCTTTCACAGCTAGCCGTTGACCTCACTCTTGTCGCGGGAGCATTGGGAAGGCTACCACACGCAGCGCCTTCTCTTATTCGTAAGTTATCTTCCAGCCTTACACACAACCTCAACCGCTATCAACATGATGATACGAACACTTTGTTTTACTTCTGGTACCTCTTAAGTTAGAGGGCCCTTGGGCTCTCACTGCACTTACTGGACTTCTGATTTCACTCTCTGCCACGCTTCAAAATCACGAATTTTTTTGAAGGACAGTTTGCTAACCTGCAAGTAAGATTTGTAAACTCCACGTTTGTAGCGAATCATACCCCGACCGTAAATCACGAACTCGACGCCAACTTAGTATTTCGTCCCCAAGCTCTCCCGACATAGTCGCCAATAGTTTCTCAATTTCAGGACGATTCTCACCAACCCTGGATTCCCCATTTGCTGTAGTAATCAACGATTGTACAATACATTTTATTTAGACAACAAAGAAATGGCTGAACGTGAACGCAAATGATCACACAGGGGCGAAGCTGAAGCCTAGCGACCTTATATCCTGTTCGTTTTCCCCAGCCTGCTTTACCAAGCACTAACATCGAAGTTCTCCTATGTAGTTCGTTAGCAAGCTTTTTAAAGGAGGGTGAACAATGATACGAAAACCTACCTCGGGAAAGTACGTCGTGACAACGGTTCTGTCGGCAAACTTTCTGCCAGCCAGTGCCTTAAGGGCGCTGGTCGTAGCGTCTACCGATTCAAACTTGACGAAAATGCGGCCGACACCGGCTGATTGACGGCTCCCACCGGCAGGACGTGGTACCTTAAGATCCAGAATCTTGCCGTACTTGGAGCACTCGTCCCGCACGTCATCGCAGATTTCTGTAACAGTGTTAGTTCCCATATGCTAGTCGACGTACAAGTCGTCGTTATTACCTTCGTAGTCATCATTATCAAGCAGTTCCTCAGCCGTAACCATGTTCAGAAGCTGTAGAACTCTGGTGGCTTCGCCTCCATTTCCTTGACCAGCGAGGTTGCTGATAGCATTAATACCGGCATCAAAGTTGGCCACTTGCGTTCCACCGATGCAAGCCTTGGTGATTTTGAGCGGCTTGCCGCCGACATCCATGCCACTGAGGGCCTTGAGAGCCGCCTCGTTAGCAGTAGCAGGCTCGGCATACTCGGCAAATGCGATGCCCTAGGATTTGGTTAGCGTGAATGCAGAGACGAAGGGTAGGGAACACAAACTCTTGATTCCTCCGTGGTTCTGTCTTTGACGAGCACAAAGGCTTTGGGCTTGCCAAAGGCTGCGAGTAACTCCAAAACCTGCTCCTCGGTGAGAAATGGTGGCAGGTTTGTGATGGAGAGCTTGTGAATGGTATCAGGTACTGAATCGGACACGACGTCGGGATTGTACACGATATCATCTGGTACAGCAGGCATGACATAGTCCTTGGGACGACGGATGCTGAGTCCTGGGCCGTTGGCCTCCATCGAAATTCCGTCAAGAGCAAGTGCAACCGTAGCATCGCCCGTATTCTTGAACTCCAGAACAGCAAAAGACTTATCATTCGAGAGCTGGCTTAGTGCGCAAGGGTCCGTGGCCGAAATGACATTGAGACCATTCAGCTGCAAGTTAAAGAAAGCAACAAGCGCGTCATCAGTCGTTCCGCTGGGAAGATTGGAAACTAGAAGACGCTTGGCTTGTCGTGAGTTACTGGCCTTTAACCCAGCGCTACTGACTTGGCCGCCAGCAGGTTGGTTCATGAAAGCTTGAAGCTTGGTAGGGTCCATCTGCTGTTGTCGCGGCGCGCCAGGCAGAGGGAACATGCCCGACATTTTCGCTTGCTCCGATGTGACAGCCTCATAGCCAGGAGGCTTGATATCCCACTGCGTCATGCGGCGCTTTCGCTCCAGGACAGGGATGACATCGGTCAGATCGGGCGTGGGCTCACGGCGCTTGGGAGGGGACGGGCTTCGGCGTTCTTGCTGGCGAGCGAATCCGTCGTCGCGGCGGTCTCTACCCCCACGACGATTCTCATCAAATCCGTCACGATCGCGTCTGCCATGGCCGTCATCATCGCGTCTAGCATCGCGGCGCGAGCTGCCGCGATCTCTGTCCCATTCTCTGTCGCCTCGACGGTCGCGGCCTCCCGTGTATCGCTCCTCGCGTTCCCTATCTCTATGGTTTCTGCTGGAAGCATATGCATCGCCGTCTCGGTCTCGGTCACGGCGTTGGCGGTGGTCGGGCGATCGCGAGCGTCTTCTGTCTCTGTGTCTGTCTCGTCGGTCGTCGCCGCGGTCACGACGATCACCACGATCGCGGTCGCCTCTATCGCCACGTTCGCCTCGGTCGCTGCGTGAGGGCTGTTTGCTGTTAGCATAAAGTCGTTCACATGGGGAAAGTAGGCCCTCATACCTGATGATCTCGTCGGCTGTCGCCTTCTTCCGTCGCAAGCATCTTGTCAGCGTTGGGTCTATTGCACCAGCTAGCGGTCGACTCACCTCTAGACGAATAGTTGTCGCCGTTCATGATGCCAATTTAATCTTGCGCCTGTCAATTACAGGGCGCTTCTCCTAGATTGATGGAGACGGGAGCTCATAAACGGCCTGAGGTCCAAGAAGGTAGAGGCAGAGTTCGCGTCTTGACGGTGTTGCGTCTGTGAAGCTGGAAGCTTTTCTGCTAATGGCGCCAAGCTGTTTCGGGCTTAGACTCTTTCTTGTCCCTTGTGCTGCGAGAACGAAACCCCGTTCTAAGAACCTGAAAGAGTAACAGAACATGTCAAAATATAGTGAATCATATGCTTTATTTACCTTACGTTTTGAGTTCCTGATTGTTTATTGTGTTCATCTTCAGAGAACTACGTAGTACATGTATATACCTGAGCTACCTAGGTTGCCAGGTACGGACTGGCCTCTGGTGAGGTGGTTCGCTAAAATCTTTACAGCGCCTGAAGCCCCTCAGCCTCAGCCGTTGCCCCTGTTGTGTCGCCACCGTGTGGCATGGCTTTAGCGGCTGGAGGTCGGCCATCTGCATTGAAGAGCTGTACACCTCTTGTCTTGTTCCATTGCGCTTCACAGCGCACCGACTATTCATTGCTGAAAAGACGGCCCGCTTGCGGCTTCAATTGTGTGACTATGGCGATGAATCGCGCGACCGGTTGGCAGAAATTACCCGTCACACTTGCAGAGCTTTGCATAGACACAACTCTGCGATGTGGCCAATCTTTTAGGTGGCGTAAAATCAACGATGAGTGGTATTTCTGATCCCTACACTGCACCATGGTTTCTTTTACATACTTACTACTATAGGACTTGTGCGCTTCATGGCCGCATCTTATCCCTGAAGCAAGACTCCCAGAATGTTCATTACAGGACAATTTGGCCAAGCCTGCAGACGGGGCTTGCTAGACATCCCATCATTGAGGCTGATGACACAAAAGATCTGCTGCAGCATTACTTTAGTCTGCACCTCAATCTTGCCGATCTATATGAACAGTGGTCAAAGGCAGACCCCAATTTCGCTAAGAAAGCCCCCGAGTTCGCGGGAGTACGGATATTAAGTCAGGATGCTTGGGAGGCCTTGGTAGGCTTCATTTGCAGCAGCAACAACAACATAGCTCGAATATCCCAAATGGTAAGATGGCTGCCTCAGTTTCACCAACTTCTCAAGCTAAAAGTGAAGCTAGGTTCACAAATTGTGTATACATTATGGGCCATTAATTGGATACGTCGGCGATGAGCCCATTCACGATTTTCCCACACCAGAAGCTCTTTCTGGAAGTAAAGTCGAGAGTCACTTGCGGGAGCTTGGGTTCGGATATCGCGCAAAATACATCGCCCAGACTGCTCGTGTCATTGCCAAAGAAAAGCCAGCAGGCTGGCTTGAAACGCTACGAAATCCGGAATCTGCTATAAAAATCTTGGACAAGGCTGCGCCTGATAATATTCCAACTTACAGAGCGGCCCACGAAGAACTTCTTGCTTTGACCGGTGTCGGGCCCAAAGTAGCAGACTGCGTGTGCCTCATGGGGCTCGGCTGGGGAGAATCTGTCCCCGTCGATACCCATGTTTGGCAAATTGCGCAACGGGACTACAAGATGGGAAGGTCTAAAACAAAGACGCTCAACAAAGCCATGTACGATGCGGTCGGCGACCACTTTAGAGGTATCTGGGGAAGTTACGCTGGCTGGGCTCATTCCGTGTTATTTACCGCCGATTTAAAATCCTTTGCTGATCGGCCGCTGAAACGAGAACTAGTCTTTGAAAGCGAAATAACGCCCGAAAACAAAGACTCGGATCAAAGTAGCCAGAAAAGAGTCAAAGCGGAAAACGCCGTTAAGGTGAAGCCAGAACAGGTAGAAGCCGCTGTGTTGGACATGGAATTACCCGCTAAGAGAAGACGAACGCGGCGCCGGCTCTAACCCCAAGCCATGACGAATCCATTCGTGGAATGCAGTGAGGCTGTATAAATGTATATAAAACTAGTATAATGATTTGAATAGTTTATCTGTTTTTTTTTTCCTTTGCTTCCCAAATTCTGTAATTTTCTGAGGTGCTACAGTGTTCCCAACCTCTTCCCATAAGTTGCGGCGGCAAATCCTCGGAATGGGCCACCAGACACTCTAGACTTTTTCGCCCCCTCGTGCCAAAGCTGCCTGGAAAACTTCAACATAAGCTACCTGTTGCACTGCAATTTACTCATGCGCAACGTCGGCGCCTCGATCGCCCCTTGCACCCTGGAACCGGGATGAAGCTGGAAATATACTGATTCAAGATGTCTGACGCGGATTTCGAGACGATCAAAAAGCTCCAGCAGGAGCGCAATGCTGCTTCTGCCGCAAAGAAGGGAACGCGTTCCTCGACCCAGCGGACAGACTCGACCAAGCAAAAGCTGACTGACAGTGCCGACAATGACCTGTACGATAACGATGGCGGCGACAAATTTGCTGGCTATCACACGAGCCTTCCCATGGCCAACGATGACGATGAGATGGACGACGTGGATAACACGCGACGCCTCGTTGGTCAGTATACGGCTACCAGTGAGATCATCAACGAATTTGCACGAGGCGATGGCGTCGAGGAGGACGATATTCTGGCCGGCAAAGGCGAAAAGAGCGGCCGTATTGTCGACCGTGAAACCGATTACCAAAAGCGCCGCTTCAATCGTGTGCTGACCCCTACCCGCGCGGACCCATTCGCGGAAAACCGACAAGCTGGCGCAGCTGAAAATGGTTCCAACTACCGCGAGATCATGGAAGAGCGCGAAATCGAACGCGAAGAAGAGCGAGTGCGACGCGCAATTCAATCCAAGCAGGAATCTGGCGATATTGACAACGATGCGCGGCCGGCTTTGACTGAAGGTGACAAGGAGAATGCCGAGGCTGGCTCAACGGAGGCCGTCGCTGCAGGTCGTAAGCGCAAGAAGAGGTGGGATGTCGGCGAGGACGGCCAAGCCTCGGCTGAGGAGACAGCCAAACCGAAACGCTCCCGCTGGGATCAGGCGCCTGCTATTGGCGGGCCTCTTGAAGGCGACGCTCCCAAGAAGCGTTCTCGTTGGGACCAAGCTCCCTCTGCGACACCCATTGCCAACGCAGGCCTCGCTACACCTGCTCCTCAATCTCAGTCTGCTATGATGCCTGCGACTTTCGGAAGCGACATTCGCAACTTGGCCATCAGTGACGAGGAGCTGGACCTACTACTTCCCGGTGAAGATGAAGGATACAAGATTCTTCAGCCACCGCCAGGATATGAGCCTACCCGCGTTGCTCCCCACAAAATGGTTGCGCCAGTTGAGCAGAGCGGCTTCATGATGCAAGACCCCGACCAGGTCCGTCTCGGAGGCAAGCCAATGCCCGCTGAGATTCCAGGCGTAGGAGATTTGCAGTTCTTCAAGGCCGAAGATATGGCATATTTTGGCAAGCTGACTGATGGCTCCGACGAGAACTCGCTATCGGTTGAGCAGTTGAAGGAGAGAAAGATAATGCGCCTGCTGCTCAAGATCAAGAACGGTACACCACCTATGCGAAAGACAGCTCTCCGGCAAATCACAGATAATGCGAGAAATTTTGGTGCTGGTCCTCTTTTCGATCAGATCCTCCCCCTCCTTATGGAAAAGACTCTTGAAGATCAAGAGCGTCATTTACTCGTCAAAGTTATCGACCGCATCCTTTACAAACTTGATGACCTTGTGCGACCATACGTACATAAAATCCTGGTGGTTATCGAGCCTCTGCTCATCGATCAGGACTACTACGCCAGAGTTGAGGGTCGGGAGATTATCTCAAACCTATCCAAGGCTGCTGGCTTAGCCACCATGATCAGCACCATGAGACCAGATATTGACCATGTCGACGAATATGTCCGCAACACCACTGCCAGAGCCTTTGCCGTCGTTGCTTCTGCACTTGGTATTCCCGCTCTCCTCCCATTTCTCCGCGCCGTTTGCCGAAGCAAGAAATCCTGGCAAGCCCGTCACACTGGTGTCAAGATTGTGCAACAAATTCCCATCCTGATGGGATGTGCCGTTCTACCACACCTGAAGGGACTTGTTGACTGCATTGGACCCAATCTGAATGATGAGCAGACCAAGGTTCGAACAGTGACTAGTCTGGCAATTGCTGCTCTTGCCGAAGCATCGAATCCATATGGTATCGAGAGCTTTGATGATATTTTGAACCCTCTCTGGACCGGTGCGCGCAAGCAGAGAGGTAAGGGTCTGGCTGGTTTTCTCAAGGCTGTCGGATTCATCATTCCTCTCATGGACGAGGAATATGCCAACTATTATACGAGTCAAATCATGGAGATTTTGCTCAGAGAATTCTCCTCGCCCGATGAGGAGATGAAGAAGGTTGTTCTTAAAGTGGTGTCTCAGTGCGCTGCTACCGAAGGTGTTACCGCCGGCTATCTCAAAGAGCATGTTCTGGACGAGTTTTTCAAAAGCTTCTGGGTAAGGCGTATGGCCCTCGATAAGCGCAACTACCGTCAGGTTGTTGAGACAACTGTCGATATTGGCCAGAAGGTTGGCGTCAGTGAGATTCTGGAGAGAATAGTCAACAATTTGAAAGACGAGAGTGAAGCATACCGAAAGATGACTGTGGAGACGGTCGAAAAGATCGTTGCCAGTCTGGGCGCTGCGGATGTTGGAGAGCGACTCGAGGAGCGTTTGATTGACGGTATTCTACACGCGTTCCAGGAACAGAGTGTGGAAGACATTGTCATGCTCAACGGCTTTGGCTCCGTCGTCAATGCTCTCGGTACGCGATGCAAGCCATACCTCCCCCAGATTGTCAGTACCATTCTTTGGAGACTGAACAATAAGTCGGCCACTGTCCGACAGCAGGCTGCTGACCTCATTTCACGTATTGCCATGGTCATGCAGCAATGCGGCGAGGATGCCCTTATGGGTAAGCTCGGCGTTGTGCTTTATGAATACCTTGGTGAGGAGTATCCAGAGGTCCTGGGATCTATTCTTGGCGCTCTGCGCTCCATCGTTACGGTTGTTGGCATCTCGCAAATGCAACCTCCTATCAAAGACTTACTGCCGCGCCTGACCCCTATTTTGCGGAACAGACACGAGAAGGTTCAGGAGAATACCATCGATCTTGTCGGGCGTATCGCTGATCGTGGCCCTGAGAGTGTGAATGCCCGAGAGTGGATGCGCATCTGCTTCGAGCTCTTGGACATGCTCAAGGCTCATAAAAAGGGTATCCGCCGAGCTGCAAACAACACATTCGGCTTTATTGCCAAGGCTATTGGGCCTCAGGACGTCTTGGCGACTCTGCTGAACAACTTGAGAGTCCAGGAACGTCAGTCGCGAGTCAACACGGCTGTCGCCATCGGCATTGTTGCGGAGACCTGCGCACCCTTCACCGTGCTTCCTGCTCTGATGAACGAATACCGTGTACCGGAGCTCAATGTGCAGAACGGTGTGCTCAAGTCACTGTCGTTCTTGTTTGAGTACATTGGAGAAATGGCCAAGGATTATGTCTACGCTGTCACACCACTTCTCGAAGACGCCCTGACAGACCGTGATCAGGTCCATCGTCAGACCGCCGCTGCCGTGGTCAAGCACATTGCCCTTGGTGTCATGGGATTGGGATGCGAAGACGCCATGGTTCATCTGCTGAACCTGTTGTACCCCAACCTATTCGAAACCAGTCCGCACGTTATTGACCGAATCATCGAAGCCATTGAGGCCATTCGCATGGCAGCTGGCCCAGGTATTGTGCTTAACTACGTCTGGGCAGGTTTGTTCCACCCAGCGCGCAAGGTGCGCACGCCATACTGGCGCTTGTATAACGATGCCTATGTCCAGGCAGCTGACGCCATGGTGCCATACTATCCGAACCTGGAGGACGACAAGATTGATCGCCCGGAGCTTGCTATCATTTTGTAGAAAGATATCTACGAAAGAGGAAGAACAGCAGGGTCGGCGATGCCAGGGCCACCAAGACCATCGGGAACGGCATCATTATAACGCGTCCCACAGCGGGGTGAAATATGTATCTCTTTTATTATTTACTCTGTCAATGTACCATACCGGGAAAACAGACATGGGGGCAGAACAAGCTTTCATTTCTAGCATAGAGCAAGAAGGAGTCTGGAGGCATCATGCAATATGGGCGTTTTTTACTGCTGAAGCAAAGAGTTTTTATTGGTCTTAATCCCTAGGTAGAAATTACTTTAATGTCATTCTCAAAAAGCATTTTGCGTGACTTGCATTCACCGGTAATGAAGCTGCAAGACAGGAAAGTTTCAGATGGAGAGGCAGGGCATTCCACATCTGCGTCTTGTCCCAGCGGGCAGCAGTGTGGCCCGTGTCGCACCACCGGGCCTCCCGGGTCGCTGGTAGGGGTACCCAAGGCCAAGCTTTTTTCAAAGACGTCTACGGAGTACGGAGTACTACGTAAAAAGAACAAACATGATATTATCGAAGAGAGACATGAAGATCACTCTACCGTGTCTTGGAAGAAGGAGGGAGGGGAGTGCAGTGATTTCCAAGGGTTATTGGAAAGCACGTCAAGAGCAAACTTTGCAAGTGATTGAGGGAAAAGCTCCCGCTGGTATCTAGTTCCCTCATCTGACTTGTAAACAGATGCACGGAAGAGCTGTCATAAAAAATCTGGCACGGATGTATCGGGAGACTCATCCGGCCTTGGTCTCGATTCTTCAGCTTGTCAAATAAGCTGTCAGTCTCGGAACGTGATGCGCCAGCCATGTATACTGGGCAAGGCGCCCCCCCCTTCAAAAAGAAGGGCAATATTGCGAAGGGGGGGAAGAAGGGAGGGAAGGCCCCGGAAAGAGAAGGAGAGGGATAAAAAAGAATGCCCCGATGCCTGACGCCACAACTTTTCTCGCCTTGCGGGGGGAGGGGGGCTCGAGTGGAAAGGTGAAACACGCCTCTGTCTGTCTCACATTTTGGTTTGTTCTGCAGGGCCCATGGTGAACGAGCTTGGGCTGGGCTGGGCTGGCTTGCTCAGGAAGAGAGAAGAAGGCAAGAAAGAAGAAGGGCAGGAGGCTTTGCCATCTGCCGGGTGCGTGTGTGTGTGTGTGCGTGGTATAAAAGCGTACACATGATGGCAAGGCCAAGATTGGGACACTGGAGGGGCAAGGTGTGTCGGATAAACAAAAAGTCGCATGGTATTGCATGAAACTCGATACCTTTATTTTTAACATTGTTTCTACTTTTGTATTCCCTGCTTGAACGGAAACAAAAGTCGGCATTGTGATGAAAAGTTGCTTTGCGCCAACCAATATGCATAGATGAATATCAAGGAGAAGAAGAAGAAGAAGAAGAACAACAACAACAACAACAACAACAAGATACTTTGTAGAACCGTGCGTGTTATGCACTGGCACATTCGTCTCTGCGGTTTCAGGCAAAAAGGATTCGGGTTTAATGTGAGACTTGAGGGATATTGCGTGTGCCGCCCAAGGTGTCTCTTTGTCACGAGCCTCAACAAAACATGATGATTTCATTGGTTTTGATGGGTTTGGTGATTGCGTCATAAAGGAAGAGTTCCCTGATGAAGAGCAAGAAAAGTAAGCAAAGAAAAACTACCAAGCTACGAGGCACGTCACCCGGCGAGCAAGTCGGTGTCATGTGTTCGAAGAGGCTGTGTACATCGTCCAGCCCTTTTGATGTCATGCAGATAGATGGCTCACCTTTTGACACGCAATTACTACAGTTACGGCCTGCCAGCGACCGCCCCCAGCCGTTTTACTACGCCGTCCCTTGGGGGGTACAACATCTCTTGCAGGTAGGTAGTGTAGATGAAGCAAAACCATTTTGCTGTCTTGGCGGCACCTCGTTGTTTCTACACAACGATTCTCCCAGGCCAGGCTGCATGACTACAACCCTCCCACACTCTCATGCAGTCTGGGCCAAAACGTCGTCGAGGGGGGGGAGGGGAAGGACAGTACGGACGGCCCCGTTCATCATGGCCGGCCGTGTCTCGAAACCGAAACGGAGAAGGCTGACCTGCCGAGATGCATAAAAATCTCCCACGTTTGTGGCTACATACATGGCTTCTTTGGGGCGGGAGAGCCGAACCCAGCCCAGCCAGTCGATATAACTTGAAGCCAGTCGAGGTCACCACCCCCCTTCTCGATTCACTTGGTTATTCATTGGGTGTGCAAGAACTGGTTCAGGCTCGCGGTGATTCAAAAAGGGCGGATATGATGCTGCGTTTGGCCCCTCCTCTGCGTGAAGTGGCTTTTTTGGACTAGTAAACGAACAGTTTGTGTGTGTGTTCAGTTATCAAGTAATGGACCTATCTGTCCTCTTCTTTGTGATTTATTAATTATATTATTTTGATCTTTTCTTTTTGGCAAATAAAACCGTTCTCTGTGTCCTTTGTTTCCCCCGTCGAAACCAGAGGGAGACCAAGAAAAAGTCGGAGGCCTGCCAAGGACGCCTCAAACTGCGACGACGTGGTTCAGAGGGCGCTCTAGGGGACAATAATAATATCCCACGGATACACACATATCATTATGCCGGGCTTACACCACCCCCCTAAACCACGGTGTTGGTGCTTTGCAAGCTGTGAAACACCACATGTATTGACTTTGTCTTTTTGCCAATACGATATTTGAACGGGTGTTGGCCGTCTTGATTGGAACCCGGAAATGACGCAAATCCCTTCCCTACGCGAAAAGAAGCACAAGTCTTGGCTTTTGGTGGCGCGACTGCCAAGGCACTGGATCATCCCAACGTCGGGAGATCCGCACCCTCAAACGACGATCAATTGGATACATTCAGCATGCCACATCCCCTATAATAAACTACTAATACTACTGATAAGCGAGGCTTGAAATATGCATGAGCCTCCGGCGGCGTACTAAATTCTTTTGCGATTGACTTGCGAGATTGCGTTTGATCTAGGTTGAGGCTTCTCCTGTCTCCTTATTGGGCAAATGCCCCCCTGTCCGCATGTAAGACTTTGGCTTCTATGGATGCTTGAAATTGCTCTGGCACAGGACATCTCAGCAAGGGGAGGGGGTTAGATCATCGTGCGGCCCAAGTTTGATGCGTTGTTATCGGATGCAGCCTGCCTTTCAAACGTGGCTCCGGTTGTCGGCACGCTTAGACAATGAGCCCTCTTACCTCGAACGTTTTCCAAGGACATATCGCCACGAAACGGGCACCATGACGCCGCCGCCTTGTGCTCGCAGCTGCCTGCATACAGCCATCTGCCATTGAGCATTAACGGAGCTGGTACTCCGTTGTCGACTTTGGCCTGAGGTCTGCGCCAGGCATGCTAGAATTTCTTCTTCTTCCCTAGTGTTCCCCTGCTGTTTTGCGCCATGTTGTATATTTGCTTTTGCCGGTTAAACAAGCAGCATGTGCGATCTGCTTGACAACGGTGCGCCACACAGAGACTTTCTATTGGCGTTGAGCTTCTGATATGTTGGTACTGGTATGAAGCAGGCCCTACCGGCGCTACGAGCGGGGACCAAGCTCGGTACATGAATACCCAGACAGATTCGAAGCTCCAAGTAGTTATCAGTAACGTTAGCTGAGCAGTAAGAGCATGGAGAATGGCGAAACTATGATAAATGGAGATCATTGCGCGTCGTCCCCTGCCATGTGGAGCACAAACAAGTGAGGGCACCAGTCAACTGAGTGCATGCGAGCCCTCTTTTCCAAGCCGTGCCGTGGTCGTAGTGCGAGTCAGGCCGCCTGTGAAGCAGCATCCATTTGTACAGTACAATCAATCGCGTTGGCAGACTTTGGTAACGAGCAAGAAAAAGGTCGACCGCAATTGGTGCACGTGTGCTCCGTAACTCATCCGCATCTGAACATCCCGGCTACGCACTGTGCCCAAGGGACCACAGTGGGCTGCCCCGAACCAGGACCGCGCGAAAGATGTCGCTGCAATTTCGTATTGAGACGAGGTATGCAGCCGAGATGCGAGCACTGCCCAGCGCAAGAGATGTATGCCGCGACTCATGAGCTGCGACGGCGGAGAGATTGCAGGAAACGGAGCAGGGCGATCAGAGTCGGCCGGGTGCAACGGTCGCTACTGCCCCAGGTCTTTAAATGGAAATTTATCCGAAAGCGTGGCTGGGTGAAACTCAAAAGGTCAACCTTGGTATCAAGCTTGCACACAGACGTATTCGTTGGCCTTTGTGCTGCTCCCAAGCTCACTTGGTCTTGTGCTGACATCCGGGGTTGCTATCTAGCAGTTTAGTAGTCAACTAGTAGTAGCCTAACTGGTAGTTGTGGTTCATTTCTTGCGCATTTCAGCCCATACCAGTAGAGAATTGTCTGATGATAGCGCCGACTAGCTGTCTAGCACTGAAAATGTGCCGGACACATGTGCCGTATGCCGGCCGAGCGCGAGAGCCGCGGGGTCGGTCCTGACAGTTAAGCCCAGTCCACAGAAAATCAACAGGCTATTCGCAGAAACGAATGGCGGAATGGGCGATGGAGGAATCACAGTCATTTGTCATTTGCTCGTTGATTCGTGCTAGTGGGATACCAGCCAATGGTAGCTCGCGCGGGCGACGGACCAAAACTGGACGACTCCGCCATCGGACAGTAGTTGAAGCTGGTTTCTTGGTCTCGTTTGCTCCACACTGCGAGTTTTCGTCATGACTTGCATCGGGACGTGCTGACGAGTAAAGATGTTGATGTACCAGTTTATCTGGGTATGCGGACAATGCCATCTCGGAGCGGCTCTGATGAGTGACAGAGGGGAAATCACGGCCTGCACGAACTCCCCCCTTTCCCTCCCCAAAGAGGGCCAGTGACGAAATGCAGCAACGTTAACAGCGAGACAGTTGGACAGGATTTGAAAGGGGACTGGTGTCTCCATGTTGTGCGTTTCAACCGACTAGATTAGGCTTACCGCGTCCCCATTGAGGGAGGCAAAGGACATGGGTGGGATGAAGATGGAGGAGGAGTTGAAGGAGCTTGAGGACCTCGAAAGACAAGGTTGCAGAAGGGGTTTAGCCTGGTTGCCTGACGAGGGTGTGGCTTAGGCGTTGGTAAGCCCCATATACACTTCAGTGGACCCCGACCTTGTGGCGTCCTGTCAGTAAAGAAGGGGGTGGGGTGTCTGGGTGTGTGCTTGGCTCGAAATATAGGGCCACCCAAGTCATTCACAAGGCCCTGGCAGGTACTGATCATTAACGACATCATACAAACGCAACATGATTTTAACACGAAAGGCTTGACATGGTTCATAGCTGGACTGTTGGTTATTGCTTGTATAAAGCGAGCATGATCTAGCAATACCAGTAAGCCTACGGATTACCAGCTAGACTAGACTCACAGAGGGCAAGCCTTGTGGGCACGCCTTCTGAGAACTTGTAGTGGGGGTCTTTCAACATTGGATGCTGCTGCTGCAAGGGCTAATATCTTGCTCGGCTCAGGCATCCCGTGCAAGTCGGCAATGCGGCAGAACTACCAATAGATCGAGTACAAATCTACAAGAACTGAGGCTAGAGGGGGTTTGCTAATGATGCCGAATGTCCCACCTTTACCTATGAGTTGCTGCCGAGTGGCAACTCGGTGAAAGCTGCAGTCTGTCTGCCGTCCTGCCGTTCTGCCGCGCTATCAAAACATTCTTCTCTTGCTACAGCTGCATGATTCGAGCACTGAATAACATTTCATAAGTCTTGTGATAAACCACGGCAGCGGCACTGGCCAACATTGCCTGAAGTGGTCTACTTTGCTTACCGGAAAGCCATGTCATAATAACGCACACACAAAAAAGTGACACGACGCCGGCAGAGGCAGGGTTAATCCAGCTGGCTGGGAGCGCGAGAGAACAAGCATCAGGCTAGCGCACCGGGGGCGGGGGAGCCAATGGAGATGGATGCTGTCCATCCGGCTCAGGGTCCGCCGCCTGCCTCGCAATTGGCGCCGCTTTGCGATCAATCCAATCGTACCAGCAATTAGGTGGCGGGCGTTCGAGTATACAGTGCGGTACAGTGTCACTCCCGCCTTTCTTTCAACGGCAATGGCCACAAAGGGAAAGGGGAGGGGGGGCGGCCAAGGCGCATCTTATCTATGCATGCAGGCAGGCAGCTGCTTGCATGAGCTGGAGACTGCGCCGACGTCTTGTGCATGGTCTGTTTCTCTTTTCATGGTTTGTCCGCGCGTCAACCAGACATTGCATGTTTCCCATCGTACTCGTCCATGTTTATTTGCCCTCCTTACTTGTCGTCGTCTCTACACCGCTTGCCATTCGATTCATGCACGTACTCTGCGCCACGAACCGGTATTACACGGCAGCGCGATACCCAACTACAACTTTGTGTACGCGAGGGAAGCAAATAGCTGCGTTTTTCTGCGAATTAAATCACGACGGCCGGCATTGCAAACTGCCTCTCCGGTTCCTTGATATTTCAATCGTTCATGGGCGGCAAAGTATTTCCTCACTCCCTTCATTCATTCCATATATAGATTATTTCGACGACGATCGTCCTGAAAGCATTGCCGTTCCGTCGCCGCCGGCCGCCGCTGCCGCCGCCACGTTTTTTTCTGCGGAGGGACAATCTTTGAGCTTAACCGAGAAGTCGTTCCTGTAGATTATCAGAAAGCGTCCCTAGGCTAAGGGAAAGGGGGCGCAAGTCGCCAAGTACCAATGATATCACTTGGCAACAAGTAGAAAATTGCAGAAAAATACAAGGATTAAAACGAGGCAATTTGCTAGCACTGCATGCATACATACACATGCATTCATCCACGTCACAGGGCGGCCGCTGCCCGTTATCACGGTTCTCTCTCCCTGTTAGGCGGTGGCCGCCACATACGCCACCATCTCCGGGGAGCACACACACACACACACATTTTGCTCTTTCAAGTTTGTCGCAAATACCTGGCCCTTTTTTTTTTTTTTCTTGCTTACAATCATGGGCATGTCTAGCACACCGACGCTAATGCTGGCCAAAGCAACACGGCAGAAGTGGTGGGTTGCCTGCTTTTCTTCTCTCCACCGCCAGCCCGGGAGAGCCTTTTGATGTCATGGGCTTGCCGTGTCTGTCTTTCGCTGCCCAAGATTGGCTGTTCGCGGTACGTTGACAAGAAAAAGTGGCATTTTGACACAATCTAGCCTTGTCTGTTTTTTTCTTTGATTGAAATCATTGCCGCGGGCGCAAGGCAGAGAGGCATTTGCTCGGTCATGCATTTGTTTCCCTCCCTCCACACCCATTTCCTCTCTTTTGGGTATTATTCTAGTTCGCCTGCTTGGCTCCAGACATAATACAATAACTTATTGCTGGTACTGATATATCTGTAGACTGACTGGTAATAAACGAGAAAAACGACGACCCCCTCCATCCCAGCTGATACTAAACCCCACTTGTTCGGGAATGACCTCGTCCGCCTTGATTCTTGGTTCTCTTGATCTTCCTGATACTTTTGCCCTGGCGTGCCTGGCATCACTAATACTTCGTACTACTGCAGTGCGGGCTGAAAGTCTGCCTTGCCCTGCCAGGTTTTTTCCTTTTATTTTTTATATTCTATTTTAGTAATTTTTCCCTTTTCTTTTCTATTTTGGGGTTTTCTTACAACATCGACGTCACCAGAGTAGCCTCTCCGCTTCGTCTATGGAGACATCATCATCACGTTCCCCTCTTGCCCTCTGACTAACCCTGGCTCTCCCCCAAGCCCGTGATTACGACCGTCTGTCTATGCATTCGATCGTGGGGTACTTCTTTTTTTCATCCCTGCGACTGTTTGTTTATGGGAGGCTAACGAGTAGCTCCGCCACTTTGCTACGCGAATGGTTCGAATGCAAGCAATTTTTAGAAACATAGTGTCAGATGAAGCACGCAACTAGTCAAGGCACAGAAATTTCAGTTTTACAAAGTAATTATTGGGTAGTATGTCACTGCCCAGTGTGCCTGCCACTTAGCTGGTGGGCGAGACGATTCCTGGGGAGTTAGGAATGTGTCAAATTTCGGCTTCAACCTATAGTCTCTGATGCCGGATGCTTTATTCGCTGTGGTTTCGCAAATCCGGCCCGTACTCGGCAAAGGCGTCGAATTCACCCACCTAGGGCTCCTGCCGGCACGGCGGACGCTCTGTATCCCGGCCGAGGAGGCCCATCGTTGTGCCGTTCTTGCTTGGGCTTTTTGGCTTGTGAAGTGGCTTCCTCCGCTGCGGAGGCGGCGGTGGCGGCGACGGACTGTTTTTTATGTGCAATAATAAAACGAGTAGGCTATAGGCCTGTTTCCGATGGTCATTGCTCTCGCAAGTTTTCAGTACTGTGTATCCAGTTTCTCTACGAATACACCATACCATAGTAGACGAGACAGAAAGCAGCCAGGCCCGGTCAAGGGGCCACCACTTGCTGGGCGAGCCCCCCGTCTGCTCCTCTCACAATAGGGCCCCCTGATAGGCAGACACCCTCTGGCGCTACTCTCCGCCTGGCTTCTGAAGCGCCACCACCACAGTTCAACCCTCGGCCTATGCTGGTATTGTTTCGAGCGCTGCTGGTTGGACAGGCCTGGCTCCGGTATGGAGTCGTCGGGCCAGCACCAAGGATATTTTACTTGTCGTCAATGACAAGGCTACGGAATACAACATCTACCGATTGCAGGAGTCCCACCTAGAGTTGATGAAATAATGGATATTATCCGTACATACAAGAAAGATGACATGAGTGATGATAGGCAGACCTCAAGTTCGATAAAGAATCAGGTGCCAAGGTGCTCGTAAGCATGGCAAGTACCAAGTACCGTCCTTGAGCCAAACAGTGGCTACTGATAAATGTTAGTCGAAGAGTTGCGAGTCCAACCGGGCTTCGGCCCTCAGCCTTCGGGTCGGACGTTGACCGTGTTTCTGATGGCATGGGAGCATTAGCTGCATCTTGGCTAGGCACCGTTTTTGGCGGCACTGGCTGACGACTATCTAGATCTGCTTCTGCCTTTACCAAGTTGCTAAGAATTGGGAATTGTGAAACTCGTGGGCTAATTATTGCTACGCAAGTGGTGTAATGGCGAGGACACGCAAGCTCCAAACACATGTTGTCCATGCTGTGCTAATTATATCTACTCGAAACAATCCCCCATCGACATAATCGCGAGCCCGGCATTGACTGCATCTGTAGCAGATGTGTAATGTCACATCAAGCATCATCCAAGTCGGCCTTTTTTTGCCAGCATCACCCAGACCCCGGGCAGATAGACCCTGCATGATGGCTGTCGACCAGCTAACTATTTATCCGTAATCTCTTGGCTTTTGTAATTGAAAACGCCAGGTTCCACCGGTTTTGTTTTTATTGTGATTTTATTAATGCTCGTTGTTGTTTTTTTATAGTGAGTGGATAGGGGGGCCCATGGCGCGATGAATGAGGACGGGCAAAGGCTAAATGGAAAGAGGAAACTCTGAACGCTTTGCCCCGTGCTTTCCAGTGATCCTTGATTCAGCCCATGGCTTGATGAGGTTTGCATCTATGCTCACATTGGGGGCTTCCTGGGTATCTCGAGACAAGTTACCGAGGTGCGCTAAGAGGTGCGGTGAGGTAGGCGTGGCAGGCGCTAGCGGTCCCAGGGAGAGCGCTGTGACAGAAAATCGCCACTGAGGCTAGGGCATTGCGCGTCGCCTACCCTCACCTGCAAGTACAAAGCTGAAGTACGGAGCTGCAAGCAGACAAGCAAGTACCTTTTTTTTTTATCAACCATATGCGCTGTTGGCTGTTCTTGCAGGCCCACTGGTTCCTGCTCAATTGCCCGTAGCTGAGTCTTTTAGCGGCTCTTCCCCGGGGGAGGAGGGTGAGCCACCAGATAAATAGGAAGCTCGTGCAGCTTGGGGACGAGAGGGTGTCTTCTATATACTATTTGGAAATCGCTATAATAGTCGCTGTAACTCGTACTCTTACGCTGATTAATCTGCTTCCTTTGACTATACCCCGTCTTATTTGATACATTCGTACAGAGTGAATGCCCTTGAAGCCGCACCATGATGCACTTGCACACTTTTCGCCATTGTATGTACCCGCTACAGATGACCACACAGCCAGGCAATGGCCCCACCTTTGATATCCCCACTATCTTTTTCTTTTCTTTTTTCTTTTTTTCCCTCTTGATACTTTTACATCAGATTTCTTTTGGCCACCCCTACCCCCGCTAGTGGGCCGCCTGATATCCACTCATGCATCGGCTGGCTGGTGCTTGTTTTTCTGCCGAGTGGATCTAATTCCATCAAGCCTCTCCATATCCTCCATATTTTCTCCTCCACATACAGTACCGCATGAGTACGCACGAGTACGCCAGGCTCCACACAGTGCCGCACTGTTTCTCAAGGCATTGTTGGCTGGTGCCCCCCCCGTTCCCCAACATGCTGGTACCAAGTACGGATGTTAAAGTAGTTGATAGCGTTTGATGTTGCCCGCCAGCAAGTACCGAGGACCGACTGCGGCTGTGCCACGTACAGTCTACAGATAACTGGTACTTGTAATCTGTTGACCTCCCCTCGTACTCGATGGCTGCCACCTCCTCCTTCTCCTCCATGGGTATAAGCCTCAGGGTCCTCGTCCTCTTACTATTACCAGTACCATACCTCTGTTCAACGCCTTCTCTATACATGTCAATCTCAACTTGGACTACTCACTTCAACACCGCCGTCTCTGCAGCGTACATGACCTCAAACCCTCCCATACACACTTGCAAAGACCACTAATACAACTCTGCCTCGGCAGTTGTGGTTGTTGACCATCTTGCCCGCCCCTCCCTTCCGTGGCCACTTATTTAAATCTCTCTACCTTAAATCTGGTGCTTGGCAACGTCCTTGCGTCTCTTTGGCGCAAATCACTCTTATTTCTCCTTCTCCCAACGACACGGATCCCTCTCCACTTGTTGGACGCCACTGCCTTGCCTTGCCTTTCTCTTCCCCGTACCATCGTAATACTGACCAGTCTTCGTCCTGGGGCTCCTCTGGCTGTCTGGTGCTCGGGCTCACTCAAGCTTTTCCCTTCCCTGTCTTGCCCTCTTCGAATCCGTACTACAACCACTGCGCCGTCGCTCTCCTCCTCTCCTCTCCTCCACATTCATCTACATTTACTTCATTCTTCTCAGATATTGCGCTGATCTCTGCACCGGTTTACTCTAAAGTGTCTACCATTTGCTTACTGCTACTGATATACTTTCCCCCGTTGCTCCCTACCTACCTCCCTCTTCTCATCGATTCCTCATCTTCTTATTCCCTCTTTGTACAACGCGCTGCCCAACTGCATTCTCTTGTTTCCTTTCCCCTCATCGCCTACCGTGCGACGCCTTATTATCCTTGCACAGTGCAATCAGGTCTCTCATTCCCGCCCCTGCACCCAGCACCAGTGCCCACCCCCCTGTGCTTTGCAGCCTCTCACCTGGGGGTATCAGTAAATGGGACATCGGCGTGCCGATCACTTCTGCCCACGCAACTCGTCACACACCCTTGGCTCTAAACAAGCACACCCACGCCGTCCTGCTCCGTCCTCTCTGCAGACGAGGGTGCGCCATCATCTCCACTGACATCCCCGCTGGACACCTACCTCTCGCAAGGTCACTGACACCGTCAATTGTCTCTCGCTCATTGCCCGACAGACACTTAAGACTTCGCTGATCCCACACTTGGCTTTTTTTCCCCAACCCGTCAACGACACGCCGCTCCATTACCAAGCGGGATCCTCTCGAATCGAATCTGACTACCGACTTGGCTTTCTTCTAGTCGGGATCCTGCGTCTGATCAGCAACATTGCACTCTTCATCCTGCCATTTCCTATCACTACTCATCTCTTCTCGACTACCCCCAGCTTTCTTGGCCGATATACACAAAGCCAAGAACCGTTTACTTTTTGATTTGAGCCATTCAGCCACCGAGATTGCTCCAATACCGAAGAATTGATCGATTCTTGATTAGATTCGACAATAATAGTTCGAGTCCAGCATTTACTCGCCATCCATTCATCTGGTCAATTTCCGCCAATACGACTACTTGAACGTCTGTCGATGACATTGTGGCTATTCGGTCCTTGTTCTTCTGCCTGATACCAACACTCTTACAACTCATACTCACATAATGACCATGGCTTTGGATCCTTCACAACAGCAACGGTTCGGCCCCGGGCTCAACTTTGACTACCAGGCCCACGCTCAGCCGCCCTCCTTCTCTAACCCGTGGTCGTCTTCTGCGACGCCTCAATCTATTCCTGCCGCCGCTGGCCCTGGAGGTGCTCTATTCAACGTCCATGGAGGGCAGCCCAGCATGCCTCCTGCCATGATGCCGGGCAAACCCGTCCCTGGTCGTGGCAGCACCGCCAGCACCTCGTCCATGACATCCTACGGCTCTATGCCCTTGGACTCCGCCACCAGCAGCCACAACCCTTCATCCGCCGGTCTCAACATGCATCATGATCTGCTAAACTCCAACCAAGATATGCTCAGCCTGAACCGCATGCAGACGTCGGCGGCCACCTTTGGCGAGCCCAGCTACGCCACTTCAGCTTCGCCTGTCAACGGCCACTTTGCGCCTCCGGCATCCGGCCCCTACGAGGCCATGGGCTACACGCCCGCGCCAGCACGCCAACACCCTTTTCCTATGAGCCACGACGATGCTTCTCGCCGATTTTCGCAAGCGTCAGTACCTTGGACAAACCATCGCAGTCCAGTCTCGAATGGTATTCCCTATTGTTGGACTTGTTACTAACTTTGCATGATAGTGCCATGCCTCCTACTGAGGACCGACGCGCCTTTGCTGACGCCCTCGACGCCAGCCAGGGTATGCTGGCAATGAGCCAGGATACCCCGAGGAACCTCTATGGCGGACGCAATGACCGCTCTTCTGTTGATTCCTACGGGTTTCCATCGACGCACTCGACTAGCTCGTCGATTTCTTCTACCGGTAACATTAGCTCCTACTATGGCGACTCGGTGTCCGATTACTCAACTGCTGGATCAGACATTGAATCGAGGACACTGCCCCGCCCGCAAGGCCTCCTGGGACCTCCGCTCCCCCCCGCGCCGCAGTCGATGATGGGCCAATTCAGCTCCAAGGTCTCATCAAGCACGCAAAAGAAGCACAAGTGCAAGGTTTGCGATAAGCGCTTCACCCGTCCGAGCTCGTTGCAAACGCACATGTACAGCCACACTGGAGAGAAGCGTATGTCGTTCTGGATGCGAGCCGGGTTTCATACGTTTACTAACAGACTTGTAGCTTTTGCTTGTGACGTTGAGGGATGCGGCAGACACTTTTCAGTCGTTTCGAACCTCCGACGCCACCGCAAGGTTCACCGCGGCGATGCTCGCTCGGAAGCTGGCTCCGAAGAGCACCACTCGGACTAATTAACACCAGCAACATTGTGCTGAAATTTATTCTATGTCCACTGGTACTACGATACCGTGGTTTTCCGACTCTAACCCGTATCGAACGAAGAGATGCGCTTCACGACAAGAGAGCCATCAAGAATACCTTGTTGACTCGAAAGCATCGACACGACAATTAGTCAAGCACTGGTTGCTGGGCTGACAAGGTTCCTGAAACTAGGGGCTTGGAGATAATTTCTGCACTTTTTTCGGACAATAATTACGTGTATGGGTCATGAGCCGGCATCAGCCGTTATAGATTCGTCCGCTGGCGTTTACGGTTTCTGGGGGTTTCGCATGTGACGATTTTGGCACTATTTGGCTTCATTGATGATTTAATTGGTTTAGTTTTGGGTGAGATATCTGTGACGGCGCTGGTACCCAAAGGGCAGCGCCACCTCACAACGGTGCAAGGGACGGCAATGTATATTGCACTTGAGAGCCGCGCATGGAAATGGCGAGTTCACTGTACATTTAGGGAAATATTTCGGCAGACGCGTCTCTGCAAATTTCAGCGGTCATATACCCACAGCTGACCCGAATTGAGTATATATCATCTCGAAACTTGTTGCTGCGCTACTACTTCGTAGTTCCTGGTACATTGCCAGGTGCATAAACATACTCTACGATGGCTAGTGACTGAGACAACTCTAGACACAGATTCATTTCGGCTGTCCCACGTGCCACGGCAAGGGGGCAAGCAAGGAAAACACGGCGCAAAATGATGCACTGCTGGCAGACACAACGGAGTTGTGCCAGAGAAGGAAGGTTGTAAAAAAGCATTGACGCATTCTTACAGCCGGACGGGACGAACTCGTCGACGCAAGAAACTGCGGCATACCTCTTTGGGAATGGAGCGACAGCTAGATATAACGGAAAGGGGGGGTCATGAGAGGGGCCGCAAGGGTATAGTACGGAGTAATAATTCATAACGATGAAAGGGGGGGCGGGTTCCTCAGGGGAAGATAAAGCGTCAGAAGAATAAACAAAAATAAAAGAATAGAAGAAAATAAGCCACAGAGAGAAACGCCATGGGATCTCGTGGCGGGACAGCAGCAACCCACCACTGTCAAGGCTGCAGACGTACCGGTACCTTCAGCAGCCTGACGCGTGAGTGAGATGGACAAGCAGCAAGATGTGTGTGCTTACGCAGCCGTGCAATAAGAAAATAAGCAACGGCCTGAAGATCTTCTCAAGGGATAAGGACCGGTAATTGAGAAGCATCTGTTTTTTTATAGATACATCCGACTAGGAAAGTCGATATCGGGGTAGTCAGATGTGCCATACCCCCAATGCGCAACGAAGAAAGAGAATATGGAACGGGGAGAGAACGGCACCGGGGGCAGTTCCTGACTGGAGCAGCAGAGGAGGAATGGGGGGCTGGTCGTTTCAGCGCGGGTTATCACTGCCTGAAGAGGGCAAGGTTTTGTCTTGTCAAGAGCCAGACAAGCTTTCTTGTGGGGGATGCTAAATGTCTTGTGTCTTGTAGTTGATTTCGGGGGTGGGTATTATTCACTAGAGGTGAGGAACTCGTCCTTTCTAGTATAAATAGAAAGACTGTTGGTATGTGCTTTGCGGAAGTGCCTCAGTAATACTGTACTAGTTATCCCGTACTCAGTACTCTGCAGACGAAAAGCAACTTGCATGATGAGCAGGGACAAATGACATCAGCCGCACCACCAACTCGCCTGACACAAGTCTGTAATACCAGTGGCCATGGCTTACAATTTACAACCACCCGCGTTGCTTCATTCAGGCTCCTCTCCTGTTGTACCCCGAATACATCTCCACACAATAGAGACCAGTTAAAAGACTGGGTAAAACCTTGGGCGAGGATGAAAGCTGCGACGCTTGTACACTCGGCCCGGCTAGTCTTTTTATCGTTTTCATGTGAAAACAGGGACGCGTAATGCCGTTTTACATTGGGGTATACAAATTTGACAGAGTACATCATTTGAACCTGGGCGAGACCGCAGAGGCGGTGTTGAAAAGAAGGCATTCGTAGTCACTGTTCAGTGTGCCCATCGCTATACTACGGACTCTGTCGTGGTCATCCAACCTTTTTGCTCCCCATAAAACTGATTTTCGTGTAGTTGGGTGCGTTCTGATGTGCTTTTGCGCCTGTTTATCCTCAAGATGGATGAACAGGTGGCCTGCGCAGGCCTCATCCTCTACAATGCGCCGATCGGCGCCGTTCACCCCTCCACCAGCGGTGCTAAGCTGCTGTGTATTATACCCTCAAGGTTGGAATTATAACTCCGAATAACGTCCAGATGGCGGGAATTTCTAACCTCATTGTCAGCGGGGACGATAGCATAGGTACTGAACCTAGTATTTACAGAGACGCCCCCCGATCCAGTCTTGACGTACACACTGACAACAAGTCGATTTGCACAGCCTTTGCGTTCTGTTTCTGCACGCGATCCATGTTACAGGACACTTACCAACCTGTGACCATGCAAACGCCCCAAGGCCGCTTCTACCTCTTCACAGCTGACATTCTCACACTGTGTGGGTAGAAGAAAAGGGCAATGGGGGGAAGAAGGGCCACAGAATTCGGTGAGGAACAAGATGCAACTGTGTGGAGGGAGAATGATTTCTTTTGTCACGAAATCCCCCGGGTCGTAGAGAGATTTCTATTTTAGGAGAAGCCGATCCCGATACTGCGTTTGATGCTTGTTTGAAGAAGAAAGCTTGGCATCTAAAGCCAAGTCTCTCGATGCTTCTTTTCCGTGTCCAGCCGCACGCGGACAAGAATTTAAAGATTGGTCGATCTACACAAAAAAGCTTGGCCTGCCAATGGGGTGTTACCAGACCCATTCCATCGGCACATTATATTTCAACAAGACGAGCTGTATACTTGTCATTGTACCGACAGCACACAATAGTTTTAGCATACGGATGCAATCCCTTCCTTTCACCCACTCATCCTCGACGCTGGGGGCGGAAGGGGAGAGAAGAATCCTTTTTTTATTCTCACAAATCGAATCCATGAAGACAGAACCACCTCAATGACATATCGACCGGATCCTTGTTTTGAGGGTTACAAGGTTGCACTGGAGTCCTGTATGCCTGTCACTGTGTAAGCGTTGTGGAGAGCCTCGCTTTAATAAGTACAGAATGACGATGGTATGACTGGGAAGGCTGCTTTGTGTGTGTCCGTGTGGTGGCAGCAACAACGGCCCAAAATCAAGCACTGCGTAGTCGGTACTTTGCTGCAATTCCTGGCATCCCATGCCGGATTACGCACTACCGAGTACTTTGCTGGGTATCAGTAGATTCAGGAATCTCAGCACCCGCCCGCCTTGTCATACCAGCTACAGTACTCAGTACGCACATGTGTCCGTCATGTATCCTGCAACCACGCCCTGTAGCCCACGCCCGGCGCGCCAGCAAAAAAGCAACTCAGACTCATTCATTAGTGTCGCGTTAGCGCTTGCATGGGGTAGCCAAAAAAAAAAAAAAAAAACAAGCTTTTCTATCCACACGGTAAAGCTTGATGTGCGAGGCGCTCCGACGGAAAAAAGCAAAAAAAGAAAAGCAAATGTTACGTGTGGTGTCTTATCACCGGGGAGGGGAGTAAGAAGTCTTTGGCACTTCGGAAATTAAAAACCAAATCATTCAAAGAGACGAATAAAAGTCGGGCCTTTTGCCTTTTGCTCCCGTGGGGAAACTCTGGCAGAAGTGGTCGTATTCTGCGACAATGGAGATGCCAAGCTTCTCATGACAGCACTGGGTGCAATTACTGCTGTCAAATGCGATAAATTGACATGTTTATCCGGATATTTGACAAGGAAGAAAAAAGAAGAATAGAAGAAAAAGGCCGGTCGTGCTTGAGATGCTTTGTTTCCTTTGTGCCAAGATTGACGATTTATATTCCCTCTTCTAGCCACCATCTTGCACATCGCAACGGGCGGTTCCGTCTTGGCTTTTTTTTATAGTTTGCGTCCGTAATCTATTCGTCCTTGCCATCCTCTGCTCCATCATCGGTTCTAGACTCCTTCTCTGACAGTTGACAGGTAGGGGACATGAAAATCCGAGACAACGAGCAGAGCAAAGAGTGCACCCTTGGAAGAATGGGTTTGTGATTGATTTCTTTCATGCACTTGACGTAGCGTGGGCGCACGCAAGGCCGTTTTAACTTTTTTGGCACGCTGCAACGGGCGGGAACGCCACAACTGAAGATTGCCGATGGGACTGCATCTCTGGCTTTCTTGCATAGGGTCGTGGGTGGTTTCTTGCCATCTCCGACGCTCAAGTCGAAAAGATGCCCCAATCTCGAGGCTCACCTTTTCCAGAGCAGACAATTTCGCACCTCGGTATCCGTGTATGGATGTTGACCTCCCCCTGCACAGGAGGGCAGACTTTCCAACCCCAGTCTCCAACATGCAGAGGGAAGTTACTTCCGACATGACCCGCCACCAAAAACATGCACATGCGGCTTCCTGCCTGCATTCTTTGTGTAAAGAGGCAGCGTGGATACCGTTGGCCTTGTCTGGAGCGCCGCAGTGGCTCTCCTTTACTTTCTTCTCCTATTCCATGGTGGTGTGCCACCACCAAAAGAACATGCCATCACCCATCCGACAGTCCGGCCGCCCTTCCACCTTTGGGAATATCTGCGTGTTTTTGAAACAAGAGGGAAGCCATGCCGTCCTGCAGATAGAATAAGCCCAGCGCAAGTTCGCGCCGAATTGTGCAGCAAAAAGCCACCCTTGCTTGTGGGAACAAGCTTTCTTCCCTCCACTCATCTCCCCCGCACAGTGATGTGGGAGTGGGTGGCTTTCTATGATCAAAATACATGCAGATATTACGGATGAATATTAAAACGCAAGTCAACTTGCAAACTAGGCATAAAAAGGCGCAAGAATCCCAGTCCTTCTACCACCACACACACACAGGACTTGCAGGTCGTCGAATGGGCAAAGAGCACTTCTGACGTCACAGCGGCACCTGCCATCATTAGTGTGGAATTTGTACTAAAGAGGTAACATGATATAGTTACGGAATGACGCAGCACAGCTTCTGCATGGACTAGCGTTGCAAAAAAATTGACAACAAGTCCCCTTATTTAGTACGCGTTCAAATTTTGATTCTGAATACATAGACCAGGTCATATAATCTATCATTGCTAGGAGAATACAGATGTACCCAGTAAAGAGGCACTCGAAAGTCGACACTGGCACGACTGGGTAGCCGTAAATGGGCGGGGCTTTACCCCATGATCCCTGTCTTCCAAGCCTAGAAAGAAGGGTGTGTGCGCAGCTGGTAGTGGGGTGTACTAAAATAGTTCTACGGGGAAGTGGAGTACGGGGGCTGCCCCCCTCTCGTGGCGATATCATGTCTGTGCCGCACTGTACGGAGTACTTGTGCCGCACTGCTGGAATGAATTGTGGCGTCTCGTGCTAGTAGCTGGCAGGCTACTAGTACTGGAAGTGGTTCTCCCCTGATGTGCGCACAACCTAGCAGCGCCCGACGTCATTCTCTGCCCTATTAATTGGCTCAATTGAACCGGAATTCTGGGACCTGGTGTGTGTCGCCGCCGCTGGCGCACTCTCGATGTTTACGTGCTGACCCCCATTGAGACACGCAAGAAAAAAAAAAGAGGACAAAAAAACAATTCGGTGCGTAGCTACGTATGTTGCTGTTTTCCTGCTTTTGCCAGGAAAGTACCGATTACTGGGTTCCAGAGCAAAATGTTGCCCAGGAGAGCCTTGCCTGGAATGGCACGGGCATGACGGACAACCTGTGACACAGAATGAAAAAAAAAAAAAACGGTGCATTTTCTGACTTGGATTACGTTGCTTATGGGAACACACGGGGAGATTTACTCATCTTTTGTTCCTTGCAAATCTTGCCTGTCTGCTCCTCCATCGAGGCGCAGTAGCTTTCGGCTCTCGCCCAAACTTTACTCTCCTTTTACAGATTTTTGAGAATTACATATTTGCAAAATTGTCTGGCTGTATCTCAAGGGCGCGTACTCCTATCAGTGAAATTAGCCTCCTGGTCAATCTGCGTAGATGACGAATTGTATCAAAGTCGATGCCTGCCCTGTAAAACTTGATGGTACTGTCAACTCCCCCCCCCCCTTTCTAATCATCTCACCACCGTACTCACGTTTCATTGAAATCAGAATGTCGGCCCCGGGAGACATCTGACATGGTACTCCGTAATTCCAATGCCTTTTCCCATCGCGGCCGACCCCCCAGTTTAGGAAGGTAAACATAGAGCCCTTGTCCAGGTCAACGTCATAGGCAGATGATAAATGCAACCAGTTGAGTCAAGACGCTTGAAGAAAGGTATATAGATATAGTATGCAATGCATTGAATTCCGACGCCGATCAGTCAGCCTTTTAGACATCAAAGATAGGCTTTCTCTCCAACGATCGTCACAAAACTTTGGGGAATGCACGTGGCCGTCAACTGAAGATGCAGGCAAAACACATCACGCTGGCGTCCATACGAGGCATCCAGGTGGTGAGCACGCGGAGAGAGCAAGGGTGTGTGCGAAGAAGGCTTGTACAGTATACTCGAGACCAGCTTTATTTCAAAGAGTATAACACGAGATTGAAACAGGATATGTAAACTCCATCTTTCGGTATTTTCTCGAATTAATTCGAAACGGTGCTCGCTCCAGCTTACATTACCAGTATCAAAGTCGACAAGGTAAGCGCCCAGCTTTCACGGCAAGATCTGTCGCGAGCGAAGGCATCATCGTGTATCGACTCCTTCTCGCTATCCATTATCCCCTAGTGTTGAGATTGAAAGCTTGTTCAGGGATCGGAGCTACGAAAGAAGCAGTTGTGAAGTGCCGAATCGAGATCATGCGCTCCCAGAACGGAGCTTCGCCGGATTGACGCCCCTTTTCGCACAACGCTTGGACAACAATGCAAGGAGCTTTGCCTTTCGGCTGACTATCAAGCGCACCCACCCGCCTTCCGTCTTTTGGTCATGATGATCCCGAGCCGCCGACCCAAGTCTGCTGCGGCCGCCACCTACCATCATAGCCGTAGACGACGTCCAAATGAGCAGGCCGTAAGGGTGCCCTGTAGTGGTAAGTCGATGCTCACTGTAAAATTTTGAGGACGGCAATCAATGGTGTGTCCAAGAGGGAAGCGAATATAGAACAGAGAGGATGTTCAAAGAGTGTAAATGGAGAGTGGCCAATGTCAGACAAGCAGGCCTCTTAACTAGAAACGCCGTGGCATGGCATAGACCCGATCCTTCAGCTATGAGCTTTTCGTCTCCTTATTGATTCGATGAGTATAGCCATGATCATAGTCGATACTATGTACATGCACTTGAGTCCAATGTATCCAGGTATTTCGCCATGTTCATACTCCAGTAGATAATTTCAGTCCCAAACAAAGGCAAGTTCTATATGCCAACGCCTTATTCATGCTACATGTACAAATCCGCGCTTCTTAGTGCTTCTCTCATGGTTCTCCTCCTCCCACGTCTCATCCACGTAATCCTTGATGCTGTTCTCGCGGATTTGCATGCCCACCACCTTGAGAGCAGCCAGGTTGAATCCCATCTCGTCCTTTTGCTTCTTAAGCGTCGCGCGCAAGTTGGCGCGGATGCCGTCGAGCATGGCCTTCATGGCGCGGCTCGCCACAATCTGCTTGTGGTGCGTCTTGAGCATGAAGAAGAGAATGCGGCACGTGAGGGGAATATTCATCGACCGCACCGCGAATAGGTTGAGAAACGTGAAGAGCATCGGCACCGAAGCAAACGGCAGCACCAGCAGGGCATCGTGCAGGGCGGCGGCCTTGATTTTTTGCAGCACCGACATGACGTACGCCTCCGCTGTGATGTTGCCGAGGGCCATGAAGACTATGTGGCGTTGAGGGGCGGCGGCGTTGGGGTTGCTCTCTTTTGCTTGCTCATACTCCTTCATGAGGTTCAGGTCAGCCATGCCTAGGTCCAGCGCCTCGGCTATTCGCTCTCCAGCCATCAATGTCTCCGTCGTCTGCTTGCTGGCAGCACCAAACTCGTCGTTGGCGTCGGCGGCGTCTCCGTCGCGCTCGAGCGATGTCGTCAGCGTGCTTTCGTACAACTCCTCAATCTCCCTTTCGCGCTCCTCTTCTAGGAAGATTTGCTCGTCCGTTTCGTCCCAAACGCGGATGCTTTTATCGTGACCCGCACTGACAAGAAAGTTGCCGCGGTGTGCTACAGCCATGGCCCAGACCTCACCGTGGTGGCCATCGAGACGCTGAATCTGTTCAAACTTGTCGCCATCCCAGTAGCGAATCGTGCGATCTTTACTGCTGCTGAAGAAGTGATGGCCGTTGCTGTCTGAGTTGTGGGGAACAAATGCAACCTGCAGAATACTGTCCTGATGACCAAACAATGCCTTGTGACAGTCACCAAAATCCAGACCCCAGATGCGAATGTTCTTATCAGCTGAACTTGTGACAATCAGCTTGCTATCATACGAGATATCCATGCTAAGCACGGGCAGCTTATGACCGTAAAGGTTGAGGTATAATTTGAGGGAGTCGACGAAGAAGACCTTGACAGTATTGTCAAGAAGAGCGGCAGCAATATATTTCGAATCTGGTGAGAACTTCAGGCAGAGAATATCGTCTGAAACCTTGAGCGTTTTCGAATGCACAAGCTTCAGCTTGGGAGTCGTCCTCTTGGTACCGAGAACCTCTTCTTGGACTATGCGAAAGTCCCAGAACTTGGCTGACTTGTCGGCACTGCCAGATACCACAGAACGACCATCTGGGTGAACGTTCAATGACCAGATGGCACCCTCGTGAGCATCAACACTATCGAGAAGAGCAGCCGAAGCAACGTCAAATAGCTGCAGCTCACCGCTCTTGGTTCCAACAACAACGACTTTGTCTCCTGGCAGAAACGCGCAGCTCAGAGCATATCCACATTCAAAGGTTCGAATGCAGGCTTGTGTTTTGACGTTCCATATTTTGAGAGATCCATTGGCAGCCGTTGCCAGCATCTTATCATCGGAGCTGAGTGAAAGAGCTCTGATATCAGCCCGATGACCGGGAAGATCGACGGAAAGGGCTCGCGTATAATCAGGGATATCTTGTTTCGTCTTCTTTTCGCTCTTTTCCTTCGAAGGCACATTGAAGTACTCCAGCTGATTGTTCGTGGTACCGACAAGAATATGGAGATCTTTTTGTCCACTCGGTAAAGCCCATGCGGCGGAGCGCAGCTTTCCTCCCGTCCGCACCACAACATATTGAACAAACACGTCGCCGATATCTGCTGATGCAACATCCACAGACCCTTCGTCTTCTTCAGCTTCCTGTTCATGCTGTTTGGAATCCTTTTGCTTTTCACGACGCCTGCGTCGTTTCCGCAAAAGGCCTTTCTTGACTTCGGCTTCCGTTCTCATGCGCCAGATCTCCATAGCTTTCTCCGAGCCGTGAACAGCGAAATAGTCCTTCTTGGGGTGAAACTCGACTTCCAAGGCGCGGTCCTTGTTCTGACGGTGCAGCGTTCCACGGTCGGTAAGATGTTTTGTAGTAGCCACATCGACTCGGCCAACACTGGCAGCTAGGCCGTCTACGTCGAGCGACCAGACCTTCATCTCGCCATCATTTCCGGCTGTGATGCATGCTTCTGAGCCTGGAGAGACTCCGAGCGCCCAACATTCGCCATTAGTTTGCGATATGTGGGTTTCAATACAATGTCGAGAAGAGAGATCCCAGAGTTTGAGTAACGAGTCTTTACCAGTTGACAGAATAAAGCCATCAGAGCTCTTTTCTCCATCCATCACCATTGCGCGAGATCCATCCTCATCCTGTACCTCAGCAATTGGTTCGATGAATCGCAAACCTGTAACTTGGTCTTTGTGCCCTCTAAGCTTGAACTGGCCGACTTCGGCAACGAGATCCCATATGATAATATCGGTGTCTTTCGATCCGCTCGCAAGTCGAATTCCAGATCGGTCAAAGTCGAGTTGTGTGATGGCTGATTTGTGGCCGTTGAAGCTCACAATAACAGTAGAGATTTTACTATCCCAGAGGCGAATGCTACCGTCCTCATAGCCGACAGCAAAAACGTCCTTATCCGTCCGGCTCTGCGCAATGCAGGTAACAGGAACAGTGCACGTGTCATCCCGCCAACGGCTCAGCAGTTCCCCCTTCTTGATATCCCAGCAGAGGACCTCTTCGTTTGCCGCGACGACAGCCTGTCCAACGCCAGTGCTGTTGCGATCATTCGCTATCCAGACAATATTCGAGCTGGTCGATGCGACCACACCAAACGCTTTGGCATGCTCGTACTTTCTGTGTCCTCTTTCAGTATGAAATCGTCAAGATTGGGTTGGACCTCACATACAAGTATGATTTAACCATTTTGAGTATTGTCTGACCGTAATTGGTCCTTGGTAAAGGTCATCACTAAAAAGTTCGACCCTACGCTGCGACGGTCTAAGTGGGATTTTTTTCCGGCTTATCGATTAGCCTTTGAGCCTCCCGCGACTGCGTCACGTGCCTCTCTACAGCTGGTGGTTGATGTGAGTCTCCCCTCCTGCCCCACCAGGAGACGTCAGACGTCAATAGCTACAGCTCTACCCAGGTCACCTACTTTGGCATCACAGCAGGCAAACCCTAAGATGCTTCTCCTCGATTACCAGAACGTTCTTATTCAATCGGTTTTGACCGAACGGTTCTCTGGGTATGCTCAGGCTGTCGATTTCATGATGGCGCTTCCCTCTAACCAGCGCACAGAGCCCCGCCGACGTCCATTGACCAGACAGTATCCGACTTCGACGGTGTTACATTTCACATTTCGACCCTTCCCGAAACGAAAACCAAGATCCTCTTGTCGCTTCAAATAAGATGTTTTGCGGACCTTGTCCGGTATGGTGCTGAGCAAGTACTGCAAAAAGAGTACGGAGACTACATCTGCCCGGTTGAGAATGGCTATGACTTTTCCGTCTTGATTGACTTGGAGAACTTGCCGGAAGGAAAGGGTTCGTAACTTGCATTCTTGCGCTACCATTGATGTCCGATCTGAGATCCCTCACTTACAATTGACTCAGAGGAACGCGATGCGCTGGCTCTCAAATGTGCGCTACTAAAGCGAAATGCAATGGCTGCGCCGCTCGAGCAAGCCTACGAAGAACACTACAAACTCAAGGAAGAGGCCTCGAAATTCACATCAGAGGAAGCACCGCAGGATATTCGAAACGGCGGCCAGGTAAAGGCCATTCACTACCGCGAAGAAGAGGCGATCTATGTCAAAGCTGCGCACGATCATGTCACTGTCATCTTTAGCACAGTGTTCCGTGAAGAGACGGACAGAGTATTCGGTAAAGTCTTCATTCAAGAGTTTGTAGATGCACGAAGACGTGCGATTCAGAACGCGCCTCAGGTGCTGTTCCGCAACGACCCGCCTCTGGAGCTGCAGGACGTGCCTGGTGTCAAGAGCACTGGTACTGGCGAGATTGGCTACGTAACCTTTGGTGAGTCGGCTTCTCTTTTTGGTAGAATGACCTATCTGACGTTCTTCCAGTTCTGTTCCCTATGCATCTCACTCCTCAAAGAATGGAGCAGGTTATTTCGCACATCCAGACATTCCGTGACTACTTCCACTATCATATCAAGGCTTCTAAGGCGTATATTCATTCGCGTATGCGCAAGAGGACTGCTGATTTCTTGCAAGGTGCGTCTTTTTTTTTTATCTTGTTGCTGTTCGGGTACTATACTGACGCCAAGCAGTTCTTCGCCGGGCACGACCCGAGAATGAGGAGCGCGAGCGCAAGACCGCGACAGGAAGGTCTTTCAAAGTGCAGGGTTAGGCTCAAATAAAATGTTCGAGGTTGGGGCTGGAATATTGTGGGATTTTCAGCGCATATCCCAGAAATAGACGGATATAGTCGTCAGAACCCGTGTCGCAACAAAGCAATGAACCTTATACTGATGATAGCTCAACGGGCCTGGACGCTCTCACGCTCGTCAATCAATTGTGCTGTAGAAATCTCACTAATCGAACTTGCTCGATCCTTTGCTTCATGAGAAAGTCTGGCGATGTTTCGGCCCGCATGTCTGCCTGCGAGGTCGGTATGTTACCCTGAAGCGGAACAGGAATGGTTGCATTGGCCTTCAAGCCTACCTAGTCGCTGTCCTTTTGTCGAACGAGTGTTTTCTTCCACTCTCAAGTCGTGTGCTCGCAAATTATGCAATGTCTCGCTGGGATTGTGGACTTGCTGAGGGTCGATAGTTGTTTGTGCCTCAGCATCGAATAAATGGTAGACCCACAGTGATCAACGACTTCCGATCAGGCGGTTTTCTGCAAGTTACATCACAGATCTTGCACCTCGAAGATTCCGACCTCTGGGTCGCGATAGACAATGGCATGGCCATTTGGATCCTCGCCACCGGATCGCGACAAGTCTGGGCACAAGGACAACCGACGGCCGGTTGAGTGGGACAAGTCGCTCGGCGAGGTCGCCGACCCACTCGACGCGGCCAAACAATGGGTGCCCGTAGTCATCACCTCGCTGGTTGGCCTCGGCGCGCTGCAGCTCTACGCAAATTATCTACGGCGAATTCCTGGCGCGGCATTTATCAAGCAGTCGGCGTTTCGCAAGAAGACGCTGTTTGGACGCGTCACGAGCGTTGGCGACGGTGATGGCTTCCACCTATTCCACACGCCTGGCGGCAGGGCCGTAGGCTGGGGCTGGCTGCGAAAGGTGCCTGAAAAGCGAAGAGACCTCAAGGACCGTACGGTGAGCTGATGCATCGAGCATTACCCCAGACTTCTTCATCGCTGACAGTGCCTCGATGCTGAGCCAGATATCGATTCGACTCGCCGGAGTCGACGCCCCCGAGGGAGCCCATTTCGGACGACCAGCGCAGCCCCACGCGGACGAGGCGCTGAAATGGCTGACTGAATACATCCTGCACCGAAATGTGCGGGCACACATCTACAAACGAGACCAGTACAACCGCGTTGTCGCGACAGTCTACGTGTGGCGTTTTCTGATACGCCGCAATGTTGGACTGGAGCTGGTGAAGCGTGGTCTGGCGACGACTTACGAAGCGAAATCGGGCGCCGAGTTCGGTGGCCTGAGACTTGTTTATGAAAAGGCAGAAGCTAATGCCAAAAGGAAGAAGTTGGGCATGTGGTCCGGCAAACCCAGCGAGTTTGAGAGCCCACGGTCGTACAAGAATCGATACTCCGGCCAGGACAGCGAGTGATGGGAACGATTTGAGGGCCGAAACTCCATAATTGGAATCTATGGCGCAAAACGGCCGAGAGCACTTACTATTATGCCCAGAGCTAGCCACAGCGAGGACCAGAGGCAGGCAAGTCTCACAGGCTCATAAGAATCTATGTTTGTATCTAGAGAGCATGGCCCCTGTATGAACACCTGCTATGCCAGACTAAATTCTAGGATTGCTTTGAGACTGGCTCTGTTGTTTTCAATGACCGTGCCTGCTTTCACTACTTTCTCGACGCCATAAGTACTGGGCACTCAGCCGCTTGGCCAGGTCTGACAGCGGATACACGTCGATGCCGTTTGAGAACGCCATGGAAAACCTCGGCTCTGCGTTTCCTAGTCATCGCGAATGAATTGTAGGTCACCCATATACTGGCCACATGCGACACAGTATTTTGATCATAACTATGGAAGGCCCGGAGGTTGAGGCTCTTGGGGATGCCGTTGGCATATCGAAGGCCAGCTATCGTCACGATGCCGTAATGCCCAAGTCAAAATCTGAACACTATGAGCATTGAAAAGACATCCATTTGGGATTTATCAGAGCCATTGCGTGTATTCGCTCCCATACGCTTTTGTATGTATCTGCAATGTGGGCATCATTGGGCGTAACTAAGTCCACGATAAAAATCACTTCCTGCTCAAGCCGAGGCTCTTTGTGGGCCTTTATTGTGAAAAAAAAAAAAAAAAAAAAAGAACAAGATAAAATCACATAAAAACTTTGCGAGGTGTGGGAAGTTCCGGGAGTCAGAAGTTTACCTAGAGACTAATATTCTCTGTAATACCAAAAATGGAGGATGGCGAAATCTATCTCGGTTGGTTGGGCATCACTTCGAGGCTCTTTTTGTGTCTTACAATCTCGAACGACAGCGAGCCACCGCTATGCGAAAGCAAATGGGCTAAGGAAACGAGAGTTGCCGACCAGTCATAATAAAAGCAACAACATAAAGAACAACTCGTCACTGCTAACCACTCTACAGTTGAGAAAGGACACAATTGGTAGCCTTGGAGCTCTTGCGTGTTGTGAAACTGCTGGTGGATTTGACTGCGTTGTTAACAATCTCGAGCCTCTGAAACTCGTTGCAAGGTAAATGCGCGGCAGCAGAGAGTTGGCAGATTGATAGGATGACTACGCTCGGTGAGTCTGTGATACGTGCTGCGGCCGAGCGCATGGTTCACAAGCGCCGCTGTGTCAACGGCGTGATGCTGTATGACAGCATGGCAGCGAACGCGATAGGCGGTGTCCAGGCACTCTGGGGGCTTGCCGGCACTGAAGAACCTGCAAGCACGAGGAATCATCTGACTCGCTATTGTGAGTTCTTGTCGAGAAGCCGTCATACGACCGCTTGTTACGATAGCCGACGAATTCTTTTGCTTTACCAGTACGTCTATTCGTAATTACATGCTTGTGAGGCCGGAGCGGAGCCGGATCTGCTCTGGCTCTCTCGTCTCCACATATTTAACTACAAGTAGCTGTTGGCTGTTTCACTGTATTCGTAAACTCCAGGCACGTCCCAAAGGAAGCGTGGGGGAAGCCTTTCAATTGGGGCTGTGACGAACCGTTTTTTTTTTTTGGAGTTTTATTTTGTACGGAGTACTTTGTTCCTCTTTCATTCAGCCATTGTTCTGTTTATGCAGCCAATCGTCTTTAGAGTGCACCAAGACCCGACCACCAGCCTCTCGAAGTCGGCATATGGGTCCGCTAAAATGTCCCGCTAAAATTCGAAACCGCCCTGTCGATTGCTCGGGCCTCACCGGCAGACCGCAGTCCTCAGTGGCCTCTCAGTGGTCCGACGCCTAATCCGTAGGTACTTCGTAATTGCAGGTGTGGCCATGCATCAACGCCTTGCCTAATCTGTACTAGTGCTGTTGTCGCTCCCGTCAGGCACAAAACAAGCTGCAGTCTGGTGCAAAGCGACGCTCGTATTTATTATTGACAGCATGAAGAAGCAATAAACACTCGGATACAGTCACAATTTGCCGCATTCTTGGCGGCATCGGGCTCCTTTTGTGCTTTCGCATTTGCACAGCTCACGCACACTTTGCTATCTGTATACTTTTCCATTTGTACCAATTCAAGTTCGTACCACTTGCCCCCGGCTGTTTGCTGCTGTCCCGGCTAGCCTAGCCCAAGTTGTGCCCCCCCTCCCTGGTACGGTGGCACGGTGGTTGCTGCTGCTCGCTCAAGTCGCACCACCACCCATCGCTCATCCACGCCAGCCATTTCCCTTCAAACAAAACTCTCTTTTCACCAACTAGGCTGTTCAGCCAACTTCCAGCCCTTCGGCTTTTCGACTTTTTCGTCGCCAACACACTCCTTTACATTTGTTACAACTGCGGCTGTCTTTTTGCGCCGTTTAATTCCGTCGTCGCGCTTTACTCACGCTCCTAATTCTCGTCATCGTCCTCCGTTCGCTAGCATTTACCGCCATCCCTAATTCATTTCCAACCACCTCCTGATGCATCGATAGACGGCAAACATCTCCGTTTGCCCTCTCAACACGCTTCGTCCGAAACGAATACGTCTTCTATCAATCTTTACGAATCGATCCGACGTTTTTCTCGGCCTCAGATACACGTCAACACGCCCTGGCCATGCGGGTGTCGATTGGCTACCGGCGCTCCGCGCGTCCTGGTCAGCGACATGGCACCGCTCTCACTATTCTCACAGCTCTTCTGCCCATGATGGCAAACGCAGTCAGTATCGAGCCCGCGCCCCCAGCGAATCTCGACTTTTCCGACCTCGGCCAAATTGGTATTGCTGGTGATTTTGGCGGCATTTCTCTTTACCAATTTGTTGGACAAGGTGGCCAGACTCGCAGTGCCAATGGAAGCGAAGCCCTTCTCTCGGAGCTGCCAAACGGTGCTCTGGTACCAGCCGTTCAGACGGATGCGGTGATTCGAGCCATGTGTCTTTACAACGGCACCTCTAGCAAATCAAACGGCCTCATCATCGGAGGCAACTTTACTTCTCTTGGTGGCAGCAAGTCCAAAGCTATCGGAATTTACGACATTGATGGCAGCAAGGTCACCAGCCTTGATGGTCTAGAGGGCGAGGTCAATGCCATTCTGTGCGACGATGCTACCGACACCGTCTATATTGGTGGCAATTTCAGGAGTGGCAATTCAACCAACGCCATTTCCTGGAATGGCAAGGATGGCTTCAGAAATCTGCCCTTTGTTGGGTTTAATGGACCCGTCAAAGCCATAACCAAAATGGACAACGGCCACATACTTTTCGGGGGCACGTTCACAGGACTTGGAAACTACAACAGCACAGCTGGTAACTGGCGCGACACTCAAACTATCAACCTGGAAACTGCCAAAATCAATGCCCAGGGAAGCTCCTCCAGAGATGGGTTCAGCGACCCGGCTAACGTTGCCTGCTCCAGTGGCTCTGTTGCTCAAGGCAGCACCTGGCTTCTCCAAGATGATACCCCTGGCTACTGGGAGGCTCAGTTCGGCTTCGGCTTTGAGCCCACCAAGATCCGCATTTGGAACACACACCTCGAAAACCACGGAACCAAATCATTCGATATCCAGACTTTTCCTAATGGCCTCACCAACATCATGAACATGACCTACATCGATCCCGATACGGGCAGAAATGCCACTTGTGACCGCGTTTGCCCTCTCAGCAACGACCCTAAGGTCCAGTTTCAGGATTTTTATTTTGTCAACGTTGTAGGAATGAGCAAGATCCGCATTGACATATTGGAGTGGTGGGGCAACGCTGCTGGCCTTGCAGGCGTCCAGATCTTTGCGGACAATGTCTTCTCCTACGCCATCAACGATTTCAACGAACCCAAATGCCGTACTCAATCAGGCACCGTCTCGTCCGCCTCGACTACGGGGCCCTGGGAGAGGTCACCATCTCTTCAAAGCAATGCCGAGTATCTCACCGCCAGTATCCATGTGGATGAGGGCCGTACAGGCTCAAACGCATCCGTCACCTTCTACCCCAACATTCCCCAGTCTGGCAATTACTCCATCAATCTCTATACACCTGGCTGCGTGGCTGATGGTACATGCGCTAACCGCGGCCGAGTCTATGTTTCTGGAACAATGTCCAGTGGCACCACTCAGCCCGAATTCGAGACAGAGCTGTTTCAGACAAACAACTTTGACAAATACGACCAAATTTACTTTGGCTTCGTGGAAAAAACCTCTGACAAATTCCAGTCCAGTGTCACTCTTAGCCCCACCGCTGACCAGACGGTCGAGGACCTCGTCGTTGTCGCTCAACAAGTTGGATTCACCCTCATCAACTCTGTCGGTGGCCTGAACGGCCTCTTCGACTTTGATCCTAATGGCCCTCTCCCCGACGAGAGGAGTCTCGATAGCTCCGCAATCAACAAGCTTGGGTACAGCTTCGATAAGTCATCGGGTGTCAAAGCTCTTATTACTTCATCCGATACCACCTATGTTGCGGGCAACTTTAGCTCGAAAAACCACAGGAATATTGTGGCCATATCCAGCAAAGGTGGAGAAGCCAAGAATCTAGATGGGGGTCTAAATGGGCAGGTTCTGGACATGCAGGCCGAGAACAAGAAACTTTATGTCGGCGGGTCCTTTTCGAATACTCTCTCCAACGACACCAAAGGCCTGAACAATGCCGCAGTCTACGACCCCGATAGCGACGCCTGGTCTCCTCTCGGCGCCGGTCTCGATGGGTCTGTCGACTATGTTGTTTCTTTACGCGTCAACACCACCGAAGGCAAGCCAGAAACAGTTATCGCGTTTTCTGGTCCGTTTACCAACTCAAACGGCTATGGCAGCTTTCCCTCAGCCCGAGTCGATGGCTTTGCCATCTGGGTGCCCTCGCAAAGTATTTGGTTGCACGACTCAAAGCATAATGTCCCAAGCTACAGTGGTGTGTTGACTGCTTCCCACTTGGATCTTCACGGTAGCAGTTCTATCCTTGCCGGTTCCATTGACGTCTCGACGCTTGCAGTCGATGGCGTTGCCAGCCTTTCAGCCGCAGGCCTTGGAAGATTCCCCGCCAAGATTGACGCAAAGACACCGAAGCCGAGCAAGCGACGACGAAGCATTCTACAAGGAGGCGATCTGGCCGGCGTTGCCACTGGAACCTTTTATGAGAATGCCGATGAGAGCCTTACTATCATGGCAGGCCACTTTACTGCACAAGGATCCAGCAACGATTCAGTCATTCACAACTTGGTCTTTATCGATGCTAAGAAAGGCAATGTCACAAGTGGTCTTTCTGAAGGCATTGATGATGATTCGTCGTTCTTTGCGACGGATATTTGGAACAATATTCTTTTTGCTGGAGGTCAAGTTTCCGGAAACGTCAGTGGAATGGAAGCTCATGGTATCATTGGATGGGATCTCGATGCTAAAAAATTCTCTCACCAACCCGCTGGTCTTACGGGCGGCGACGGTGTTGTCACTTCCATCGCCGTTCGCCCTGGCGGTGGCGATCAAGTCTTTGTTGGCGGCTCTTTCGAGAAAGCCGGCGCTCTGGATTGTCCTGGTCTCTGTACCTTCAATATTGACGATGACCAGTGGACTCGGCCCGGCACCGTCGTCACTGGCCGGGTTACTGGGCTGCAATGGGTAAAAACTGATTCAGTCCTCGTCGCTGGTGACTTGGTCGCCAGCTCAAGCGGTTCTAAGCCTTTGGCCTATTATAACCCAGTAAAGCAAACGTGGACCGACTTCCCTAACCTTGGTGATATTCCCGGTCCTGTCGAAGTTCTGGCGCCCGCAAGCATGGATCTCAAGCAATTCTGGATTGGTGGCAAATCTCTCAAAGACAAGTCAACCTTCCTGATGAAGTGGGACGGAAGCAAATGGCGCTCTGTTGAGAAAAAGCTCCCCGACAGCACTGTTCTTCGCAGCCTTCAGGTGTTCCGTCTTACCCAACAGCACGATCGCGCCCTTCTACTCGAATCGGATCAAGCCTTGATGATTACTGGCGCCATTGACCTGCCTAACACTGGCTCCGTCTCAGCTTGCTTGTTCAACGGCTCACATTATCAGCCCTACGCCCTGACCACAAGTAACAACCAAGGCACCAGCAGCATTGGCAGGATTTTCTCGCAGAGACCCAATAAGATTGGCCACAGTAAACGCATGCCGCTGGTCTTTGTCGTTCTTATCGGATTGGCCATCTCGCTCGCACTCATCTTGCTCATGGTCGTTGGCGGCGTCGTTTTAGACCGTCTTCGAAAGAGGCGTGAAGGCTACGTCCGCGCGCCAACCTCGATGCGTGACCGCGGGAGCGGCATCCAGCGAGTTCCACCCAGAGAACTACTTGAGTCTCTAGGCAGAGTGCGTCCTGGTGGCCCGCCCGCTGTTTAGCTTTGGGTGTCTGCTTCAACATTCACTTGGCGTTTGGATAAAAAGGGCATGTTTTATTTGGCATTCTTATTTTTGTTTTGTTTTCATGTTTGCACACGCGAGCAACGGTAAGCAATATTGCGACCTCTGCCATTGCTTTACATATCATGAGGTCACGACTTGAAGGGTTTATATCAACACCTTTGCAACAACACGTCTAAGACAATTTTTCTACCTTTCTTTTTCTTTTAAGGAGATCGACTTCTCTTTTCTCTTCTCACTTTTCATTCATAATCTTTTCTCTCGTCATACGCCTGCGCATCGCAGAGCAAACGCCTTGTATATCATCCTACTTCAAGTCAGCCTCCGACACAAAGGCTGTCGTTCGATCTTGGACTATTGAACACGGCACAGTCGGTCAATGCGGCTCCCGTTCTTCAGTGTGGTAATGGGAGACGTCTTTCTTCAGCGGGGAGTAGAGTAGCAAAGAAAAGGAAAGGAAATATGAAATATGATCAAGGCTGCAACATTTGTTTGTATTTTCTCACAGAGCGTAATTACAAGGGCCAGCTAGCTCGGTTTAGAAGAAGCCTTGGTAGCGTTACTTGTAAGAACTTCAACTAGTTGATGAAATACCCCTTTACCGACGGTGAATGAGATGCCTTTCATGTATCAGACCCTAGAATAGCTGTCCCTACTTGGCACGGCTGGCTATTGCTTTAGGCATACACTCACAGACTCGATGTTGATGATTATCTATAAGTCAACACACGCAAGATTGCACAAATTTGGCAAGATGTAATTAATGGTGGATATAGTAGAATTGATTAATACTAGGAAGATGATGGATTGTCAAAACCATGTCTTGAATTCACCAAGTTTAAGTGTACTCATGGAGGGCTCTCTTTAGCGCGTCTCGGAGGAACAAAGATCATCAAGAGCGTATGTAACATTCGAGATGATCTCTCGTCCTGCTCGTGATCAACAATAGGCCATTTTAGTAGGTGAGAAGACGGTGTCAAATATAAAAACACTTGACTGCTGAGTTATCTCATCACATCCCAATACTCTTTTCTACCCCGACTCTTTCCCGCCTTTTCTAAGGCTTTGCTTTTCTCCCTTTCCTCATCCAGTCAAGCTTTCATTTACAGGCACCCTGTCCACTGTAAGTAGTGTGCGCGTCTGTGTCCTTGGCCCGGGTGTGGGATTTCGTCGGTGGGTCGTGACTCACGTGACGCCATTCGCCAACGGGGCCCTTGAAGCTTCTGGCGATGATATCGTTGAAAACAAATCTCATCTCACTACGTCAAATCGAAGAGAAGAAAACGACGAAAAAAACAGAAGAGACCCATTCAGTCAGACTAGGAGGACCGAGGTAGAAGAACCTCTTGTCCCACCCTGCAGCGTCCACGCCAAACCTTTAAACTCCTTGCCGCCACCCGAATCATCATAACCTGGGTTCTCTCAACATCACACGACTATGCTCTTCTTCAGGTGAGTTTTTAATTCCTCATTCACTGACACCGCCACCGCTCTTTGCGCTCAACGGAAAAGGGAAAAAAAAAAAAAAAAAAAAAAAGAAGGTTCCTCGCAGAGCGGGAGGCCTTCACCCACCACCTGTTAATGCAAATGAGAAATGAGTACTGGGGAGGCTCTACGCTAGAAAAGGACCTTCATGCTGACACGCGACTGGGGGGGAATGAATAGCTTCTTCAAGACGCTCATCGAGCAAGAAGTCACGGTGGAGCTCAAGAATGACATTCAGCTCCGCGGCACGCTCAAGAGCGTGGATCAGTACCTCAACATCAAGCTCGACGACATTTCCGTCATGGAGGAGCTCAAGTACCCTCACCTGGTATGTTGCGAGCTTGCTCTCCTACTCAAGTGTGTGTTTTTTCCCCTTCTCTTTGGCTGACGGCTGGTCTCGCAGAGCTCTGTCAAGAACGTCTTTATCCGAGGATCCGTCGTCCGCTACGTCCACCTTCCTGCCTCTTCCGTAGACACACAACTCCTCGAGGACGCGACTCGCAGAGGTAAGCCCCCCTCCCATCGGGCGCCGCTTGTAATTTTGATTCCTAATTCACTGATTTGATTCCCGTGTTACAGAGGCTTCTACGCAGCAAGGCAAGGCCAAATAATGATTCAAGAAATAAAGCGAAACAATGACAATAAAAGGGGCCCCCGTTTGCGAAACCGTTTGCTGCATTTAATGGGCATGGCAGCTGTGCATTTCAAACAGCTGTCCGATTATGGGCTTCTGTACTGTGCTATGATGGGTTCGTTAGGCGTTAAACAAAAGGTATCTACACATTGGAATACACAAATTTATGCCAAACAGTCGCCCCATGAACAGAAATTCTGCAATACGCCACGGACTCACTGTAATCCGTTGGCGGCGCTTCACCACCAAGCACTACCACCACTATTTGTTTTCCCATCCCACAAGGCCACCTTGAGATCTTCAGGATCATCACTGCCTTCTACCAGTGGCTGTATCAGACCGCCTTTGCGTCTTTCAGTCAGCCATCGATCGATCCACGACTTCATCCTCTTCCTCGACTGCTCGCTACCCACATTCACCGTGGGTATGACCTTTTCAATCCGCAGGCTCATCAGAAACAGCGCCAGCTCCCGAAAGCTGCTGTGCTCCGAGTACGGAACGCCAAAACACATGGCCTCCTTTGTGCTGCCTCGCTGGGGCACAAAGTCGGCGGCGCCGAACCGCGTCCGCCAACCCTTGCCGTGCAGAAGCTGCTGCGTCGGGATCGTGGACGGGGCCGTGTTGGCTCCTACGCTCTTGCTATTGACAGGCCGAAAGTTCCAGCCCGAGGGACGGAAGCCCACGATGCGGCTGAAATGCGGCTTGTAGCTGTTGAGGTACTCCTGCAACGTCTCGGCGCGGATTTCCATGAGCATCTGCATGTGGACTTGCGCCTCGATCGGGTCAGACGTCAGGAGAGCTGTCAGCTCTGGATCTCCCAACTGCTTGCAGATTTTGATTTTTGAAGGCGAGGCAAAAATCTTTGTTCGCAGAGCCTTGGCAATAGCAACACATATGCGCTCCTTTCCAATGGAGTAAGTCCCGCATATGATCAAGACGCGTTGGTCAAGCTTCTTTTTGGGTTCGGGCTTCTCCAACACCGGTGCGGTTGGGTTCTGAAAGTACTTGCTGACAGTCTTGCCAGCTTCCTTCTTGGCCGAGTCCCAGACGTCATCCTTGCAGTTGGGATCTGGGGAGATTTTGGCAACCAAATCAGCGCAAGCTTGTATGACATCGTTTTGTGGGGGAAAAGAGTATCGAGGATTGAGATATGTGGTGTCAAGGTAGCATATATCAATCTTTTGCCGTCTGAGCTTGCCCGACACGGAATCTGCAACATCGGGCCGTAGCAGAGGGTGTTGGACATGGTCTGGACAGGCTCTAAAGTCACCGCAGTGAAGGATTCGCTTCAAGCTCTTATTGTGCCGCTCGCCCACAACCTTTTCAAACACAAACAGAGAGCTTCCTGGACAATGATTTGCCGAAATCATGGTGACTTTAGCACCATCTGTACCGGGGACATCATATTCCTTGTCGAATTCCAGCTCGACGACCCATTTGGCCGCCGTGCGCAGCTGGTTTCGCACCAAACTGCCAGTGACTTTGCTGCAATATATCGGACCGTGGGTCCACGTTGCAGTCAAGCCAATATAATGATCGCTATGAAAATGACTGAGAAAGTACGCTTTGCAGCCCTCGACAGCTCCGTACCGAAATGCATCAACGCAGATGGAGAAGCCCGGCATGATCTTGTAGAAAGGACATGTTCTCGTGTACGCTGGCTTACCCCGCGAAGCATTCTCAGCGGCTGCGGCTGTCGACCAGGCTGTGTCTTCAGCGTTACTTGACATCAGTTGAGAGAATGCTGACTTGGACCCGGGTGTTTGTCCCGTCAGGTCAAAAGGATTGGCCTGTCCGGGGCGCGGAATTGCCGCTCGCATGAAGCGCTTGCCAACCTCTGTCGCCTCCACCTCTTCAGCCGGTGCAGGTGACTTTGGTCGTTCGGCGGGTTTCGGCAGCGGCGTTGGGCTGCCGTCAAGACAAGCATTGACGTGCTTCGATGCCTCATCCACGGACACTCGCGCCAGACTACCTGAGCATATAGGGCAGGATTGCGCCTCACTATCTTCCTGAAACGGGTCCTCTCCGAAAGTCTCATTGAAAAGAGTCATATCGCCAGATTCCTCAGCTTCTAAACGAGCCTGCTCCTTCATAAAACGCCACTCGCGCATTTCGTCGCCTTCGAAGGCTTCCATGTCTATATCGTCGATACCACCAAGCTCATCTGCGCTGTCAAGTCCGCCACTGGTAGCTTCGTGCTTGAGAGTGGGCGGATCTTTTGTGCTTTCAAGATCCGCCTCTGCATCGTAAATTTCGCTCCTGAGAGGCTCAGAAGCCTGCTCGCTGGTGCTTTCCTTGTCTGGGCTCGATTTATCATTGAAAGGTTTTATAGGAGAAGACTGGCTCGGCTTGATATCCTGTTCGTCTTCGTCATCCGACTCTAATATGAATGGTGATGCAATCTTCTTGGCCTTTGATGGCTGCGCAGCTGGAGATTGTACCAACTGAGTCGGGCCAACCGATATAGCAACATGTGCGGTTTCGCTGACTCTTCGTCTCTTATGCGGGGATTCTACCCCATTGGTGTCATCCCCATCATTGCGACCGTACAAATCTTGGTTGGCGCTGTTCTGGGTGGCGGGAGCGGCTGCTGGGGTGGAATCCGCAAGAGTTCCCACGAACAAGGATCCTTCTTGCTTTTCCGTCTTTTGGAAGAAGTTGAGAATGCTGTTGTTTGGCTTTGTAGGCTTTTTACTCGTCTGGAATGTGGAATTCGGCTTTCGAGGCGTGGCCGATCGATTGGGATTCGCCAGGGCTACCATTTCGGTGGCGCACGCTTAGGTCAACGGAGAGGTATTGATGGGAATGGATTTGCGAGCTGCGGCCTCCAATGGGCATTGAAAAGTTGAAAGTGCATACGCGATCGATGGAATTTGAAGTAGAGGGCTCAATTATTCGATTCGGCGTCGCTGGTCGTGATGTAGAAAGAAACTGCCTAGTAGTCGTCTTATGAGCCGTTCAATGTTCAATGAAGTAGTGGGGATTTTGGAGGCAAAAACACGGTACAGCGCGCTCAAAGCCATTTACAGTGGCGCGAAGTCACATGTTTCACTATCCGTACTTTGGACGGCAATGTCGATTGGTGACTGACTCGTCGCTTGTAGGTTCCAAAAATCTTTTGAATGATCAATATTGATCAATCTTAATACATACAGATTTGCTACCAGAAGCTGTTAAAGTAATGCAACCCCCCGACTTATAGGTAGTGGCCGAAAGCGACAGATACGTGACCTGAGCTTGCACAGACTGTCTGGCAACACCCCGCCACCAACATCATCACGATAAATGCCTTCCGTAGTCGCCATGTGCAGTTTTGAAGCACCAAAGCCGCCACTTATTCATAAACGTGATGATAACATTGGTCGCCCAATCAGCATGTGGTTCAGACTGCTCTTCCGTGGTGACAACCAACATGAAGCTAGTCCGAGCGACTGCAACGGTCGGGACGTCACGCATCCGCTCTTGACTCGGCATTAAATCATGACGCATCGTTGCTACCTACCTCCTACAAAACTGCCACAAACAAACATCCAACCGTGCAGTAAACTAGAAAATGTCTTGTGAGATGATTGTGACTCGAACAGCTGAATATTCGCTTACTGACTGGCCATAGCTTGGTTCAGCACCACCAGCACCTTGCGACATGTGTCTGCCATCCCAGAGGGCATGCCCGCTTCCAAGCTGGTAGAAGGTCTGCAGAATCATGAAAACTACATCAAGCACAACCCGCACATGGCAAAGTATGAAGCGATCGCCGCCCCCGCAGATCCAGCTCCCACAATTCCCGCGGCGCGTGGAGTCACGGCTACGGGTGAGCCCGACTGCTACCGTGTTACGGACAAGGTACACACACTGCCCGCCGGTCTCTGGGACTCGGATATTGTCAGCACCTACGAGATGATTGACGTCCGAGACGGCGTGTTTGTGCGTATTCGCAGTCCAATGAGCGTCACGATGGAGTCGCTCTGGCTTGTCAAGGAGACGGAGCAAGGCAGGCTTGAGTTGGTGGAGGAGCAGGTGATTACAGCGTCGCGGCTGCTCATGAGCACGGTGAAATCAATGTCAGAGGCTGGATGGGAGGGAATACATGCTTCCATGATCAAAAAGGCACAGGAATAGCTTCCAATTTGATTCTATAGATCAACCACACTCATCTATAAAGAACTCCCCCGTCTCTACACAATACCCCGCAACGCCATGTAATAAGAATCTATATCTTGGATTCGGGCTGTGTTTCCGCCGGGCATTTCAAATACTTGTCAAACCAGGCCAGCATTTCGTGGATAACATGCTCGTGCGATTCCCTAGCCTGGTAATGATGCGGCTCGTGTGGCAAAAGAACCAGCTTGGCCGTGCCTCCATTCCCGCGCACTGCCGAGTAAAAGTTGGACGACTGCATCGGTGCCGTGCCAGGGTTGGCGTCATCCGCGCCGTGAATGATGAGGATGGGATGCTCTAGCTTGTCCGCAAAGAAAAACGTCGACGCCTTGCGGTAAGGCTCGGGCGCCTCCCACACGCTTCGGCGCTCATTCTGGAACCCAAAGGGCGTCAGCGTCTTGTTGTACGCGCCGCTCGTGGCAACGCCGGTTTTGAAGAGGCCCGAATGGGCCAACAAGTTTGCCGTCATGAGAGCTCCGTGACTGTGGCCAGTGACACCAACACGTTCCGGGTCCGCGACGCCCATCTCTACAGCCTTGTCCACCGCCGCCTTGGCATTTGCGACTAGCTGCTCCAAGTATGTATCGTAGGCTTTCTTGGGATCACCAACAATGGGAAAGGTCGCATTCTCGAGGATGGCATAGCCGGCAAGCAAGAGGAATTGGTGCTTGCGAAGTCGTGTAAAACGAGCCTGAGAGCCGGTGACTTGACCTGCCTGCGAGCCGCTGGCAAAGTCGCGGGGATAGGCGTAAAGAATGGTCGGTACACGCGTGCCCTCCTGATATCCTGGGGGCGTGTGGAGATTGAACGACAGCTGAACACCATCGTCGCGTTGATATGTTACAACGCGCTTTTGAATCTGTGAGAGAAGAGGAGTCGGGTTGAGGATGTTTGTGACAGCCCGGGCCTTGGTGCTAAAGACGGCATCGCCCTCTGGAGCGTCTCTCTCTTGTCCAAGTGTATGCTGGAAGACATTGGGAGTTTCAGTGGGCGACTCGTGCAGTGTGAGGAATGTTGATCCCGAGGGGTCGCTGAAAGCGAGGAAAGATTCATAAGCTGATCTGCTGCTGCGGAACAGCCTGCTGGACTTCGTGGTTGTGAGATCAAAACGGTCCAAGAAAGGCCGATCTCCATCTTTCGAGGAGCCTTCATCTCTGTAAAAGATTGCATTGTTGGCTTGGTGGATGACATTGAAGCCGTTTGGTGCTTTGTGGTACACAATGTTGCCAGGGTAGTTGTACCTTTCGTGGTAAGACATGTCCATGATGAGCTTGCGCTCCTGTTGAGGGTCATCGACATTGACAATATAGCGACGTTCCCACTGGATATCGATATTGTATTCTATAAGAATGGCGAATGACGGGTCTTGTCCCCACGCGAGACTATTGAAGCGGTATTCGGTGCGAAGAAGCTCGCGTGGCTCCTTGTCAAATGGCGCCTCCAAGAGCATGACCTTGTCACGGTTTTCCACGTCATTCTTCCAGTCACCCTCATCGAGTGCCTCTATCCAGACTAGAGATGAAGGTGCATTGGCGCGCCATGAGAAGTTGCGCGGGCCGCAAGGAACGCCGCGAATTGGAACGCGCTCAGCCAGACGCAGTGATGCGACTGTCTGTGTCTTGATGTTTGTGAGGTCCGAGACGTCCCAAATGATGGCATCGCAAGGAAACCTCCAAAAAGTTGCATTGTATGTGTATGGCTTGCGAAGCGCAGATGTGAATATGTAGTTTCCGTCAGGTGACGCTCTCGACCCGAGGTAGAGATCGACGCCACCAATACACTGGACGGCGAGGGCATCGACGTCAACCAAGGCCAGCTGGGAAGCCATGTAATAATCAAACAAGGCTTCATCATGCTTGTTCTTGAGCGTATCACGGGCCTCATAGGTGCTACTCTGACCTTTTTGGCCATCAGTCTCCTGAATGATGGGACCCGACGGAACGCTTGGTTCTGCTGGCGGCGGCCCTCGGCCCTCAGGAACGAGCTTGACGAGAAGCTGCTTCTGATCCGGCATCCAGTTCAGCTCACCCTCCAGTAAAGGGTTCAGCCGTACGTTTGGCACCTGCCGAGCGACACCAGTTTGCCCGTCACCGACCCAAAGCTCCACAGAGTTGGCGGTGACGTTTTCAAAGGCAAAGTGGCGTCCATCGGCACTCCAGACAGGCGAAGTCGTGCGTGCATCTTCCGGTAGAAAAATGGTGATGGTTTTTCCATCCTTTACCTGGACCAGCTCTAATTTGTAGGCAAAGGTGCGAATGCCGTGACCGCCTGCTGTGTTACGCCGGTTGTGATTGGCCGTTTCCACACGCACACCAGCCAGACGCAAGTACGGGGTGGCGATATGCGAGATGGAGGGATACTTTGCTTGCGACACCAGAATGAGGCGATCGCCTGCAGGGCTTGGTACCGGGATAGGCAGTGCAGGCGCGCGCATCACATCGAGAATATGGCTCGGCGGCTGCTTGTAGCCTGAAGCCGCCGCCGCTGCGGTGTCGGTGTCGGTGTCGGTAGACATGGTGGAGACTGTGCAGCGCAAAAGCACTGCGTAAGAGAACTATGCAGCAGCTTTGGTCGGAAACAGCAGATTGGGCCTTTTTGAAAGCAATGCAAGGTCCTAAACCATGATTGAGTGAAGAAATTTGGTCGAGGACACAACGGTGCTTTTATATAGTAGTACCGGGACGCCGTTCCGCGGAGGCGACCCACTGCGTTGTCTCAGCAAACAACCATTGCCTTGCTCGAGTAGTGCTAATAATGCGAATGACTGTAACGGGTTGATGCATTTTTTTGTTTCTTTTTATACTTTCAAGGTGCGGCTGCAAGGGGTGCCGTGACGAGACCTGGTCACCGACCTTTTGAAATGATGCTGCTTGCTGTGCAGTGTGGCGGCAGCACGCTGGACGCATCCGCTCTCGGGATGGTGCCATGCATACCATGTAGCGTCCGCGCGCCTGGTTGGCCCCCATGCGTTGCTAAAAAAACTATTAATAAATTCAAGGGGTACTGCCATGCTTGTGAATTTACCCGAGTGCTTTCTAGGAGTTATCTAGAAGATTGACTTTGCGACAGTCTGCCGCATCGCTTTGTCCCGGTGCATCCTGCATGATAAACACGGCCGTTTGCGCGAGACGGTGAAGGAACTCGAATTTGCTAGCGCTGCGAATTCGACCTCAATAGATGACCTGTATCTCATGTTCGATTGCGTGCATCTCGGATGAGCCTATTCGGAAGTTTCCAGACCAGTCAATGGCAAATAATTCTAGATAGGCGGGAGATGAAACATTTATGTGCGCTGAACGAGCACTGTATAAGTGGTCCATTTCTCTCAACGGTGCCAAGTAGAGTACTATGGGAGCGTTTATTCGCATCAGCAGGCGGAATTTTACCTGTGAATGAAAAAGGCGCAAATCTTACATTGAAAAGGAGAACTGTCACATGAATTACGGAGAATTGCTGTTCGTCGACTCTGTGATTCACCAAGGCACACGAGCACACACCGCCAGCCACACTCATGTGCCTTTCAGTTATCACGACTGCATCTTCAACAGCAATGCAGCCCGACCAACAACAGCATCGCAGAAAATTAAGCTGCAAACACCAAACAAAACAAAAATGTGCATCGTCACCTACTTCAAGCATCTCCAGTGCAACCACATTTGGGCCGTCGTCACCGAACCCTGCCTGCCTTACATGGGCTTCAGCAACTGCCCGAGCTTTGCGGGCCCAAGCGTGGTGGTGAATCCCGTCACGGGCAATCACGTCGGCAACAACCGAGGCGGGCGTCTCAAGGCCAAGCCAAAATTCTACAAGACCAAGACGAGGCTCTGTCCCCAGTGCGATCTAAAGGGCGCCTACAATCCAAATGTGGCGCGGCTGGTGCGTGACATGGGTTGGGGCTTTACATGGGGCAAGGACGCGGCGGACCCCGAAGCATCTTGGGGGATTGATTTGCGGCTGGGGAGCACAAAGAGTGGTTGTGCCATTCTTTGATATGGTTGTTCAAGGGGTTGTTAATACACAGAGGATTGTAGAGGGTTGTCGAGTACACAGAGGATGAAGAGCGTAGGAGAATTCTCAGTTGCTTACCTGGCATCCACGAGTGGACAACTACACACAGTCGACTGGATGAATGATGGAGCCAGATTCACTACATTTTGGAGCGGAAACAGCGTCTCTGTCTTCTGTGGCATTTTATTATATTGTCTTTGCATCTTAGCTTCAACTCATCGTGTAAGTCGTCGTTCTCCAACAAAAGCCCCACTTGTACAACTCTTCATCGCCAACATTTTCAACATCAGCACTCCTACACGGTCTGCGTTCTGATCACCAGTGTAAAATGCTGCCTACACCAGATACTTCACATGTTCCATACGAAAGGGTGTACGAGCCTGCCGAGGACTCCTTCCTGCTCCTCGACACGCTCTCCTCACCCACCGAATGCGCCTTTCTCACCAACCGCTTCGCCCACCCAGCGCCGCTCATTGTCGAGATTGGCACCGGCTCCGGCGTCGTCCTCGGCTTCGTCAATGCCCAGTGCCAGACCATTTTCGGCAAGTCCGAGATCCTGACCGCGGGCATCGACATGAATGCCTATGCGTGCCGCGCCACCGTCGCCACCGTGAAAAGGGCCGCCGCTGATGAGCAAGCATCCACCGCAGCGCGCAGCGGCACATATCTCGGTTCCAGCATGGCCGATCTGACGTCGTGCTTCCGCCCGGGCGCTGTGGATGTTCTCATCTTTAACCCGCCGTACGTGCCCACGCCGGAAATGCCGGTCCAGCCAGACACATTTTCCCCAGAAGTGCCAGCGCCGGCGGCCGTGGACCCGTCCTTTGACGACGACTCTTACCTGCTTGCATTGTCGTATGCGGGCGGTGCCAACGGCATGGAGACGACAGATAGACTGCTTCCCGACCTGGCGAGGATCTTGTCAGCGCGTGGGTGCGCGTATGTATTGCTGTGTGCCCAGAACAAGCCAGATCTGGTAAAGATGAAGATACGCGAGCAGCTTGGTAAGGGCTGGAAGGCACAAACAGTAGGGTCAAGTGGCAAAACGGCCGGTTGGGAAAAGCTTCAAGTGCTGCGAATATGGAATGAAGCTGTCTTGTGAAAAACTATACTTGGCCCTTTGAAAAAAGCCATGCTTTGTAGCTGGCGTACATATTACGAGTTAATGACCCAAAGCTTCTTCTTTCGCGATTATTCCGAGAATTTGACATGACATCAATTATCTTTCTTTTTTGTGTTTAAAACGAGGATACGAAGCGACGAATTCACTCAAGACTTGTAGAGTAAATGAGTACACTGTTTTTTTGTGCGTCTCTGAATATGGCCAAACATCCAAAACGCCTGATCCATCGAAACCCCATTAAATTTTTGGTCGTGATTGCTGGAGGAAAACAAATGAGAAACGGCTTTGCCTTTTGCTTTTTGCCTATGTGCATGCTCGCGTTGATGAATTCTCGTTCAACAGGCGCGCAAGCCGCAGCCTCGTTGAGCTGTGGTGATAGCCGCCTGGATTGATCCCTCAACGCCTTTTCGGTTTCTGTTGCCCTCGTCCCTGCTTCCTCTCACTCAAAACCAAAGAGGCCATCCGCCCGCCTTCAATAGCCCCTTCAAGGACGACCACGGCCTCGTCCGCGTCCGCGACCGCGTCCTCTAGGACCGCCACGTCCGCGGCTGGCGCGCTCAGCTTCCTTGCGTGCCTTGTTCTTGGGCTTGGGTGCATCGTCAACTAATAGTGTGTCCAGAGGGAGCGAATCGGGAAGGATAAAGTAGCGGATGGTCGAGCCGCGGATGTTCATCGTATCGAGGGAGATGGGGTCCTGGCCCCTGGGGGTCATCTTGACGGTACGTAGGGCAGTGTTCATCTGGGGTGTCACCGACGAAATGGTGCCGTTGACGATGGTGCCTAAATGGAGCCATGTTAGTCGCAGTCGCTTGCAATGCGATGCGCCAGCGGGATCCAGACGCTTCCGACTTGACACATACCATTTTTAAGCTCGATAGTCACCGGCTCGTTGACGCACTTCATCAAAAATCTAGTCGCAGAGAGTCAGCGTTGTTCTGAGAGCTGAAATGACATCTACCCCAAATAATCGCGTGCATATTTCGGTCGATTGGCAGCGCCGAAGAAAGCCATCACTTACCTTACGAGCTTCATTGTGACAGATTTCGACTGAGAGAAGGTCGAATATTCGAGCTCGCAAAAGGTCCTGCGCAATGCCTTGTCGCCCGTCTTGGATCGGTGGAGCTGCTGCCGACTGGCGTTTGATGGCACGCCGAAAAAACAGCCCTGGAAGCTCAGAGTCCGATGCACGTGATTTGGCGTTGCCATCCGCACGTGACTCGGCGTTGATGGAAATGCTTTGGCTGGATGCCTGTTCTCTTATCGATATCATCTTTCCAGTAACTGAGGAGCGCCCCACATCGGGACCTGTTCAGTCTCGAATATAAGTGCGGCATCCTTAATTATCCAACTCGTCACTGGCAATTGTGCGAACTTTGTTTGCTGCAAATCCCTGCCGTTTGTCGTTCGAGACTGACCAGGACGACAAAAGGACGGGGAATTGCATAATCTGCTGAATCTTCACCCAAGCATCAACACTCAATCTTGGGTTCTCTCCCAATATCCCCCACCATTCCAGGCGTCGCCTAGCACGAATATCCACCCGGCACGGAACACGACACAAGGCTGCCTCGGCTATTGGAAAAGCTGTCGTTATGATCTCCGGGCGAGGAAGCACTGGCACGAGAGGCCGCGTCCGCCCGCCTCGTCGAATTGCTCGAGTATGTACCTTTACTTGGCCTGATGTCACTGGTTCTCTGTCTAGGCTTCCGCCATCTAGCCAGTCACGGAGTTCTTAGCTCCTGACCATGTGTGCTAACATAGTTTCAATCTAGCCAAATGGCAGCGGTGAAGGAGCTGACTTCGAATCATGCTGGAATATGCTCAAAGAAGCTTTACGCGACATACACAACAAAAGCTGTGGCCGGCTGTCATTCGAGGAACTCTACCGAGCCGCCTACAAGATTGTCCTCAAAAAGAAAGGCGACATTCTCTACGAGCGCGTCAAAGAATTCGAAGAGGACTGGTTTACCGACAATGTCATTCCGAAGATCAAGGCGCTCTTCACCAATAGCCTCATCAATGTGGGGGTGGATAGAGGTGGTGCAACATCCGTAAACGAACGACGCCAAACCGGCGAAAACTTCCTCAAAGGTCTGCGCGATACTTGGGAGGACCACAACATGTCGATGAACATGACGGCAGACATCCTCATGTATCTAGACCGCGGCTATATCCAACAGGAGCTTCGTAGGGTTCCCATCTTTTCGACCACGATTGCACTATTCCGAGACAACATCCTGCGCTCTTGCCTCAATAAGGACTCTGAAAGCTTAGTTGTTGATATTCTTATCACAGTCATGCTTGATCAAATTGACATGGAGCGCGAGGGCGACATTATCGACCGGAACCTTATCCGCAGCTGCAGCCGCATGCTCAGTAGCCTGTACGAAGCCGAGGACGAAAACGAATTGACAAAGCTGTACTTGGTATTGTTTGAACCGCGCTTTCTCGAAAACAGCCAAGCATTTTACAGCCGTGAATGCCAAGAATTACTGCAAGTGGCAGACTCTTGCAGATGGCTGAGGCATGCAAAGAAACGACTGGAAGAAGAGAAAGACCGATGCGGAACTACGATTGAACCCGAAACCGAATCAAAAATCACATCTGTTATTGATCAGCAACTCATCCTGAAGAACTTGGAAGAGTTTCTTAACATGGATGGTAGTGGCTTACGATGGATGATCGATAACGAAAAGTCAGAGGAGCTGTCGATCTTGTACCACCTCGTCGCAAGGGTTGACAAGAACAAGACATCTTTGCAAAGAATTTTGCAAAATCGTGTTGTTGAAATGGGACTTGAAATTGAAAGGACTCTTCAGAGCACCGACTTCTCCGTGCCGCCGGCAGGCGAAGAGGGCACAGGTGAAAAAAGTGAGAAGCCAAAGGCGCTTCCGGCCTCTTTCCAGCAGACTGCGGCAGCGATCAAGTGGGTTGATGATGTTCTGGCCCTTCGAGAGAAGTTTGACACAATGTGCACCAACTGCTTCGAGTCAGATTTGATCATCCAAACAGCTCTTGGCAAGAGCTTCTCTGAGTTTATCAATTTATTCTCGCGAAGTTCTGAATACGTTTCACTTTTCATCGACGAGAATCTGAAGAAAGGCATCCGTGGCAAATCGGAATTGGAAATTGACGTGGTCCTGGATAAAGCTGTCGGTCTAATACGCTATCTTCAGGATAAAGACATGTTTCAGACGTACTACCAGCGCCATCTTGCCCGACGACTGCTTCACGGCAAGTCGGAGAGTCACGATGTTGAGAATCAGCTCATCTTGAAAATGAGACAGGAGTTTGGCCAGCAATTCACCGTGAAATTGGAGGGCATGTTCCGAGATTTGGTTACCTCGACAGAGCTTACAACCTCATACCGCGACCACGTTCGTACGTCGGGAGATGGCAGCAAGAAGACCGAGCTGGGTATTAATGTATTGACTATGAACTGCTGGCCACAAGAAGTGATGGGTCGCACCGCACAGATCGGCGAAGGCTCTCGAATCACTTGCAATTACCCACCAGATATTGCAAGGCTACAAGCGAGCTTTGAGCAATTCTACTTGGCGTCCAGAAACGGAAGAAAGCTCACGTGGATTGGGACGACGGGCAGCGCTGATGTGCGATGCACATTCCCGGCGATCCCAGGAAAGTCGGGCGGCCTGGCAAAGGAAAGACGTTATGAGATCAATGTGCCAACGTATGCCATGGTTGTCATGATGCTTTTCAACGATGTACCCGACGATGCACAGCTTTCATTTGAGGAGATTCAAGCAAAGACTGCGATTGCGACAGCCGATTTAATGCGAACTCTCACTGCGATTGCGGTCGCGCCCAAGTCGCGTGTTCTCCTGAAAGATCCACCAACGAAATCGGTCAAGCCATCGGACAAGTTTTCCTTTAATACATCCTTTCAGAGCAAGACTATGAGAATCAAGGCGCCAATCATTAATGCCGTCTCCAAGGTTGAGGATGCGTCTGAGAGAACAACGACAGAAGAAAAGAACAACGAAACACGAGCGCACATTATTGATGCAGCGATTGTGCGAATCATGAAGTACGTCACAAGTTGGCTGCGGACACTGGATCATTCTTGCTAACTATTTTGTGCAGATCACGAAAGGAATTAAGCCACACGTTGCTTGTTAGCGAGGTTTTGTCCCAGTTAGCAGCTCGATTTAAGCCGGAAGTGCCATTCATCAAGCGTCGTATAGAAGACTTGATTAGTCGGGAATATCTCGAGCGGCCGGACGATGAAGACGCACCAGGTGTGTATCGCTATGTGGCGTAAACTATATTAACCTCATGTAGAGGGAAAGGGGCATTGTTTTAATTAGTTCATGTAAGGAGTTGGGGCGTTATACACGGAGCATAAAGGTTTGGTCATTTAGCCTGGCATGGAAGATGGCGTTTGCTCATGCATGCGATGGACCATATGCATCTCACCAAGTTACGATATACGAAGACGTTTGCTGTTTATTCTTGTTGAGATGACGCTCACCTGCTTGAGACTGTGCTGTATGGAGCATTTGGCGTGCCCACAAGCTGGGCAGAAGCCGCACATGCTGATTTGCTTTCACTGTGTATTTGGAGGTCACACACATGGCATATTCGATTTGTAATGCAACATCGTGGCGCAGAGCTCTTTATGTGTCTAGTGTATAATCTATTGTAAAATTGTCCTTCATGATTCGGTTTGCTCCAGCCTATTGCTGACCATTGTCAGTGCGCTGTGCGGCTCGGCCGAGGATCGTGGGGGTCCCCACCGAGGCTGCTCCGACCCATTGTCCGAACGAGGTCCTTCCTTGAGCACCAACAGCACGCTACGTCGCGTGAATAAGAATCGGCAATATCGCCCATTGAGTTTGAACTGCAAATCGCCCATCTTCCCATTCTCATCTCCGCTATTCATCATGTTTGCGCTACGACGGACAATGGCTACCATGAGCCCTCAGGCCTCGATCCTGAAGCAGGCCGGCAAGGTTGTCTGCATTGGTCGCAACTATGCGTGAGTCTCATATGACCGAAAACGACGCGCCATCTGAGCTGACGATTGACCTTTTTTTTTTCTTCTTCTTTCTCCCATTCAGTGACCACATTGCGGAGCTGTCCAATGCCAAGCCCAAGCAGCCCTTTTTCTTCCTCAAGCCGCCGTCATCGATGCTGTTGCCCGGCGAGGGACCCTGCGTGCGTCCCAAGGGCGTCGACATGCATTTCGAGGTTGAGCTGGCGCTGGTCATGGGCAAGATGGTGCGCGACCTGAAGCCCGATGACCTCGAGGGTGCGCTGGACGCTATCAAGGGTACGATTCAACCGCCACACTTTGATTAAATGAAATTGATTAAATCAACATTAAAAAAAAAACAAGAAAAAACAAAGAATGAAAGCTAACCTCCGTGCCAGCCTACGCCGTCGCCATTGACATGACGGCGCGCAACACGCAAAACGAGGCCAAGCGCAAGGGCCTCCCCTGGGACATTGCCAAGGGCTTCGACACGTTTCTGCCCGTGAGCGGTGTCATCCCCAAGGACGCCGTCGCGGACCCTCACGACGTCGAGCTGTTTCTCGAGGTCAACGGCCAGGTCAAGCAACGCGGCTCCACCAACCTCATGATCTTTCGCATCCCGCGCATCCTCAGCGACATCTCGAGGGTCATGACGCTGCAGCCCGGCGACGTGGTGCTGACGGGCACGCCGGCGGGTGTCGGCCCCGCGGTCCCCGGCGACAAGGTCCGCGCGGGGGTGCGCGTCGCTGGTCGGGAGCTCCTTGAGGGCAAGATTGAGTTGGTAGTGGAGGAGTCAACCCGCGATTACGAGTTTGCCGAAACGTGAATGGGAAGTTTCGGGTTTTATTGTTCTTGGTTCTGGCAGTTTCGTGCGTTCTTGTGTAAAACAGAAGAGAAAAGAAAAAAACTAGCCACGGATCCTCCCATCCAAGGAGAGAGGCATGCTCTCCATTGCGATTTACGCATTATTAATACATGCGCTGATGTTTGCTTTTCCCCAGCCGTACCCTGCCTGCGCCGTGCTACCCCATCATTCGTTCTCTCATCACTTAAAAAGGAACAACTTTTCTTCATCATCTCATCATCGCAAGGTCCCTAAAAGGTCGTCCCCCTACGCCAGATTAGGATCGGGAATGGACCCCGGGGGCGGCGCCCAGTCGGCCAGGGCGCCGCAGCGCTCGCAGCGCCTCTTGTCGTCGTCTGCGCGAAACGCCTCGACGGCGGCCTTGATCTGGGTGCCGAGGTCGGTGAGGTGAAAGGCGGCCTCGTGGACGACGACGGCGCCGGGGCAGCGGGCGCAGTACCAGCGCATGCGGTCGAGGGCGTCGGCGGGGCGGCGCTGCTCGACGACCATGCCGACCGTGTTGGCGAAGCGGACGGGGTTGTGCGGCGTGTTCGGGGGAAGCAGAAACATGTCGCCCTCGCGGATGAGGATGTCGCGAAAGACGCCGTCGTCGACGACCTTGAGCATCATGGTGCCCTTGTGCTGGTAAAAGTACTCGGGCGTGGTGTTGATGTGGTAGTCTGTGCGGGCGTTGGGGCCGCCGACAATCTGGCACGTCTTGTTAAAGGAAAAATGCCTTTCCCTCAGGAGGTGCATAGGTGAACGGGAATTATATGTACCATGATTGTGAAGCCCTCATTATAGACGCAGTAGTTGTTGACGGGAGGTTGTAGCAAGTGGCCGTTTTCTTCCAGCCTAGAAGCTTGTTATACACATTGTAAACCAAAGCATGGATAATGTATAGAAACAGAAGCTGATGACGTACCATTTGGGCAAGTTTATCGGAGGGCCAAGCATCGTGTAGACGAAATCAGAGTTGATGTTGAGAGGTGAGTGGGGGGTGGGTGACTGATTCAGATGAGGGGTAAGACGGGGTGGTCTTGGGGGTGAAAAGATGTGTAGATGACGGTGGAAATGTCGTTGTAAGTTCCGAGAAATTGATCGAGACGAGAAACGAGATGAGATGAAATGTCCAGCCGTGCCTATAAATAGGAAAGTAAAAGGCTTCGGGCGGGGTGCCGGGGCTGCATGTCAAAAAAAGATGACGATTGAAACCGGCTGCTAGCGGCCGATTTTTAAAAGTGGGCGCGCCCGCGCTCGCGCTCGCGGGCAACCCTCCCCCCGTATCGCCGCTCCGAGCTTGCCGACTCGCTGATATACAAACTTGCCCAAAACCTCGCACGTTGCAGATTGCGTGATGTAATTAATTAAGCGAGCGATGGGCCTGCAGGAAATCGAGCATTGAAATCTGTGCATGTTTATTAATCTAATTAGACCTGGGACCCTCCGCGTCCCTGGTGATGGGAAGCGCAAAATAGGTAACGTGATTTATTCCCATTGTGCAGCTGCCGCATTGCGATTGGTGCCGACGCACTCGTTTTGGCAAAAGCAGTGGCGGTATAAATATGCAGGCTTGGATGCTGTGCAACGTTGCGGGAATGTGGGTGGGCTGCAAAAAGGGGGGAGCAAATAGGGAAAAAAAAAAAAAAAAAAAAAACTCCATCAAGCCTCTATTTCGAGGTTTGACAAGTCCATCGTTCTGAGTCGCAGTTTGGCGGCGCCGTTCCATCTTGCAGCTCGTTCCATGCCTTTATCTTGATCCAAAACGTTCTTAACGCCACAACTACGCCACAGCACAAAGGCCGCACTGGCACCACTGGGGAAAGGGGGGGGAAACGTTAGTGTGTCTCAGCTTTCCACGGCCGTGGGTGGCGAAATCAACTACAGACGTCGCATTCAACAAATAAAATAAAGGGTTGCAACTCTGTAGATTTTGATAAGTTCTTCACATGTAAAGCTACCTAGTCCGTCCATCTCAACCAATATTCATATTCATCTTTTCGTTCTCTGATATTAAACAACCTTCCGTGTCACCTGCCCGAGCTTGTGAGCAAGTTTCCAGCCAGTAACATCACTCCTCCACCAGCCACACTTTCCTCACACGACCGCTTGAGCACGTTTTCTGCCTACTCTTGTCTCTGCCTGTTAGGCTTGATCACTTCATCACCGCAATTCTACTTGATTCTTTCCCTCTTTCCATTTCTTATCATCTTCTCTTCTCCGCCCTTTTGCACCACGACCCAAACTCGAAAGAAACTAGCGGTTTCCTACACTTCTCATGCCAGCCATGGATCACTCACAAATGGACCACTCTGGCCACATGGACCACGGCGGCGATGGCATGAACGACATGTGCAGCATGAGCGTAAGCGCCTGCTTCCCCCCACCCTCCTTCCCTCTGGGCAGCATCTCCTCTTAGGCTGCGGATCCGGGGTTTTGATACTGATGATTTACTTGCAGATGCTCTTCACCTGGGACACGACCAATCTCTGTATCGTCTTTGAGCAGTGGCACATTCGCACGACCCCGGGGCTCATCATTTCTCTCATCGCCGTCGTGCTCATCGCCATGGGCTATGAGGGACTACGCGCCACGTGCCGCGTGTATGAAAAGTCGATAGATGCAAGAGTCGAATCTGCGCCCAGTGAGTCTTGTTCTTCTCCTCAAGTCTCCCCTCCTCCCACCCGCCAACTGCTTGCTTCCTTCCCCACCCTCATCCTGAATATATTGATACTGCTTGTGTGTTTGTGTACCAAAATATTGTCAACTCTCAAGATTGCGTGTCATCATGTCAAGAATCATGTCTTGTGTCAAGTCTGTATCTTGGGAAAACACGCGTTCGATGCATCTCATTGTCCCGTTGCAAGACTCACAGCACCGCGCGCAAAAGACACTGGCACAACTCTGACTACACGTTTTCTATGACTGTGATATTGGGTATACATTTACTAAAGCAATGTGACCTCTACCTTGACGCAAAAGACGCATTTCAAGACCCTGTTACTGAGACCACCCCGTTTCTCCGACCAGGACAAAACCGCGACTCTCTCGCCCGCCACAGCCATCTCATCAAGTCCCTCCTTTACGGCTTTCAAAACTTTTACGCGTTTATGCTCATGTAAGTTGACCCACACCCACGACAGCAAAGACTCGGCACTAACTATACCAGGCTTGTCTTTATGACTTACAACGGCTGGGTCATGGTGGCTGTTTCTTTAGGTGCCTTTCTTGGCTATTACGTCTTTGGTGGTCACACCTCGGCCACCAAAGAAACTGCCTGCCATTGATGGATACTTGACCAAGCTGGCGGCTATCTTCACATACTTGATTACCTTCCCAGTCAGCAAGACTGCCTCTACCACATACTCTGATTACCCTGCCATTAGCAATACCACCTCGCATACCATTTCAGTACAGAATGCCATCATAGCACGTTATAAACATTCATCTATACACTTTGCTTATATAGGCCCATGTTTTCTCTATCAATACACGTCTAATTTCCCTTACATCCTTGAAGGCCCCTTGCCAGCCGCTTCTTCGAATGCACCGTCCTTCTCTGCAATCCCAATAATGTCAGCATCACCCAACCCCGGGTTGTGTTCTACCTCGGGAGGCTCGCCGTAGGCTATGCGCGCGGCGTCGACCATGACACGTCCCGTCATGCCCCAGACCTTGAAGCGGCCCTCAAAATCGATATCCTGCTTGGTCTCCTCGACGGCGGCGCTGCCCTGGACCGGTCGCGACACGTGCTGGTTATTGACGGGTACATAAAAGTTGTGGACGCGCCAGGCAATGTCCTTCCAGTTGATCCAGGCGCCGTCGTACCAGTGGCCGGGGGGCAGAACGTGGCCGGGCTGCGGCGGCAGGTCGCGCGACTTGAGAAAGTTGTAAAACGGCGCGGTGAAGACGGCCGCGACCTCGCTGGCGTCAAGCGTCGGCACCAGCGTGTGCTCCACGACGGGAGGCGACCCGCCGGGGCCGGGCGCGTCGGCGTGCAGGTACGCCACGCAGGGGGTGACGACGACGTGGGTGCGGGCTAAAAAGGGCGGCAGGTAGCAGAGTTTCTCGACGCGAAAGGGCGGTGGGATCTTGCGGTCCTCCACGGGGAGGCCGATTTCCTCCCAGGCTTCGCGCCGGGCTATTTGATCTATATTTTGAAAGGGTAAATTGTGTGAGCCATGGCAGCAGCAAGATCAAAGAAGAGAGCAGCGGGAAGGGGGCGGGGGGCCGTATCAAAATGAGACGGCCCTTTTCGGGGGACTTACAAGGTGATTCGTTGTGAGAGTCGGCTTTGCCGCCGGGAAGGGCGGCGTGGCCGGAGAAGTTGCGCAGGCTGGCGGCTCGCATGGTGATGACGACGCGCAAGTCTCCAAAACGATCAGCGTAAAGCAGAATCAAGACGGCGGCGCGCATCCGCACGGGAAGTCGGTCCCATAGCGGAAAGGGCGGCGGCTTGTAAGCGCGCAGACGATGTATGGCGGCCTGTCGCAGACAGAGATTGTTTAGTACTGGATTGAACATGGAGCAGCAACGAGCATCTGAAACACAAGTGGAAAGAGGAAAGGAACACAGATTAAGGGGCTACGAGTATGTAAAGCGAAGCCAACGAAAAGGGCTAACAATGAGAGACGCCCGGAGACGGCCTGTCGGCGCGGAGCGGGACATGTGCGGAGAGGTCGAACGACGACGGAAAGGCAACGCATGTCCACATGTGAAAACAGCCTCATCTTGGGCACTGGCCTGCTTGACAGAGAATGCTGGACCACGCAGGCTGGATTTGGGGTAATGCTTGCTCCAAGAATAAAAACAAAAAAACAGGCAAGTAGAATTGTTGGCAAGACGCCATCACAAGTTGGAGATGGCCACGCTGCAGGGGCCGCGCCCATGCAATGCAATGCAGTCCGGGCCTGGAGTGGAGGGGAGGGGGGGATAGTGAGGGGTACACAATATTGTATGTATATCAGATGAGATTGGCAAAAAGCCCCCCCATCAGTTGTGTTGACGGATTCAGAGGGGGGCTCGCCCTTTGCCACATACCTTGGAAAACGGGTTCAGAGGTGCCATGGCAGCGGCATCGTGGTACGCCGAGGCGAGTTGACCAGCAATAATACAATCAGGATCGCTAGTTGGATGCTCGTGGCTCCTCCCGCTCGTGTCTGGCACAAGAAGAGTCGGTGCTGTAGCTGCGGCGATGCGGTCGGGTATATGTGTGATTCGGACGGTGTGAGCCACAGCCGAGGCAGCCGTCAGCCAGGTTGGTGGTAGATGTGTGGGGGATGGGAGTAGTGGTGGTGGTGGTGCTGTGGTCGAGTCTTGTTGCAAAGGCGGAATGGCGGTATGGTCTCTGTTTTGGGTAGATTCTAGCATAACGCTCTTCACAATCTTTTTCAAGTCCTCCAATAAGAAAAGGGAAATGCGGCTGAGGAAACGGGTTTTGCGGAAACAATAGCCCTTGTTTTGGAAATTCCCGATTTTTGGCGGGGAATTATTGTAGATGCTCGGGGTTTCGATGTTGAGCAATGAAATGACGACACTCTTCTATTTTCTTTTTTTTCGATTTCGATTTTTTTTTTTCCAAAAGGGCGATGCGGAGAAAATTCAATGGCGGCGATAATGGAATAAATGGACAAGCAAATTTCAACACGAGCCGAAAATAGAGGTCCGGTTGGGCAGCGCAAGTCGGCCGTCAAGTTTTTTTTTTTCTGGTCTTGGCTTGTGATGATGTAAAAGGGAGAGCCCAAAGGTTAGAGGGGCTCCGAATACCGGGGGCCGTTGCAAGCAGTGAGTACCTTATGGTATGTACCTGATCACGTCGATGCAATACTACGGCATGATCAAGTACCTCGGTGTCGCCTCTGCGAAAGCGTCAGCCACTTTAGGTAGCCATTGTGGCGCTGCGCTGTATTAGCCGGCTGGCTGCTGCCTGGCAACTTTACTAATTAAGAAACGCAAGCACTTTGCAGGTACCAGCAATTCCAACAAACAGTCCGCCGTCTCTTGTTCAACCCTTTTTTTTTTTTTTTTTTTTTTTTTTCCCCCTTTTGACCAAATTCCCTAGTGGATACTAGGCCTTTTCGCAGCGCAGTTTTTGGAAAAAAAGACTTGCCCAATTTTTACCCCAGATTTGTGGCGTCCAACAGCCTTCTCCAACTTCCCCAGACCGCGCGCTCCGCCGCCAGCCGCCGGCACCGTCCCCTCCGGACGTGGCCGGACACCCATCACTACCTACAACAATCATTCTCGTACTCGATTCCTTTACGCATCATTTACCTCACGGATATTTTGGGCATGATAATGACAACATCAATAAACTTTCCAACCTATAAAACCTCGCTAAAAAAAACTATAGTGATGCGTTACTACTCCCCTTCTGCCCCAGAACAAATTCGTAATCTCGTTATACTATACTATATATTGGATATTATTCGACAAATTTCAACCAACCTTTACATAATTACACCCGGGCTCACACTGTGAAAATACGACCTGTGGCTGTAGGCCCTGACCTGTCTCGTCTTTTTTGGCTTGACAACCTTGGACTTGGATTTGGGCGAGGCCACTTCCGAAGAGGCACGCGGCTCCACGGGCTCCGATGCGCGCAGCACCCGAATTGACTTGCGCAGGTCCGTCCTGCGGCGCTCCGCCTGTGAGAGCAACGCTAGATCGCGGGCGTTGGCGAACAGGCCCTTGACGCCTCCCGCAGATGGCGCTCTTTCCTTGGCATCCCCGCCGGCGGGCGGCGCCGGCTCCTCCTTCTCGTCACTGCCAGATGGCGACGTCGACGGCTTGTCCTTGTCATTCTCTGGGCGCTTGAGCCGCTGCACGGTCGGCCCATCCGACGACGAGCGACAGTCCCCCTCATCGCTTCGCCACCACCATCGCCGACCCGCGCCGCGCCCTGCCTCATCATCATCGGTGGCCTCGCCATTGTCGCTGCCGTAGCCAAAGACGCTGTTTTGCGTTGCGAGGGGTTGCTGCCGAGGCCGAACCTGCATTGCTGGCGGCGGCGGCGTGCTGGGCCTCGGAAAGAGGGTATACCGATGCGGAGACGGCGGGGGCAGCGGAACCCCGACGGCTGACAGTCGCGCGGGGCAGTGCTTCTTGCGCGTGTCTTCCTGCAGAGACGGCGCAGGAGACGCGACTCGCGCTGGCGCGGCCGGGGGAGTGGGTGGGAGTGGCCGGAGCGGCGGAGCAAACGGCGGAGGCGGAAATGCGGGCAAGGACACCGTCGACGACGTTTGCTTTCTGGCGTCTTTTGTCCGGGCATTGTCCCACAGACGGGTAATGGCCGCGGTGCTCGCTTGGCGGAGCTTCTCCGTCGTCTTGGCCTTTCTTAAACGCTCGCCAGACGAGCCATGCTGCTTTGACAAGGTCGACGAAGCTGGTTTCCGCGACTTCTCAGACCCGCACGACGTGGCAAGCTCCGCCGCGAATCGATGGTAGTCATTGGCGGCACCCCTATCGGTGAACTGCCCGTACACCGGGTTCCACCGCACCGGCATGTCGCTGCTCAGGCGAATATCTACGCCTGGCGAATGCGTTGGGCTGTGCTCACTGTTGCAAGGTGACACGGAGCCGTCGGAAGGCAATCTCTCTTGCCGTCCGACGTTGGGCGGTGGAGGCTCATGCACAGTCTTGAGTGTCCGAGGCACCCACGAGTCTCTGCGGTTCAGCCAGCACTCCTCGTCTATCTCGAGCAGTAGGGGCAGCAGACCTTCTTCCAGACTGAGGCGGCACTGCTCATCTCCCTCAGATTCGGATCCCGATTCTGAATCCGAGCTCTGAGCACCTTCGGAGAAGTCTGCACCATATATTGAAGTATATTCATGCAGAGTATAGAGGTCGACCGGAGGAAGATCCAGATCGTGCCCGATTATCTGGTTGATCTTTTTGGATGATCGTGGGCCCGATGCGCCACGATCAAAGCTTGATGCTCTGTTATCCCTGCCCAGCGGCTGCGGGGATACCATCTCTGAGGTGTGCAAGCTCGGTGAGTGATATGGTGTGTCGTCTGTTGTTCGCCGATCCTGCGTTGACATTGCGCTGTTCCAAACCGCCGACGTCTGCAAGAGTGACTTTAGCTGCGGGTACGGTTGGCCAGGCATCTGCGATGGCATCCTTATTCCTGGTTGCCGACGCAAGTCACGCGGCGAGGGTCCCCGGACTGGCACAGGAACACGAGGCAGCGGTTTTTCCTGGTCCAGCATCTCGTATTTGCTGAGGCGGCGACCGGGATGAGGGTAAGCATCGCGCTCCTCAGCCTCGGACAGGGCGATGGCGGGCTTGATGCGCGGGACAGCCATGTTTGTTGGTCTGATTTATCATCAGAAGATGGCGTGAGCAGGTATAAGATGCGCGAGGATGAGTGTTGAAGCCGCGATAGGTCGAAACTTGGCCACGACAAAAGAAGATGGTGAAAAGAAAAGACCGTGAATAGGTTGATGGCAAACCAAGATGGATAAAGGTAGTGTTGTAGCGCCTCCGGAAAGGCGAGCAGTGAATAAAGGCAGGCAGAGTGTATCGCTCACAGAGGTGGAACAACAACTGCCAAGCAGCTCCTCATCACAGCCGGAAACGGGCCGGAAAAACGCTGTGAGTCGGCTGTCTCTGGCGTACTTGTGAGCCCTCTGGCCGCGCACGAGGCAAAAGGGAAAAGGACTGGAAGCAAATGTGACAGTATCGATACAAACTGTATGGCTGAGTAGGCAAAAGGCTAAAAAGTAGCACGCATCATACAACGCGTTCGCCTAGGTGCGTCTCTGGTAGTCCAGCCCTTTGTTTGGTTTTTGGTTTTTGGAATTTACTTTTCAAAGGAAACCTTGTCGTCGATATATTTGAAGACGCACGCACACAGGCACCCCCATACAAAAGGCCTTGAGCTAGGTTGGCAAGACGCCACACAGAATCGAGAATGGGGTTCTGGGTAGGTGGCGGGGCCAGAGGAGAGGAGGTGAGTTGAATGTCTTAGTGTGAGGGCGATGTGTGTGTGACGCCCCCGGACACGGAGCCTGAATATACACCTCGTTGTCTACCACAATGCAGGCGACCGGGGTTGCTGCGAGGCGCTGGATAATGTTGTTTGCGGCATATTGCATGATGATAGGTTTGTGTCCCGGCCAGGGTGTCCTGCTCTTCTCCTCTTCCCCCGATGCAGCTGATCATCGTCGTTTCAATCTCATCGTTGCAGATTATTGGCCGCACCCGCTTTTAGGGCCAGGGACGTAGGAGATACATATTTGGGGGTTTATTGCCGAGTCCATATCATCAACTCGGGGTTCTGATTAGCTTCTGTTAGTCTCGACTAGTTTGCTACCCAATCTGAAATGGGCGGGAGTCAACTTGGCAAGGAGGAGCAAGAGACCCTGTTTATTCTTGGTGCCCTTTTCGATGCTTTTTTTGGTGGGAGCTTGACGGACGAGCGATTTTCGGGCAAATGAGACACGGCCGAAAGTCCAGCACAGAAGAAGTTGTACGACAATGTTTGAGTCCTTTCTCTCCTCGCGCCCGCAACACCCGAGGGGTCGGCAATCGTGGGCGTGGAGCAGAACGCTACCTTGTTCTTTTCCTGGCACTCGATTGGTGGCGTCATGATGCGTGACAAGGGTTGGTGAGGAGGGTGCATGCATTGAGCGTCAGGAGCCTGCGCAACCGGCTGTCATTGTGTGTCGGCTAAAGGGCTCCCGCGTGGGTGGTACTGAGCCGATGGAGAGCAAAAGGAAATAACAGAGACAACGGTGATTAAGGTCAAGGCCGCTTCCGTGATTTGATGATATTTTTCTTCTGGACTTCTCAAGTCGACAGACCGAAGTCCACGAGGTGCCAGACGACAAGAGCGCCCAGACAGGGGAACCTTGTTGATTCAGGGTACTAACCACGAGTGAAAATTGCGGAGTCGATCGCAAGCCCATTCGTAGCAATCATCGACAGCCAACGCATGGCGTCTGCGAGGCGGTTGTGTATAATTAGTGTATTGAGTCTTTTGATACGCAAACAATCAATCACCTGTTGCTGGCGTACCTATCAGGCCCGAGAAAAGAGCCCCACTAGCCCATTCATTCATCCATTCAACGTACCAACATTGCGCGCACAACAACATTTCCATAGTTGAGTTTTAAAGGGACTTTACCTGAAAATAATGAGATGCGCCTGGCTATCCTCACCGCCACCTCTCGGTGCTCCGAATGCATCATGCTGGTCAAAATTCATCTTCATCTTCAGGCTCCTGGTAGTCGCCTAGCAACACATCGTCCAGACCATGGACGGGCGAGTTTGTCGTGCGAATCCACTCCGTCTCAGTACGGAAGAAGATCCACACCCAACGGCGGAAGACTTCAAGAAACTCGACGACGAAGATGCCACCCTCCCAGTTACTAAAACGGTCGAGATGCGGGCTCAGCTTCATAGACCACGTGAAGCGGAGCAACAGGTCCAGCAAAATCACAGCGTAGTACAGGTTTGGCAGCCGAAAAGCAAGTCTCTCGCGCAGGCCCCACGGATAGGCGGCCGATGCGGGCGTTCGCACCACCTCGTGGCGCTTTGAAGGCTCAAAGAGAGTCAAGTCCCAATCCTTTGTTACGTCCCAGTAAAATGAGTAGAGCGAGTTGATCGTCACAGCCAACAGCCAGGCTCGATAAAGACCCGGCGTAGTCGTCCCCGCCGCCTCGGCGCTGCGCTGCATGGAGCTGGTAATGAGTACGGGAAAGGCCGTCGAGTATTTGAGCGCATTGGCCAGGTGCTGGCCTCCCCAGCCGCCCGATTCCCGGTACGGAGCGTTGCGCACGCGTAGATACTCGATGATGCACTGCCGGAAGCGGATGAGGCTCGGAACGGCCATGAGCAGCGGCACCATGACGATGCCGCCGCAGTTTCTGTTGGGCCGGTCGGTAGAGGAGCCGCCCGGCGAGAAGAACATGCAGACGGTGACAAAGACGTCGCCAAAGACCTTGGCGTACGATGTCAGCACATCCGCTAGGAGAATGTCGCCAAACTTGCCGTCCTTGGCCTCGGCGATGCCGCCGACACTGACGCGGCGCAGGGTGGCGAGGAATCGCCGACGGCCGTGGCCTGGCAGATTTCTGAGCGGCACGACAAAAAGCGCGACCAGCGCGACGAGGTATGTCATGGGAATCCAGTCATAGTCGACAACTCGCTGCGGCACGCGCCAAGTGAGCAGCCAAAAGAGGACCATGGAGACGCCAAACAGGCTCGAGAGGACAGTCGCGAACCGGTACGTCGAGAGGTGGTGCGGAATAGCAGCCGGCGAGGTGCGTCCGGGGTATCGTATCAGCGAAGGGACGTCGATGCGCGAGAGCTGCAGACCGTGGAGGTTGAGGCCCCAGCCCCAGACAGCTGTGGCTGCGTTAGCATGGACAAGCAGGCAAAGGAAGAGCAAGGGAGACGTACCGAGTGTCACGATAAAACCGACTCGGTACGGCAGCGGGAAAGTCAAGCTAAAAGAGTCGAGCTGCGGCTCAACCCTTGGATCGCCGTCCATCGTTATCGAAACGCGGTGGACATTGGCGTGTGCGCCAGAACGAGATTGCGATTGCCGCGGGCGGCGTTGGTGAGGGCAAGGCGGATTTTTGGAATTGAGATACTAGATTAATATAAAAAGGAGAGACTTTAACGAAAGACTGGCGCCGTAGAGGGGGATTTGGTCGCAAGATGGAAAACGGTCAACGTCAAACGGGCCAGATGGCCACAGGGGCAGGAAAAAAAAAGAGGTCCGACCCGCCGCCCCTGGCTGTCCAACGGCGCGGTCCGCTGAAAGCAGAAAAGACAAAACAGAACACAGTGGCTATGAACTTTATGATAAGAAAAATATAAAAAAAAAACAGATCATTGAAAAATTGATAATCCGGAGGGTGAAAATAACTATGACTAGAAGATCTTGATTGATGTAGAGCTCACCTCTGGAGGCACTGATGCGATGTAAGCGCCAGTGCTTACTGTCCATTATTCCCTGGTGAGAAGAAAGGGCAACGAAATAGTGGACATTCCTGTTGATGGGCACTATTAAGGAATATCCAGAACTCAAGGAGTAGTTGAAGTGTACATGATCCTTGGTGGGGGTTTGAAACTACCATACGATGTTAGCCAGGCCAACATTGTAGGCGCGCTGGTCCCCATAGTGACAGCAAACTGTCGTTTATCTGCTGACATGGGCCATTTTATCATTGCTGAGTTGTCGTTGTCACTTTGTTGTTGAGCATGTGTTGTTGAATATTTCTTGCTCAAGAAAGAGAGCAAGAGCTTTGGTTTAGAATTTTGGCTTGTTGGCATCGGGAACCGCGTTGCGCGGAGACGTGGCCGAATAGACAAAGAGCCTTGCATCAGAGATCTGTACCTACGCGAGAGAGCGATCGCGAATGACACCTTGTATTTTTATTGTCGTCATCACAACTCTGCGGTATATCGGCCATCAGCATACATGTTCTGGGAGAGTATTTCTCAGTCATTTGGTGTCTGAAAAGAGAATATAGTCGCTTTCAACACTGACCAAGTTCATTAGGTCGTTTTTCGCTCTACCTGCTGGTCACAGTGCATGAAAGCTCCCCAATCTGGGCTGCTTTGTCGTGTGAACCGATGCAGTATTACATAGTCTAGCCGCTGACCGCTCAAGATGATTCTTCTACACTTTGTCACACTTTACCGGATACCAGCATTGTAATACAATAATAGATGGACCATCTCCCAATTTTCTCGTCTAGTTTGATATTTGATCTTGTTCTAGCCCAGGTCCTGCAATGGGTGTCTGCTAAGCCGTACTTCACTCATCATGGCAGCCCCCTCCTCAGATGCCTATATGCTGCGCAGCGGCGTCGTATCTCCCAATACGAAATCTGGAGCACAGACCTGAAACAGTGTAAATGATGCTAAAATGCATCATCCTCGACAAGTATCTACCAGTATTTTTCCATGGTATATGAGGTGCACTACCACAGCAACGCGTCGGTGCGAACAGAGCTTGTTACACTTGCAGCATTACCATGTCAGCACATAGTGCTCTGTATAAATAGTATACAAAAAGCGCGACTACTTCTGTGTGCTTTTTTTCGAGTGAGAATTCTCACAAAATAGCTACACAAGCACAATGGACGCAAGCTACGACGAGATTCCACTCCAGGTGCAAGTCCCGGTACGGGTCTTCTCGGCCAGATGTAGCCCAGTCGTCGCAGTGATATATTTTGACTTTTGCGGAAAGCCGGCACAAATATACGTTCCAGCATACAAGCAAAAGGGACTTAGCAGTGGCTACGAAGTGCTCCGCGAGATGCTGCATCTACTAGCAGTTGATCTCGAGCCCAAGAGCCATTATTGCATGCCGGCTCAGTTCATACCAATCGCGAGTCAGATTGAGGAGATGCTAAGAGACTTTATGCTGGATCATGTACCGCCACCCGCACCAGCCATTGACTGGTTGGGAAGCTACCCTTTGGAGTGGTTCCTGTGCATGGGCCGGCACCAATTCGTCTTGACCGAGGATGACCGTGGCAGGGTGTTTGCTCGGAGACAGTCGGCCACTGAGGCTGAAGAGCTACCATCGACAAAATACTTGCCTTCGATACCGCGCGATCTACCTGCGATTCCCACTGCGCATCTCAAAGTGGCTCCCATGCGCTGCGGCAAGAATCGCATCAGCGGATCCATCACCGTGGACATGGGCCAGGCACATCACGGCGCCCACACTTATACGTTTGTGTGCATGAGGGAGCTTGGCACCCGCGCCTCGGCCGAAGGCTGCCATCGCGCCATGGCATATCAGATTCAGCAGTTGGAGATGATTACGCACGATTGCGGCCACTTGGGTGCCGAGCAGCGCCGCAACATATGCGTTCCCGAGATTCGGGCCTTCCTCTACCACGAATTCGCACTCAAGCCAGACAGGCTACCAGTCGGGGCCCTGTTTGAGGAGCTACCCAAGCTCGTCCCGCTGCGCTCCTCCAATGCCCCTCCAGAGGTGTTCAAAGAGTGTGTGCTCAGGATCTGCAAGACCGTCGATTGGCTCGTGGACCGGGGCATTGGATGGGGAGGAAGCGTTCCCTACCACCACAAGGGCCACGCACTGCTCGACGCAATCGTTGTGGACGCATTTGGCCGGCCATGGCTCATGGAGGGTTTTACTGATACCCACGAGGATAAGCTTCTGAGCGATCGAGTTTCCGTTCATATGCTCCGCCTCGAGTTTGGCTTGCTTGGAGCAGAGCCGGGTATGTGAGATTGGCCAATTCCCATCGAGGGCTCGAGGCGTACATGCAAGGACCTTTGGGCCTTTGGGGGATAAGGGCGGAGCCTCAATTTCGATTACGATTCAAAACAATGTATCGAGCTAGATACATGTGGCACCATTGTGTTTGTGAGTTGTGCAATTTCTTTAAGCTGTGAGTACTGTATTAGTGCGGCAAGCTGCAGTTTATACTTGGCACAACTATTTGCTACACAGGGATTCTGTGCCACCCCTCTCAACAATGTATCTGAAGTATTTCTCTCGATATACCTGCTCAAATATAAGTTGTTACAATTACAATACTTTTGAATAGATGCTCTTGCTACCTAAACGCTGCATCTGCTCAACTCTATCCCAAGTCTTGCGGCTATCTTCCTGCGATGGCTGAATATTTGCGTGCTACTCAAGCCAGAATCGTTGGGAATCATGTTGAAATCATATTTGAGCTCAACGCAAAAGCTTTTTGCCTTTTTATCCCGCCCTTTCGAAAACAGACGCTGTTGCCTCCTTACTTTACCAGGACCTGCAATGCCCTGGTGCACCTGGTCCTCCAAGCGACTGCAGGAAACTGGCATCTCGGGGTGCAAAAGCAAATCAGCGACTCTCTCGCGTCCATACCAAAGCCCGAACTACTTTCTGTCTGCCGTGGAAAGCCGGAAATACCAGGTTTTTGCTTTGTGCAATTATATTTTCGCCATGCCCCCCGATCGTGCTCGCTGCAGCCCAACGCATACCAGGAGCCTGTCATCCGCTTGTCTAGCGACGGCTTCGACTTGGACTCGCATGCGCTGGACCGCGAAGACCGGTACTTTGCCAGCCAGCATGCCACTGCGAGAATTAGCAATATTTCGGCCAATGATATATCCGTCACTGTAAATACGAGTATCTCTGCTTCGCGCATCTGTGGCGAGGTTCGTCGGAGGGACAATACCAGATACTACTGCATCGTGGCCCGAGATGCTAGCGTCAGAGGTACGCGGCGTTGGGAGTGCCCTGAACGCCGACAGCTCATTGTTCGTCAGGCATTGCAGGCCGCCTGTGCAGCCGATCCTGACGACGATGGCTGCATTCGAGTGCCAGAGCTCCTGGCGTATGTTCACGATGAGGATATGGAGTGTGACCGGGGCGTCCGGCTTCAACGCATCATGGGCGCTCTATACAGGAAGATAGACGGCATAACGCTGCGCCTACATATTAATACGCCACAACGACGGGAGCCGACGGCTCAAGTTCTTGCGGATCGGCTCGCGAGCATGATGGCAAGCCTACACCGGCGAGGGTTTGTCTGGGGAGGCGAACACGAAGATGGCCAGGGCTCTGTTGGTCAAGAAGCAAAGACGCTCATGGAGTGTCTCGTTCTTGACAAACAGGGTTATCCCTGGCTGATTGACGGTTTCGGCGCCACGTATCACGAAGACGTGGTTCGCAGCGACGAGAAAGCACTCGCATTACTGTTGACTCACATGAAAATAGAAGTGACTGAGCCGGTAGAAGCGTTTGCTCACGACCAGGGCTCGGGCTGGCCCGAGCAGGAAATATCAAGCACTACGTGCGAGTATTATGAGTATTATGAATAGTCAGACTGACGCACTCGTGGCAGTCCGGTTCTAGCTAGATAGCGACTCAAACATATCATTTGATGTTTCTCTTCAAACACTTTTCCCATGCATCTTGCAGGTCAACAGGCCACATTTTCACAAATGTCAGGCTACTTTCAGTGCAACGTACCGAAATAGAGGGCAGGTGAGCGACCAAGAAGATACACCCTCTACTTGTAACGCTTCAAAAAATACTCATAAGATGACTCTTGGTTATTTTGCTCGTCATTGATATGGGAAGTATGAGGTGCTATTTCTTGTTCGTTTAACAAGTCCCATGTGGCAAATGGTGGAAAGAAAAGCTCTACTTCGTAGTGTCCAACCAGTGAAGCTTCTCCGCTAATCGTAACACGGAATACGACAAAGGTAGGGTCATTCCCAGTATTCTGTTTATGCGCAATATTTTTTATCGTGTTGCACTTGCTGCGGCATAGCCAATAACATTATGCCGGTAGCCTTACTGCCGAGTTACGGTGCACAAGTTTGGCGTGAACGGCTACGGGCGTGCAGATTTCCGACTGTACGCGTCCATCATGATCGCTTCCAATATGGAATATCCAAGACCAGGGTTTGGTTTCCCACAATATCAGTGACCGTAAAAAAATTTCACATAGCTTACTGATCAGGCCTTGTGCCGTCTCTACTGGTCTCTGAGTGCCTGGTGACATCGGCGAGGTCGTCGCGTGAGTAGGTCACAAGGGGGATCCGTAGCAGCAACTGTCCAACTGTAATGCTCATATGTAATTGCCGACTCTTGTTTAAATAAAGCGGCTCAACGCTACACAAATTAGGATTTCAAGTGTGTTTGCGCAATTGTACGCTCTGGGCCTGATAGTGTATTGAAGTCTTGCCGTGACGGCAGCAAGGGGATAACATTACACAGAAGAAGATGAATCAACACAGCAGACGCCCTTTAAAAATTGGATTCGAGACTTTTGACTTGATTCAGATAATCCCAGCTTTTTTGCAAAGGAAGTCATGATCTTGTCTACAGTTATAGCGTTGTTTGACCTAGTCTCTCTGGTCACAACCGGGCCATACATTGAAGGTGATTGTACACGCTCAGATGGAGCACTTCAGTGGCTCGCATCCCGATTATCCATGAATTCGGCAATCTCATGTCTTGGTCAGCCTCTCCAGCTACGCAATGCCAACCGCTATTGGGGTGAGCAGTTTGGCAAGAATGCGTCTGTTGTGGTGTATCCAGCGACGACAAAAGACGTGAGCCGAGCAGTACAGGCTGCCAACTGGTCAAAGTTTGGAGCAGACTTTTCAATCGTTGGCGGCGCACATAGCCAGATTAACGCAAGCAGTAGCTACGGATTTGTCATGGATATGTCGTGGATGAACAGCTCGAGGCTGATCCGCAAGTTTCGCGACCCTGGCGGCGGCAAGCCTTTTGCTGCCGTCGAGTACCAAGGAGGTGCCAACTGGGGGCAGGTTCAGTCAGTCACAAATGGAACTGGATACACTGCAATTGGTGCACGAGTGGCTAGTGTCGGCGCCGGTGGCTTCTCGCTCGGAGGAGGCATCGGCTTCCTTGCTGGTGCGTATGGCTTTGCCACAGATCGACTTGTGCAGATGGAAGTGGTTCTCCCTTCTGGTCAGGTTGTTACTGCGACAAAAATAAATAAGCATTCCAATCTCTTTTGGGCACTTCAAGGCGGCAGCGGCCAGTTTGGCATCGTCACGCGGTTTTGGCAACGCGCGGTTGCCGAGCCGAAACAAAGCACTATTGCCTTTTACTATATCAAGGACACGGACGTTTCGCGGCTGCGTCGCCAAGTTGTTGAGTTTTTCAAGACCAACAAAGATCCGTTCAGCGTTGTTTACTACAGTTTTGGTTATTTGCCAGACAATTTGGAAAACCCAACGCCAGAAAGCTACGCAAAACGCATTTTGCTAATCACCGTGCACTTTGATGACCCAACCAACCCGACTCAGCCAGACAACACGAGGGCTTTCAAAAGCCTACTTGACGGCATTGACGTCTCGCATGGCATCGTCATTCCAGCCGATCACTATTCAGATCTCGTTTTCCTCGGCGGGGCTGCCTATCCTTACGGATACCGTCGGGGATTCTATGGTGCTCAAACGTCCGAAATTGACGTTGACTACCTCGCAAACGTCACCGACACCTTTTGGAAATATGTCGACACTCTCATCGAACGAGGCGAGAAACCATACTCGGCATCGTTTGTTATGCAATACATGTACCCGGGCCTAAATGGGCATTTGCCCAAGTCTGACGGTGATACTGCTTGGCCGCATGCTCACGTTGGTCATCAGACTCTGTTCACTCCAGCGTATAAGCATTCTGAAAACGACCGTCTTACAGTCTCTTCTGTGCAAGAGCTCAATCAGATTACCTACGCGCAGCAGAAAAAGGGTGGCAGCTTTCTGGCAAACTATCCGAATTACATTGCGCCTGGCGACAGCGGGTGCCGCGTCTGGGGCCACAACGTGAAGAGACTTGCCGAGATTAAACAAAAATATGATCCCAACTGCTTGATTCGCAATGGGCGAGTTTTTGCCAGCCACGGTTGTAGAATGGGAGGTTGGGCGAATGTTTTTGACGATTGTGCATGACGACTGCAAAGAACGCGTTGACAGAAACAATGTTGCTGGTTGCTGGTTGGTGTTGGTGTTGTGTTTTATACAGAACAATGATAGAATCAGATACAAGTTAAACTTAATTCAGACAGAGATGCTGTCAGATATGGCCGAGCATCCACGTAACACCCAAGATTGTCTTCGAGCGGAGTCCTTGATGAGTAAAGTTCCATTTCTTCTATCAAGACAATGTTTGTTGTCCATACATGTAAGCTAAATTTGACATATTGTAATCAAAACTCCTAGGCTGGCGGTCATATAGAATCGGCCACAAAATAATTGACCGCCGGCGGTTCTCCAAGTCCCATTTGCTTTTCGAACAACGACTGGTCCCAGCGGATGCGAGCTGTGAGACCAGGCTCAGCCGGCAGCGACAAGACTGCGGAGACCTCGTCAACACTGCCAACCGAGGCAGGCTGCTTCCAGGGCAGAAATACGTAGCGATGAGGTGCAGAAGGCGATGGAGGGCCTGGGCCAATACAAGGCATAATGGGTCGGGCATCGGTTTCAAGCTTGGTGAAGCCATCCTCCAGGCTGTCTTCGACTGGCACCAAGTCTGTCTGGATCCAGTGCGCGAGGGACCGAGAACGGAAAATGACGGAAAAGGAGCGTCGAGGTCAAGACAGATGGCAATGTACTTGTTGCCGTCATGAAGCTTGATAAGCGAGCTGGAGAGGGAAAGACATGGCGTATCCTTGGCTGCGAGCTTGGGCAATTTGATGCCGACTCTGGATACGGCCGTTCCTTCAGGAAAGACGACCCGAAGCTCTCATGGCCAAGAAGGCTCAATTTACCAATCTGTGTTGCACGTATGCAGCCTGTGTTTCCTCTACAAGAGCCATTCCCGCAGATCACAAGTCATGCATCTTAACTTGATTTCCAGCCGAATGATTACTAAACGCGTCTACTCGAATGACATCCCGCCTCATATTGAGCGGTGTTTCTTTTCTCTCTCTTTCTGCACAATCCCCGTCGTTGCATGTACCAATATGCCCCATTGTGTGCTATCTTTTTATGAACTCGTTGAGACGTCAATACTTCCCAACATTTGGTGTGTTGATTGCTGCTACTACAATCACTTGCAACTCGCCGTCAGATTACGACAGCCACACTCAGCAGTCTGAAATAACAAGTTCATCGCCCAATGCAAGCTGTCAGGCTCGCGAATCGAAGACGACGTCGAACATCTGTACTCGATGGATTTTGCTTCAAGCCGCGAACTCTACGACTTTCCACTATGAAAAGAGAATAAGAGAAAGAATCAAGGCCCTCGCTGCTTTCAATATGAATATAAAGAAGCATCGGGGCCGCTATGTAGGTATGTACAGGGTGCTAACAATAGATGCTCGGCGAACTTAGTTTGGTCTTCCTGGATTCTCACACCACCGGGTGTGTTGGATATTAGAGCCAAAGTGCCTGCCGAAGAGGCTCTCCTAGATTTCTGGAAAAAAATTACTTGATAATCTTTATTCTTCAATCCGTGCACGAGAACCATAATTTTACTGGTATATATAACAATCAGTCTTTTTTAGCTTGAGCTGGACAGTACTTGGCGACATGGCACAAAGAACCATCACCCGCCTGACCACCTAGTTCCCACTAACTTGGCAGACGTCACCTGAAAGCGTACACCATTAAGCAACAGCTTATCAAAATCGACAACACCCAGCCTGGGCTGGATCTACGCAATGCACACGACATGGACGACTCTCAAGAGCCCCTGATTTCCGAAGAAAACCGCGACGATGATGCAGCACGAGGCGGCGACACGCTGCGACGCAAAGCACCAGATCAGCCCGAGCTAGGCACCTTTGTCCTACTCCTAACCTTTGCGGCTGGTATCAGCGGCTTGCTTTTTGGCTGTCTGTGGCAGTGAATCCACCAAAGATGCGCAAGGAAGATGCTAACATGTTTTCGCTCGCCAGACGACACTGGCGTCATTTCCGCGACTCTCGTTTCCATCGGCACGGCCCTGTCCGGCCGACCGCTCTCGTCGCTCGACAAGTCCATCATCACATCCGCCACCGCCCTTTTCGCGCTGATCGCGTCGCCCATATCCTCGATCCTCGCCGACCGGCTCGGGCGAAGACGCGTGATCCTCTATGCGGACGTGCTGTTTGTCGTCGGCGCGGTGCTTCAGGCGGTGAGCTCGACGGTATCGCTCATGGTCGTCGGGCGGTGCATGGTCGGCGCGGGCGTCGGCGCCGCGAGCTTCGTCGTGCCGCTGTACATTGCCGAGGTCGCTCCGGCGCGGCACCGCGGACGGCTTGTCACGACGAATGTCATGCTCATCACCGCCGGTCAGGTGGTGGCGTATATCGTCGGCTGGCTCCTTGCGACGTATGCCGAGGACGAGACGGGCTGGCGATGGATGGTCGGCCTGGGGGCCGTGCCGGCGGTGGTGCAGGCGGCGCTCCTTGGCTTCATGCCGGAGACGCCGCGCTGGCTTGTCAAGGCAGCCGAGTCGGGAGCAGCCCGGAGAGTGATTCTGCAGACGCAAGGCGCCGCCGAGGCTGGGACTGGAGAGCACGTGGATGCGATTATCAAAAACATTCAAGTTGAAATACGGGCGGAGCAAGAAGCACGCAGACTCCGAGGAATGCGACAGTCAAAGACGCCGAGCTGGCTGAGCGGCTGGGAAGAGCTGCTCACGGTCGGCCAAAATAGACGTGCGCTGGCCATTGCTTGTCTGCTACAAGGTCTACAGCAGCTTAGTGGATTCGTAAGTGCTGTGCAGAGCTAGAAGAAGCCGTCGTGGCGAAACTAACCGTCGCAGAACTCGCTCATGTATTTTTCCGCGACTATATTTACACTGGTCGGATTCCGCAGCCCCACGCTTGCCTCTCTCAGCGTAGCCGTGACCAACTTTATATTCACTGGCATCGCGCTGGTACTCATAGATCGTATCGGCCGACGCCGTATACTCTTATACTCGCTCCCGTTCATGGTGTGCGGCCTCTTGCTCGCATCCTTCGGGTTCTCATTCCTAACCCTCGATGCGAGCCCCAACGCGTCGCACAACGACGCGTCACCGCCGGCGCCGGGAAGCAACAGCAGCGCGGCCGGCCTCATCCTGCTCAGCATCATGCTCTACGTGTCGTCCTACGCGATTGGTCTCGGCAACGTGCCGTGGATGCAGAGCGAGCTGTTTCCTACGGCGGTCCGCTCACTGGGCAGCGGCGCGGCCACCGCCACCAACTGGTCGGCCAACTTTGTCGTCGGGCTGACGTTCCTGCCGCTCATGGAGCTGCTGACGCCGCCGTGGACGTTTGCGCTGTATGCGGCCATCTGTGCCGTCGGTGAGGCGCTGGTCTGGCTCGTCTATCCCGAGACGGCAGGGCTGAGCTTGGAAGAGTCGACATCGCTGCTGGAGCATGGATGGGGCGTGAGGCGGTAGATGGGGAAATTAGATTGCGCATAGCGTATTGTACACGGAATAGACTTGAAATTACTTTAAAAAATATCTCACATCATTGTCTTGCGAGCAAAAAGATATTTCCAAGTCAATAAGCGAAAATGGCCCGAGTATAGTTTAGCCAGTGGTTGATTCGAACCAACGGCCTCGCCATATGGACCTCTACGCTTACCAGCTACGCCACGGGAGTCAAAAATGATGGGAGGGAATGAGGGAAGGTTTGGCATCGCGAGATGATGGGAGAATATTGTAAAAAAGATAAAAAGAGGCAAAAAAAACTGGTAGCTTCTCTTTGAGATTGCGTGTCATCCTTAGTGCAGGGGCCATGCTAATCTTCTCTGTATCGTTTCAAAAGACCAAATGAGCCGAAGCTCGAAGGAGTGGTGAGCTATTTTACCATATATACCCTCTCGTTGTGTGGTAAAAGTGGGTCTGTACCGCAGCACCAAGAAAGCCAGTTCTTCTGATTAGTCATTCAGTATCGTTGATGGACGCTTTGCGGAGCGAACTGATGACTCATTCGTGTCCTGGTTACATGATTTGGTGTGCATGAAATAGCTGTTCTGCAACATCGCCAAAGAGCACATACCCGACTCGCCGCGGCGGGTGTCTTTGCCCCCGGCCTGCTTGTTACGGGATATAGAGATGAGAGCTTGCAGCCGAAGAAGAGTACATTGTGAATGCAAGAATCTTCTAGCCGGGACCGAAACTTTCTTTCGGAACCGATTCCCGGAACCGACTTTCGGACAGGCCGGGTGAAGGTGATTGTGCTGCATGACGTCGGCGCGCATGGATCTCTCGCCGAATATACATGTCTCTTCATAAAGGACCCTTGGTCGCGTTTAAAGGTTCAAGTATGCATAAAGAAATTCCTAAGCAAGTATCGCTTACCAATGCACACCTGGGCCAGCATCGCGGCTTCGCGGTTTTGCTCGCTGCCGAAACGCTTCCCGAAGAGGAGTGGAACTGGACAAATTAATGTCAGTAATTGGTGGGTATAACTGGGCGATTGCTGTTGTTACAGGCCCGGATCTCGCGACTTTCAATAGACCGGTCCCCCTTGTAAGCCGTTACGGACAAAATATGGATTTATGGCGGGATAAGAAATTTCTCCAGAGTACCGTGCACAGTCCGCGGACCCGACAGCACGAAGCCCGTGGAACTAATTTAATGATGCCAGGGAGACATACAGGCTGGGAGTCTCTTGCTCATATACGCAGCCACTCCAATCAGTCTACGCAGAGCAAGACCAGCACTGCTACATCTGTACCTTGTCCTCTTTTTTGCTGCACCTTTTTTCGAAAGAAGCATTTTCTTTGTTCAATACAAGAGTGTTGTGTCCGTCCACATCGGAGCCCCCACTGTTCGCCAGTCCCGGCCCAAGCCCCACCAGAGCTCTTGGAAAAAAAAAAAGCGGCCGGCATCGCCTTGGAGACGAACAACACGAACCAATAACGGCTTCTTAATTCAAGGTGGCAACCACTTTTTTTTACTACTGGTATTAAAATCTTGTTGTGAAAGAGGCTAGCTTCAAACGCATTGAGCTAAAATTCATTACTATCGAAAGGCCGGAAAAAAAAATAGAGAGCGCCCCCAAACAAGATCCATTGTCCGTTGAGCCACCTCTGGGGAGAGCACCCAATCCTTTATCGTCGTCACTCCCACCTCCCACTTGAGCGTTCTTTCCTGAATAAATCCTTCATCATCAAATTGAGGGGCTTAGGTGTGCTTTTTTCCTCTACCAATATCCTTTGGCGCTCTTCCTGGCCTCGCACATCAACCTGCTGCGTGTACGGAGCTGCACAACGTCATAGGCTCATAGCACGGCAGAGAACCCCGGTCCTGTTCCGCCACACCCAAAACACCAGCTTCGACGCCGTCATCTCAACCTCCATTGCCCGCTCACAATGGCAATGGACGACATTGACCGCGAGCTGGTCGAGGCAGAGCGCGATGCCTCGCCCGCCAATTACCGACGCCGCACCAGCGACGAAATCGAGCGCGTCCTCTCCGCCTCGTCCGTCTCGACAGCCTCATCCGCCGCCGCCGCCGCCGCCGCCGGTAGATCAACCGTCCGGCGCCAGATGAGCCGCGTCTCGACCATCAACGACCTGGAGCGCCATCCCACCGCCCTCAGCCGCATTCAGACGGCTCGCGGCCAGCACGCCACCACGGTCGGCCTCGAACCCGGCAGCCGCACCGCTAGTCGCGCCTCGAGGAAGCCTCTGCCCGCCTTTGGCGCTGGCAAGCCCTACCCGCCGCCGCTGCCCGACCAGGAGGAGTACGTTGTCGAGTTTGACGGCCCCAACGACCCGCTGCATGCGCAAAATTGGCCCTTGCGCAAGAAGCTCTTGACCTCGGCCATGCTTGGGTACACTACGATGACCTCGGCTTTCACGTCGTCAATCTTTTCCGCCGGCACTCAGGTCGTCGCCAAGCAGTATGGCGTCGGCTCTGAAGTTGGCCTCCTCGGCACCACATTCTACGTCTTGGGCTTCGCCTTTGGCCCGACCATTTGGGCCCCGCTGTCCGAGTTGCGCGGCCGCCGGCTTCCCATTGTCGTTGCCATGTTTGGCTTCACCCTCTTCTCTATTGCCTGCGCCACCGGCGAGAACATTCAGACTATTCTCATATGCCGCTTCTTCAGCGGCTTGTTTGGTGCTTGCCCGCTTGCCGTCGTCGCTGCCGTCTTTTCCGACATGTTTGACAATAAATCCAGAGGTATCGCCATCACCATCTTCTCCATGGCAGTCTTTACCGGTCCCATGTTTGCGCCCTTTATCGGTGGCTTCATAGTAGAGTCTCACCTGGGTTGGCGCTGGACCGAGTATCTCGCCACCATCATGGGTGGCGTCGCCTTCATCCTCGACCTGTTCTTTCTCGAGGAGACGTATGCACCCGTAGTGCTCATCTCCAAGGCCTCTGATCTGCGACGTCGCACCAAGAACTGGGGAATTCACGCCAAGCAGGAGGAAATTGAAGTCGACCTTAGGGAGCTCCTTTCCAAGAATTTGTCCCGTCCACTGCGACTACTCTTTACCGAACCCATCATCCTGCTCCTCTCGATTTACATGAGTTTCATCTACGGTATTCTCTACCTCTTCTTCTCTGCCTATCCTCTAGTCTTTGTTGGCGTCCACGGCTTCAGCTCTGGCGTCGCTGGCTTGACCTTTTTCGGCATGATTATCGGACAGCTGCTTGCCGGTGGTACAGTCATTTTGCAGCAGCCTTGGTACAATCGAAAGCTGGCAGCCAACAATGGTCTTCCTATCCCTGAATGGCGACTGCCCAGCATCATGGCTGGTGGGATTGCCTTTGCCATTGGAATTTTTTGGTTTGGCTGGTAAGTGCAATGAAAGCGGCGACGCGATGCATGATCTCGCTTTGGCAATTGCTAACACGCGCTTAGGACCGGTTACCGAAGTGATATCCACTGGATCGCACCCACGCTTAGCGGTCTCTTAACCGGTTTCGGCCTCATGTCGATTTTCCTCCAGGCTCTCAACTATCTCGTCGACGCCTACCTCATGTTTGCCGCCTCCGCCATTGCCGGCAACACCTTTCTGCGATCTCTCTGCGGCGCTGGATTCCCGCTATTTGCACGCCAAATGTTCCAGGGTCTGGGAATTCAGTGGGCGGGCACGTTGCTCGGTTGTATCGCTCTGTTGTTGGCTCCCATCCCCTTTGTCTTTTACAAATGGGGAGCCAGTATTCGCGGTAGAAGCAAGATTGCCCCGACGTTTTCTGCGCCGCCCGATATTCCTCACGATGAGGATACTGAGTCGATGGGCGAAAAGGACGACGTCGTCACAGATCCCGCCGTCTTGTCGGCAGCCCCAAGAAGCGAAAACGAACAAAATGGCCAAACGCAGCAAGTTTAATAATAAAGGGGGTGACGCATTTGAACAGTTTGAAAGCATGAAAAGTATTGTTGTAAAGAGTGGTGCATACAAGCTGCAGAGCTCTGCGAGCTGTGCAATAAAGCTTTTGGATACTTGGCTGTGTGTTTCCTGGCACTGGCGTTTTGGGACTGGGCCGGCATTGTCATTGCTCTTTTGTTTTATTTACCATACATCCATTACTACTACGTATCATTATAATTATAACTCAACGCCATGGTTCGAAAGTACACGTGTCGTAAATGCTGTCAAAATCATGACTGTGAATGCAGCTGAAAGTTCTTAAAAGCTACGCCTCATTCTTGCTCCCCTCGACGAGCGGAGGAGGGTTAGCTGAGCGGAAGTCTCCTCGCGAAGTGACTCTGAAAATTCAACAGCCTGCACTAGGGGCTGGAGAAGGATTAGCTCGTCTCTATCAACAGCCAGTCAATCAACAGCCAGTCAAACAGCAGCTAATAAATCATCAGCCAGTACTTTAGTCAACCAGTGAATCAGCAGCCAGTGATTCAGTCAACCATTTAAGTGAGTTGATAGCTGTTTCATTGGCTAGCTCATGATTGATCGTTGACCAAGACTGGCAGACAAGACAACCGCACCAGAGGTGGATATGGATGCACGCAAGCGGCGGGGACATGCGCTCGCTGCAGCAATCACCCCGGCTGTCGTGAACGACTCAACGCAGATTCCACGTTGGACAGCGAGGACGGAAGCGTCTACAACCACAGCGGCGTTACTCCTGTCGCGGCCACAACTGCTGCCTCTCCTGGGTACAACGGCGACGACGTCGCAGAGTCAGCCCACGATGGCGATGAGGTGGCCATCATTGCGGTGAAGATTCGAGAGAAAGGAGAGAGAGTAAGATCTCCAATCACGCCCACGACGCCTTCGACTGAGACTGGCTGTTGATTGAATTCAACCAAATACCCACCTACAGCGCATCCGCAAAGGTCTGCAGCTAAGCTGCATTTTTCTGCCGCTCTTGACTCCATTTAGATTTGAGGTCTGAGGCTCTGAGGTTCTGACTTTCTTGGACTTGACGGTTACTGCCACCACTTCAATAGCAGCCGTATTTGGTTATCGGAGTGCAGACGGCTGCAGCCACATGTGGTGGCGAAGTGAGCCACCAACGAGCTGCCGCCGGTGTGTGTGGGACGTGGGAGAACATCAGACGAGGAGAAAATGCAGGGCTCTCATGATGCCACAATCGCCCAACAACCACGAAATGCTTTTGGCCGTAGACGACTGGTCGTTGCACGTTGTGGCGGGTGACAACGGTCATGTGTTATGCGCCATCTGTCCAAGCTGAACAGCCATGCTTTACCAGGGCGTCAACATGAAGTTTGCAACAGTGATGAGTTGGCAATGCCGCCGGCAGCCCTCGCCGGCAGCCTACCCCCTACCAAACCGATGCCCGTTCTCGAGGTACCCGACACCAATGTACCTAGCCAAGGCCGCGTAGCTTGGGCCGCTGCCTACCGCTGTCTCAATTACCTCAGACAGGCTGTCGCTTTGTAATATGATGGGCCCTACAGGTGCAGGAGACTGATCAGGCGCCGCAGAGTCGTCTGAATGGTGCCATGCATACAGGATCCCTGCAGTCGCTTAGCTCCAAGCACATGGCATTGACACATCACAATATACCCGTGCCGACTCCATGGGGTTGCTTGACTTGAAGAACATGGCGTTGACACATCACATTGATGGACGAGCTGAGATGAAGATGGAAGTCTGATTGATCTCTGGCGCATCACAAGGCTATATTGAAATAATACTCCGACATTTATTAATACTAGGATCATTCAACAATCTGGATCGAGTTGGCAAAATACTACTGTAGCTATTAAATGCGAATTTAGACACCATTGGAAACCACTGTATGCTCGGTGTTTCTTGGAACAATCTTGAACGGAAACTCGACTGGCCGAGTTGCGACGGAGGGGGTATGACGAATCTCGGCCACTTTTGGCCGACCTTTTTCATCCACGTCATTGGTAATGTTAAAGGTCGCTAGAATGTGTGAAATGGCCATGAAGAGGCTAGAATCTGCAAAGAACCTCCCGGGGCATATGCGGCGAGCGAATCCGAAAACTACCCCCCTCGGGTCGGGCTCGTTGCTGCCCTTGGAGAATCGGTCCGGGTCAAACTTGGCTGGATCTGCATAGCACGCCGGATCGTGGCAGAACCACCATACCATGGGCATCAGGATCGCACCCTTTGGGATCAGATAGTTCCCGTACACGATGTCTTCCTGGGCCGTGTGCACAACGCCTATTGGCAGCACGGGCCACCACCGGAGAAGCTCCGTTACCACATTCGAGGTGTAGGGCAGGCTGGCGCGGTCTTGCGGGCTCGGCAGGCGGTCTGGGCCGACGACGCTGTCAATTTCTTGCTGCGCCTTGCGCTGCACGTCTGGAAACAGCACCATGGCCAATGCAAAGGCTTCGAGGGTCGACGTGGACGTCTCGACCCCGGCGCCGTACATGGTGGCGGCTGTATACTTGATGTCGCCCTCCTCGGTGGGGCGGACCGGGGGCTCGGCATCGAAGCTGCCTTGATCGTCGTCCGAGTTGGCGGTGTCGGTCTCGAGTATGCTGGAGACATACGATGGGCGATGGGTGCCCTTCTGCATCTGCTCTTGGACGAATGCGTAGGGCATGTCGGCCACGTCGTTCATTGTCTGCCTGTGCTCTCGCGCTTTCTTCTTGAAAGACATGCCTGGGAGCCAGTCGGGAAGGTGCTGCAGGGCCGGCAAAACATCAACGACCCATGCCATGGGCATGAATGCCTCCTTGATTTGGTCGAGCATGCGGTGCAGAAGCGTAACAAGCGGGTCAGCGAGAGACTCGAGCGTATATCCATATGTTGCCTCGAGAACGATGGCGGACGCGAACCTGTATAATTGCTTGATTATTAAATCATAACTGAACTCATATGACTTTGCTTTGAAAATGGATTGTTTGTGGCCATGTACCTCTTGAGATGATCTCCCAGCTGCTCAGGCGACTCTCGCAACCGCTGGATCAATATTCCCGCCTGCTCTTGATGAAGTGACTTATACCGCTCCGACGCCGCCGGTGTACCGAGGTGCTGGTGAACAAGCCGGCGGCGAGGGCGAAAGCTACTGTCTTCATATTTTTGTGTCGCGAGAAGATTGTCGTAGCCGCACATGCTTTGGGCAAACTCCATGTGCGGCCGCGACGAAGTACTCTTGGAACACTTTTGCAAGAGATACCAGGCGGCGTCTCTGCCGTGAATGATGATGACGGTCTGTCCCATAATATGAACGGAGCTGATTGGACCGTAGCGCTCGTTGTGCTTGAGCCAATGCTGGAATTCTGGCTCCCCTTTGGGTGGAAGGTCCAACAGATTGCCTATGAAAGGAAGCCGCATGGGGCCGGGTGGGAGCGAATACCCACCGCTACCCCAGAAGATGAGCTGGTCGACGAGCAACAGCCCAATAAAGGCTGCCAAGAAGAGGGTTGATGGGCTCAGAGAGAGCCCATCAAGGCTGGCCAGGATGCTCATGTTGATTGCCACGGCCAGTGAAGAAGTGTTGTGATCAAGTATAACTGATTAGTGTCAGAGCAGAATAGAGAAATACAAAAGTGAAGAAGCTTCTTCCACTTGACCTAGACATTATTACGGCTCTTTATATAGCCTCGTTGACCACCCGAGGTCAAGATACGCAGACATGATATATCAACATCTGTGATGCATGGCCACACCCATCTGCAGATCGTTGCCCCCGAGGCAAAGTATTTCCTGCGAGCTGAAAGACATGCACTGGCCAACGTCTGCCAGCCCTGCAGACAGACCTTTTGAGGGTTTGCTGAAGATACTTTTGTCCGAGTACCATATTACCATTTGACTGGCCGGGCAGGCGCCGCCTTGATCAAGCCCTGTGGAAGAAAGAATGCATGAATAGATTAAATGGTGTGTGTGGGCCGTTTGCCATTTGCCGCATTTTGCCAATACGGGGCGGACCGATAGTCCTAAAAATTGATCCACAAAATCACGTCACATTCATAACGGCTGGGGATAAAACTATATTCGCTCTTCTACTATGCCTTGCTCTTTGACCCTGGGGGCCGACGCTTCCAGGTCACCGTCTCAAAACTCGACAAACAAAAGAACATACTTGTCCTCATGGCCCTCATCGTCATCATGGCTACGCACAAGTCGTGGAAATAAGACGGAAAGTTGTCCTTGTTTCACAACTACATTTATACCATACACAGTACTCACCCAAGTGACAGTCCCACGTTCGTTTCGCTACTTGGCAACCCAATATCTTTTCCCTATGCCAAGGTTTATCAAATACAAACAAACTCTCTTTCCTATGCATTTTTGCTAGTGTTGCTTATTTTGCGGGTTTCGCTATGGAGCCCGAGCATCTGTCATTTGCTGAAACAAAAGTCAAGGTTGGCTCTGTAACAGATGGGGGCCTCTCCATCGAGCTCTTACGATGGGTTGCCTGACCAATGGACACGCCCAAACTGCCCAAACAATTTTTTATGCAGGCTCTTGAAATGCGGCCATGATGCTGGCAGGACTCTTTGCCACTTTCTAGATCTCTCTCCCTCTTCCCCGTCGCTAAAAGCAGTCGCTCCAAGGCGTAAGTTGAAAACCAAGCCCCCCCTGCAAATCGTGCCATTAGATTGGGACCCAGCTTTTACTTATCGCTTCTTGAATCGCAATCATAGTTTTACATTCATCATCTCTGATTAACTAGCGCCATAAAAAAAACGAAAGCTCCAAGTTTAGCGCGTGATGGAAGTGAGGGAACACACGCCCAACATGACGGTTGCCTCACTCAAAAGAGTCCCTAGCACTGGAGACTTTGAATCCGCCTTAAACTATGTCGCGACCGTCGGATACGATGTCGCATTTCTTCAAGGTGATACTCGACGTGTTCTCGCCGACAACCCGGTATCCGAGCACAAGGGAGGAGAGCGCTTCGACCCGAGCGTCGCGCCTCTCGGAGCGCTCCGAGCCACCGGCCCGTGGGCGGCGAGATTGTTGCAGGGTAACGGGACGTTTATCGATGAATTGGCGGGCACCGCGACCTGGTCAGAGTCTCTCGATCTACAAGACTCTGCTTGCCGCGTCGCGGAGCTGGTCCGCCACTGGATGGACGAAGAGCTTCCCGGCGAAGCCGACATGATATCCCGCGCGCCCGAGGAACTGTTTCCAAAGTCAGCACCGGCGTCTGAGCAATTTTACTCCCTCCGCGACAGCATTCACTTCCTGCAGCAGTTACTGCCGGGGTCTCCGACATCCCGACCGGCGCTGACGCTGTTGATGGCATTCTGCATTGGTGTTGACGAGTTCCTCTGTCCCGTGGAATCTCTCGAGGCCACCGTGTACCTTGGGCGTAGACTAGGCGATCTTTGGGACGAATGCGTCGTAGAGTGTGGCGGAAGAGACGACGCTGCCAACTGGCTGGCCCTCGCTCGGGACGCCCTGCACTCGAGCGTCTTTCTCCAGAACCGTGAGAAGCTGGCATACGTGGGTCTTGTGGAAAAAGACAAAAACGTCTTCAATGACTGGGATACGACTGCACACTACATGCTCCGCGCCGAGGCCGCCATGACGCCGTTTGTCGGGTTCTGTCTATGCGCGTACGCAGGACTGCCCTTCCAGGAGAGCCTCGCAGGCGCTGTCGGTATTTACTGCTACAACAGCGCCCTCGTGCTGGACTTTTGCAAGCGCGCGACCAGACTCGGCGCCGGCAGCTTCACCGAGGTGGCCCTCGCCGACAAGACGGGCGAGCTCCAGGGACGGGGACACCTGATTGGGTCGATTCTCGACTATGGCGAAAGCGTCCTGCCCCAGCTGTTTCTCTGCGTCCTCCGACCATACGTCATGGCCAGCTCGTCCATGGTTGACGTGCTGGATCGCTACCGAGAGCGCTCCTGGGGACTCAGGCTGCCGGTGGGCAAGACCACGCTCTGCATGATGATGGCAGTCATGGAAGGCGTGCGGGGAAGCTTGACCGACGACGGAACGACATTATCATCATCATCATCATCATCATCATCACCATCATCATCGCCGCCGGAGCCGGAGCCCTCTGGCACCGCGGAGCTCGCGGCCGAGATTGTGGAAATGCTGGGTGCCCAGGAAGCATACAATGCATACCGAGCTCAGCCATCCGTGGATGCGCTGTATAGGCTGCCGCGCATCGTGCGTCTGGTTCTGCAGATGGGTGGTCAGCAAGCATCAAGTCAAACGGTTCAACAGCCTACTTCCACCACCACCACCACCACCACCACCACCACCACCACCAACGGCGCCGCGACAAGCGTGTCCCGAAAGGCGCCGCAGCCCAGACGATGGATGACGTCTCTTGCGACAGCGTGCACGCCACCTCTCCCGTCATCAAAGGACATGCCCGCCTCGGCAAAGCAGCGTAGTTCGCGCCTTGGCCCTGTGCGTCTCTTGGGAACTGTTGACAAGCTGCAGTCTCTGGCGTTGCGCTCGCCCGCGCGTCCCGGCGGATACGCGGCAGGGCGTCGCGAGTTTACCGGTCGGCCAGTTGGCTCGGGCTCGAGCACGTAAATTTCGTCCACGATGAAAAGTTTGGGATAAATCGACCTCGATGGTTGGTGTTTTGTTGGTCCCAACGGAACGCGGGACAATTGATTTCGAGACAGATTGGACTAGGGCGGTGCGCTTGACTTTGAATCACCTTTTTTTTTTCCCATATAGATAAACTGTTTACTCCTCATAGAACTATCTTGGGTCTCCGAGCCATAACGAATCAGCGTTGCGTAGCAGATATGACATATTCTAGTACTAACTAAAGTGATTTTCGAGCAGCGCTAGAATCTGGTATATGTATGTACTGTAGGATATTGCGGCCAGCATACCTAGTTTGCCTACCTAGGTAGGTAAGTGGTGTACAGCTGTTTGTGGCACACGAACCACCAACAACCAACCAAACAACTGACTGGTGCCTAGAGGTAAAACACCGGCTACCTAGGTAATACACAGTTGCCCGCTCCTTCATCTTCTGCTTGGCATCCCAATTTTCATCCCGCGAACAAGACCGTTGTCGTCGTTATGGATGCGGGTTTACAGTCGCTCAACATGCGTTTCTGGCCGCGCCGCGAAACCTTATTACGCCCAGGTCTTTGGTCATCCGAAGACCTGCAACTCTTTGGCTGCCAGTTCAGCGCCATCTATGCCCTCGATCCGCAGTCCTGCGAGCCTGCCGGCGCTGACGATAGCTCAAACCACGCTGTCGTCGTGGAAAGGGAAGCACTAATTCTGCAGAAGCATGACTTACCAATAATGAAGCGCCTGACTATGCTGGGCATGCTAGCCGACGGCAAGCACTATCGACGTTACAGGTAAGCCCGGCCCGACTGGCAGTCCAGGGATGAGAAGCTGACCGCAGTCTACGGGGCTAGAGAACCGCCGTTATGTATCGGCAAACGCGTCATTGGCCGGGCGTCGTTCAGCTTCTTCCTCCCGGTGGAGAAGCAGCATCTTGATCGCGGTAGCCTACTGCCCATGACAGGATACATCGACTACCGCATGATCTCCGGGGCGCGGGAGAAAGAAATTATTTGCGGTCCACGTCCAAGACAGCGCTGTTACAGCGACTCTGAGCGACTGAAGCGGATCACGCCGAGGGTGTGGACGGAGGGTCCGTATATACTATTTATACTACTTTGCATGGCACAGCATCAATACCGCAGCAAGCGCGGGCGTCATAGCACCGCGTTCCGAGTATGTCTCCCACCGAAGCGCTGACACTGTGCTAATAGTAATCTAGGCATCTCTTTTCGTCACTAACTCGGCGTTCAGGCAGGATATATATCTCTTCGACGCTGACATTCCGGCGGCGCTCCTTGACGAGCTGAAGGACCCGCGCATCGTCCCACAGCGGTCAACGCGGCTCGTCATACACGGCACAAGGATCAGTATCGAGCCGCGTAAAGACTTGTGGGCGCGCCTCGTGGCCGCGCTGTCGAGCCGAGGGGGCGACAACGCCGCAGACGGGGTTGGGCGGCGAGATGGCGAAGGACGGCGAGATGTGGAACGACGTCAAGATGTCGAACAACAAGGAGATGGCGCAGATGAGGAGGGCTGCGAGCGGCAGGAGACGTAAGGGTTATTGTGGTGGTGACAAGATAAAGATGGGCATCTGTTTGCGAGAAGTCGGACGTTGGGTAATGATACCCCCTGCTTACTGCACTGCTTGGCGCAATTAATCAATTTTTTCTGTTGAAACTGCCGTAGTATCCGTCGGCTTGCCAAGCCAGCTTTACCCTCGTAGGAATACACGCTATATTCGTTGATGAGAGGATCGCTGCACGGAGCATCCGCGTGCCACGTCGAGTCAATCAGCGCCCCCCGACGGCAAGGTGGTGTTTATTGCTGCCCGTCGGACAATTGCGTCAAAGCCGGTTTCCATCCATCTTCCCACCTTTTCTTTCTATTGGCCGTGTGCTGGCAACCGTTGCATGCAAATCAGTCTCATCTAGGAGGGTACTGGTCGTAACGGGAACAAGCTACCCTGCCGGGCACCGGCGCTACGCCGCGCGCCTCTACAAGTTACAGGACGCGGGCGTCCCTTAGCTATCAACCTCGGCTACAGGACGATCCAACCAAGGAACCCAGATTAGCTAGAAATACCAAGATTTAGCCGCCTCATCTGAACAAGTTACAAGGTTTAACACAAGCATGACGATTTTACCCCAGGTTAGTATGCAGTTGCAAAGGCAAGAGATCCAAGCTCTCCAGAAGCAAGTTTTAACGCCCATTAGTCTCGATAATTAAGATACGGAGAAAACCGCAACGGCTGTTACAAGTTCATCACCTGCGAGAATGAAAAGAAAATCCCTAGACTTCTATTCATCGAAACTAACACATCTAGATTTTTCTTTTCAACTGTCGAACCAAAAGAAAAGCGCAGACAGCCTCCACCTCGTCCACTTGCATAAAATGGCCATTTCCACTTATACGAGTATTTACCAGTATTTATCATATATTATCATAATCTTAGCCACCATCAAAAGCTTTCTTTCGTCCCAAACTATAATACACATTTTCTTTTTCAAGAAAACAGACAAACCGCTCCGTATGACTTTATACGAAACATGTAAAAGCTCGGTGAAAAAAAGTGGTCCCTACGTGCCACCAGCGTCAACGCACGGTGAAGCCAGTTAACCGTGGCGGGGCTTGGACCAGTCCAGCGTCACTCCAATGACGATGGCTTTCTGTGGCGCAGCGGCCCCCCCAGACTCTTTTCTCCCTTTACACGTTCCTTGTAGTTTTAAGCTTGCAATTGCATTCACAGTACCGTCTTCTCCCATATTCACACAGAGCAACATGACTGGCACATCAAGTACCGAAAACGGCGTCGAAATGGCGCGCCCCGAGCCCGCCATGCTCAACAGCCAGCCAACGCGTCACCAAGCCATGGGTATGTTTGCGCAAGCGTCGCGCGGCAAGAAGGCGGCAAGACACGCACATTGATGGATGACAATACTAATTGGCATAATTTAGACCCCCAACAACCGCACGTCGACAACAAGAATACCGAACCCGAGCTCGGGCTACGAGGAGGTCAGGGGGAGATGTGCCCTGGCCGGTTCTGCTTCATTATTCCTTGCCCGATCCCTATCAACTGCTGCATTTTCCCTTGCCCTTGCTGATTGGAAAATATGCGGAATGAGATGGAAAGACCTCAAGACTATACTTTAATGACTTTTGATAATGAATCATACTCCAGAATACAGCCTTTTACCGCACCTCGCATCCCGGAGCATCATGGTGTAGGGAACAGCTTCTCATGCCCTTTTCGAAGAAGCAAGTGATTGATCTAGAGATGTATTAAGGGTATTGAGCTATTCTATCGTTACACATAAAAGTTTTCAGGTATCAAAAGGGTATAAATCTGGCCCATCAGCGAGCTGTGGATACTGCTACTCCTCGTTCTTCTGAGCGCGCTCGGCCTCGGCCTTCTTCTCGAGATCAGCCTCAACACCACGCTGGGCAGCCTTGCCATCAGCACGCATCTGGTCATAGTGAGCCTTGCCCGACTCATCACCCATAGCATTGGCTACGGCACCACCCATCACGCCCTTGGCACGATCAGAGACACCGCCAGCCAAATCGCTGATCTGGCCCTTGGCCTCCTGCTGCTGTCCCTCGAGATTCTGCTCACGACCGGCCTTCTTCAAACCCTAGATTCGTCGTTAGTATATGATGTTTGCCATTATCAGAGATGAAGTGGAAGAGCATACCTCGTGGCCGACGAGACCACCAAGGGCCTCCTTGGCAGAACCAATGGTTTGGTTCCAGGAACCGGCAGATCGGTCGGCATTGTCCTTAGCGATGCCTCCGTCGGTCGAGACGCTGACACCGGCAGCCTTGACGCCAGCCTTGGACTGCTCGTGCTCAGTCTTGGCCTGGTCCTGAGCGACCTGACCCTCGGCCTGCTGGGTGTTGTTACCCGTCAGACTGCCAATAGCGCTCTGAACGGCACCCGTGGCAGAGTTGACGTAGGACTGGAGAGTAGAGGGGGCCTGCTTATCGTTGGTATTGTCAGACATGATGGCGGTGTTGATCTTGTTCTTGATTGAAGTAGAGTAATGAAGCAGAGTGATGCTAGCAGCTTTGAGAGCAGAGAAGTTGAAGAATTGTATGATGGCAAGAAAGAGAGCTGTTTGTGTGGGAAGAAGAGGGGAGAGACAGCTTTATACTCTGTTCATGTTCGACCCAGTTTCACGATACCCCTCTTTCCCTGAGAAAAAAAGCACTAGCTCTTGAGACCCTCATCTGGCATGTGCGGCAACCCTTACAAACGCTTTCCAACTTCCATTGGCACTTTCCCATTGTGTTGCTCAACCATGATGTGGCGCAAGTTTCGTAGTGGTGATGTCATAGCTGCTCCTTGAGGCAGGCGGGTGCCACACTGTGTGTCGTTGGTGGGCACGCGGGTGACAGAAAAGATGGCCCATAAGGGAGAGTACTAAAGTTTAGCTACCTGTATTTAAATAATGTTTAATAAATTCTAGGAGATATCTATTTAGTTTATATATATGTTAGACTAAAATTTAATGCCTAAATTATGTTTCATTTACTTTTTTGAAATTTATAGTATTTTCTAGTATTTTCCTTCTTATACACCCTTTTTTGAGTATTGTTTGAACGCCTTGCGAAAATGGGCCAGCTTTTTTGTCACCCCCTTGGTGGGGCTCACCTGGCTGTGGCTGCCACATCCTGAGCCACCAGCAACGCCGCTGATGCACCCCAAACCAAGGAATGCTCGATTAATATGATTCAAGTGACTACGCCGACACGCGTCGAATCAACGCTTCTCCATTGACGTGTGGCTGGTGCATTGGTGTGCGTTGAGGCAGTGGCCTCTGGAATCCATTAGCATCGTTGCACGCCGGGCAAGCAATCACTCACTGCAAGCTCGCCGCGACCAAAAACTTCGTAATAATTCGTGCATACCTCTGAGCTATCAAATGGTGTCGTTTCTGCACCTCGATAGTACCTACTTGCCAATCAATGGTCAATCTGGTTCCGGCAAAGTGCTGGCATTTGGACGGATCACAAGGGGCATTGTGATCAGATACTGCATTGATTGGGATATCAGTTTCATTAGGATAAAGACAAGAATTTAACTAACGCAAAGAAAAACGACGATAGATGTACGAGTAGGTATCAGAAAAACTTAAAAAAAGGAAAAGAAAAAAAAGTACGCAAAAACAGCCCGTTTCCAAGACCAAACCCTCTCCATTAAGCCAAGGAGCCTAGAAATTCCAAGATAGCGTCCGCCAGCTGCTGTAGACCCTTGTCCTCCAGCGGGTAGTGCCCCGCGCCCTCCAGCTCGACCATCTTGACGGGCACTTTGCCGACCCTGTCGAGTACCAGCTTGCTGAGGTGCAGCGGCGTCCACCTGTCCTCCGCCGGCTGGGTCAGCAGAATCGGACACACGTCAAAGTCCTCATACTCGAGCGCCGGCGTGTAGCGCGCGTAGGTGGTCAGGAACCGCATCGACGCCGCTGACCCGGCCGACGTCTTGTCCTTGAGAAACACCTTGAGCGCACCAGGATCGTTGACCAGCGTGTGCATCTTGCTCGCCCACGCCATGGGCATCCTGAGCGACGCCAAGCCCACCGCGTTGGCGAGCCTCGCGAGCGGCAGGCCGGCCCGCGCCATGACGACGTTGAGCGCCGTCTCGTCGGCGACCTGCTGGACGCGCTGGTCGAGAAACGTCATGCCGACGATGCCCGCCACCTTGTTGTTGCGCGCCGCCGTGTGATACGTCAGCATGCCGCCCGCCGAGAGGCCGTACAGCACGACCGGCCGCGGGTCGCGCGCGAGCTCCTCGTCGACAAAGTCGCTCGCAATCTGCACCCACTCGTCGTACGGGCACGGCTTGCTCCGCGCCGACACGCGCGTGCAGCCGTACCCGGGCATGTCCACCGCCACCAGCTCGTAGCCGGCCGCGTGCAGCGGCACGCCCAGAATCATGGACATTTGCCGGCCGTTGGTGCCCACGCCGTGGTGCAGCACCACGCGCACCTTGGCCGACGGGTTGCGCCACCGGTCCAGGTGAATATCATGGCCGCGGTGAGACCAAAACTCCTCGACAGGTGAGTGCTCGGGTGTGAAGCGCAGGCGCGCTGGCAGAAAGTCCTGGATATCCTTCCAGGCCTGCTGGCCCGCATATGTGGGCAGTTGAGAGGGAGTCGCCATGGTGCAGACCGCTATTCAGACGGGGAAAACGGTTCAAGATTGAAGCAATTCTGGAAAAGCAAAGATTGAAGGCTCTCCTGGATTACATCTCGCCCACTTATTAGTGGTATTTAGCTAGCCGTTGGTACTTATGGAATCACCGAGGTCCCAAGAAATCTTTCCAGAACGCTGGGTTTAGTTGGAAATACCGAGTGTGTTTCAGCTACAGCGGCGATCAGCCGTCACTGCCGAGGCAGCGGAGCGGGGTGTAAAGTTACAGTACATGCGTGGCGGCAACCTTTTTTCTCATGGTAGATCCCCGATCAAGAACTTCTGTATGCTCTGCTGGCCTGAAAATCGAGTTTGCGGTTTCAAAGCGCCATTTTGGTCATTTAATCTTCCTGAAATCTTCTGTTGGCATCTTGGCATCGGCAATCTTGATGTATTCGTGTCTACATGCCTTCCTGGAAGTTGATTACAAGAGGTATCATTATTGTACAGTGCTTTTACACACACGAAATCGATTCGTGTTTCTGCCATTCCCGTGGCAACCCAATCTTATCGTAAACCATGCATCTCCCTGATCGATCCCGTCTCTTAATGTTGGCTCCATTGAATCGTGTCGAGATCGATGCCCTCTTGCACCAGCTCCCACAGCGGGCTTAGCTCGCGCAGGAATGTGACACGCTCCTCAACCGCCTTGAGCACATAATCAATCTCAGCCTCGGTAGTGAATCGGCCAATACCGAAGCGGATACTGCTGTGTGCGCTCTCGTCGCTGTTTCCGAGAGCACGGAGAACATAGCTGGGCTCCAGAGAAGCCGACGTGCATGCGCTACCTGATGACAGAGCGATATCCTTAAGCGCCATCAAAAGTGATTCACCTTCGACGTAGGCAAAGGACACGTTGACGCAGCCAGGGTAGAAGGCGTTCGGGTCGCCATTTTGCGTGGTATGCTCCATGGCCAGGAGTCCCTTGAGTAAGCGATCAGACATGGCCTTGATGCGCCTAGAGTCATACTATTCGTCGAGTTAGCAGCTGCGGCCGAGAGCATAATTCTTAAAACAATGTGGAGTGTTTATAAAAGTCAGACAAACGCTTCAATCAACAAACAATGGCCTTGTCACAGGCCATTCAGAAAGCCATGCATGTAGAGCAACTCATCACAAGATCCGAGGTATAATCATGTAGGGAATTCACGTACCGGCATCTCTTCTTTGGCAATGCGGCAAGCCTCGCCGAAGCCAGCAACCAGCGGAGGTGCCAAAGTGCCGCTGCGAAGACCTCGCTCCTGCCCGCCACCGGTGATGAGAGGGTCCAGACGGACACGCGGACGGCGACGGACGTAGCAGGCGCCAATACCCTTGGGGCCGTAAATCTTATGTGAGGAGATCGACATCAAGTCAATGTTCATGGCGTTAACATCAAGGGGAATCTTGCCGACAGCCTGCGCGGCATCGGTGTGGAAAAATATTTTGTTTGCGCGGCACAGCTTGCCAATCTGTTCGATAGGCTGAATGACGCCAATCTCGTTGTTGACAGCCATGATGCTGACAAGGGCAGTCTCGGGACGGATGGCCGCCTTGAGCTCGTCCATGTTGACCAACCCGTTGTTTTGGACTGGCAGATATGTGATTTCGAAGCCCTCATCCTGAAGATGCCTGCAGCTGTCGAGTACGCACTTGTGCTCAGTCTGTGTAGTGATAATATGTCTCTTCTTGCCCGAGCGCCCGAAGAAACGGGCGACGCCTTTGATGCTCATATTGTTACTCTCCGTCGCACCGCTGGTGAAGATGATCTCCTTGGGGTCGGCGCCGATGAGGCTAGCGATATGTTCACGAGCCTCCTCAACGGCCTTCTCACTCTCCCAGCCGTAGGCGTGGGTCCGGGAGTGCGGGTTGCCGTAGACGCCGACATAATACGGAATCATGGCATCGAGAACTCTAGGATCAACGGGTGTTGTCGCTTGCATATCGAGATAGATGGGCCTTTGGCCCTCCTCCATAATGGCAGCGTCCTTGAGGACCTCTGCTCCTTTAAGTTAGCGTTCTGACTAGTTGAGGGGATTCTGCGCGCGAGCTGACACGTACCTGCCATTGGGCTGATTTTCATCTCGCTACCATTCTGCATCATTGAGGGAGTGATGCCCGCGAAATCCTTCTTGTCGAGCTTGATGGCTGTCTCAACTTGAGCGTTGTTGGGCTTCGAGCCGGTAACATATGTTCGCCTCCTAGCGCCACCGATAATCGTAGCCGCCCGAGCGATGCCTTTGAGAGGCACGCCAACTGCTGAGTTGCGGCTGAGGCGGGCTGCTGAGCGCATCGCAGACGATGAAAGGCTAGCCATTTTTATGTGGCGATTGACTGATGGATGTTCGTGGCGAAGATGAAGAAGCGGAGATAGCGCTGGCACACAACATTTATTGAGGATGGCAAATCTCAAGAAATTGTTAGGTCAGCTTCGGCTCGGGTTCGGGGATAAGTGGGCCGCAATGCCTATCTGCTGATTGGCCGGGCCGGACAAACCTCCCCGACTGATTGGGCGTGGAGCCTCTAGATACCAAGTATCTAATTACATGGATGGGCTTATGTACAGCACTGGAGCAGCATGGATGTAAATCTCGATATATGGATAGCACAAGGCTAATGGAAAATTTCGGCTTTCACAGAGACAACCTTTTAAAGACAATAACATAGACGTCAAGCCGCTCACCTGCGATATTTAGCCTTACAGTACCTACCTACGTTACGCCGGCTGACGTAGGTACCTACGGAGCCTCTGCGCCGACTCTGCGCCACACAGCCCAGCACAGCCACGGCACTGTCGTCACTGATCCTGCTTGCCTGCTTTCGCCGCTCTATGTATCCCGCTCGCATCAGCTTTCCACAACCGCTCCAACCACTTGCGGCAGCACAGTCGCCTGTGACGACGACTTCCACTACGTAAAGCACATATACTCGAGAGCCCTTGCGGCGGCGAACCGTCACAATGAGTTTCAAAGGCTTTTCCAAGAGCATGGTCCGAGTAAGCAACCCCTCCTGTGACGCAACGTGCTGCCCCTCTACGCGCAGATTTCGACGGCATCGCGGCCAGCAGCTAATGCAGCACACACCAGGCACCGCAACAGTTCAAAGCCAAATTCAACATCGGCGAGCACACCAAAGATGCCGTTTACATGGATGCCGAGCGCCGATTCCAAGAACTCGAGACCGAGACCAAGAAGCTGCAAATGGAGTCGCAGAAGTACTTCAACGCCATCAATGGCATGCTGAACCACCAAATCGGGTTCAGCAAAGCCATGACGGAAATCTACAAACCAATCTCCGGTCGCATGTCTGATCCGAACTCCATGAAAATCGAAGGAAACCCCGAAGGTATCGAGGCCTGTGAGGAGTACGAGTCCATTGTAAAGGAGCTACAAGAAACTCTCGCGCCGGAGCTGGATATGATTGAAACTAGGGTTATCAGGCCAGCTACCGAGCTGCTAGATATCATCAAAGTTATTCGAAAGACAGCCCAGAAGCGCGACCACAAGCAACTCGACTACGACCGTCACCGCGCGGCTCTCAAGAAGCTGCAAGACAAGAAGGAACGCTCTGCCAAGGATGAAAAGGCTATGTGGAAGGCTGAGGGGGATGCAGAGCAGGCCACGCAAGACTTTGAGTACTTCAACTCATTGTTAAAGGATGAACTGCCCAAGCTTTTTCATCTTGAAGCCGAATTCATCCAGCCGCTGTTTCAGTCGTTCTACTACATGCAACTCAACATTTTCTACACTCTCCACGAGCGAATGCAGCGCTGCGATATTGGATACTTTGATTTGACTAGAGACATAGAGGAGGCCTTCCACGAGAAACGCGGCGATATCCAAGAGCAAGTGGAGGCTCTCTCAATCGTTCGATTTAAGACAACCGGTCAGCGACGCCCGCCCAAGTACCAACCTAGACCGGCTCTGGAAGGGAGCAAACAGCCTGCGCTTTTGACCTACGGCAACGGCCCGTCTAGCCCAGCCTCGAAGCCCAGCCCGAAACTAGGCGGTTACCAACGACCGACCTCCACAATACCCGAGAAGTCATCCGCTCCGCCTCCGTATAGCGCCGGAAACTCGAGTATGGCTCTGGTCGCGGCTGCCAAATCGAAACCACCGCCGCCAAAGCCGAAGCCCAGCCACCTGGCGGGCGCAAAGCAGGCTGAAACAGTCACTGCACTGTACGATTTCGCTGCTCAGGCAGACGGCGATCTCAGCTTCTCGGCTGGTGACGTTATTGAAATTGTGCAAAGAACACAAAACGAGAACGAGTGGTGGACAGGCAAATTGCGCGGCAGGCAGGGCCAGTTTCCCGGTATGCAGAATTGCGCCTCAAGCCGACAATAGCTAATAACTGTACAGGAAATTATGTTCAGACATCATGAGCGGGGGTAATGCGCGCGTCGCAGGTTGGGCCTCGTTGCAATGCACACCCAACTGGGTGTAAGCGCATCACCGTGCGGGCGAGGTTACGACTGCTAATGAGTGAGCTTATAGATGGCGAGGTACCCGGTGCAAAAGAAGATGTAGTTTGGAGTAGGATAATATGTCGTATATGATAAGTGAAACATACTTTCTATCACAACAACTTCAACTTTCCTGATGCGACAGTGGCGCCCGTGATCGCGGGGTGGACGCGGTGGGCTAGGGGAACCGAGACTAACAACTGCTCTCCGACTGGCGGAAATCTGATGCTTTCCGCTCTACTCTTTGCAGCTAGTTGCGTCCCACTACCGCGACCATTACAGTGGACTATGAATTAGACCGGAAGCCGGCGTGATCTTTCTGACAGTGGACAGTGTGCAATTGGCACCAAGATGAACAAAACCGAGCGCCCGCACTGTGCAGACAAACATTATAAATACACGGTTCTTATTGGGCCGGCCGCCTTGTAAGGCATCCCGGTTCAATCCTAGTACACTCTTCTCTCGCAACTTTTCGATCCAATGCCCATTGCTTAATTACTGAGTTCGGGTCATTCTCTCACTTTCTGGGATTCAGCATGTTAAGCCCCGATGTGGATTGGGCTTCGCCCTTCCAAACTGATAAGCTTCTGGAGATTCGCTCCTCTGGCAAGAAGAAGCTGCCCGGAATCAATGCCATGTCCGGGATTGACAAGCAGCTCCTTCCCTGCCCTGTCAAAGTTGGCAAGCTTGGAATTGAAGGGGACTGGCATGATTTGACATTTCATGGAGGCCCGGACAAGGCCATCTTGGGTTGTAAGTCTTGATGGGGCAGCCGTTCGCGCCGGACCATTTTTCTACCAGCGGCTTACACGGAAACGGCAGATTGCTCTACTCATTACCCGGACTGGAGGAAGAGCTATCCGGAGCGCTCTGAAAGATTCGTGCCGGGCGGCTTTGGTGAGAATTTTGTGACAGCACACATGAACGAGCGCAACGTTTGTATTGGCGACATTATTCAGTTTGGCGACACATTACAGCTTCAAGTTTCTTTGCCACGACAGCCCTGCTATAAGCTGAATCATCGCTTCTCACTGAAGAATTTCGCGCCCTTGACATACAAGACGAGCCGCACCGGATGGTACTACAGAGTCGTGCGCGAGGGCACAGTGTCCGTCGGCGACGAAATACGCCTTGTTGAGCGTAATTGGCCAGATTGGACGATTGAAAGGATACAGGAGTATCTTCACCGTGATACGAATAATCACGCGATGAACGAGAAGCTCGCCGCTATCGAAGCCCTGGGCAATGAGAGCCGTGGCATGTTTCAAAACCGTGTGGCCAAGGCCCTTCGCAGGGCGGAGCCCAAAGTTGAAGAAGTGTGGCGAAATTTCAGAGTTGTCGAACGCAAGCAAGAAACACCACGAATTATTTCTCTGCAGCTCGAAGCAGAGGAGTTAGATGAGGAGCTACCCAAATCGCTTCTCGGGGCCCATGCCAGGCTGAGACTGGGTAATGGCTTGACACGTACATACTCGATTGTCTCTGGGGATGAGGCAGGAGTCGGCATCGGCAACAAGTTTGAACTCGGCATTGCTCTGGATGAAAATACCCGCGGCGGCTCCAGGTTTATACACGAAAACGTCAAGGTGGGTGATACAATCGAAGTTGGCCGCATAACAACAGACGTCAAGCACGGTGCGATGGCTAGCAACCACGTGTATATCGTCGGAGGCATCGGTATTACCGCATTCGTGGCTATAATGAAGAGCGTGCACCAGATAAACTATAGCCTTGAGCTGCACTACGCGGTTCGCACGGCTGAAGAGGCTGCTTTTTTGGACAGGCTGGAACTGTTCCGCGATAGAGTCACGATGTACGATAAATACAAAGGCGAACGCATGGACATTCCGAAGATTGTCAGCAGTCTGTCGTGGAACAGCAAGCTGTATGTTTGCGGCCCGCCCAGAATGATGGAGGCGGCCAAAACGGCTGTCGAGGCCAATGGCCTGTCACACGACGAAGTTCACTACGAGGCATTCACCGCAGATATCTCTGGTGATCCATTCGAGGCTGTCGTGGCGAACAAGGGGGGCAAGAAGATAAAGGTAGGCGAGGACGAGAGTTTGCTAGAAGCGCTTCGTCGTGAATTTTCGGATGTCCCCTCGAGCTGCGAGGTCGGCAACTGTGGTACTTGCAAGATTACCCTCAAGGAGGGCCAGGTTGAACACAGAGGCAGCGCATTGGAGCTGGGGGAGCTGGGAGATCACATGCTTTCATGCGTGAGCCGAGGGGTTGGAAGAATCGTTGTGGAAGTATAATTTCTCACAGCATCGAAAATATTCGTGAAATTCAGGAGAATGCTTATCTATTCAACCTATCACATGGATACACGGGTGAACATACTTAGATGACAGCATATGCGCTGTAGGAATAGAAAACTCTAAAAAAATTCCTGCTAATACTAGAGATATCATCTAGCTGCGTAGCGCAGTTATCTGGATCTTGGATAATTGGCAATATTCTGACTTTTATCTCTTTCAAAAACGAGATCATGACCGCCCTGTATTTAGCGGCGCAATCTTGTACTGTGATACCCCACGCGCAAGACGGCCGTTGCGCCGGAGCGGCGAGTGATCTTGAAGTCGAAATAGATACGTGATTTTATCTTGCTGTGACTTCTGAACAATTAACATTTCAAATCACCATATCTCTGATGCTTTTGAATTTCAACACTGCGAGAGCCCTGTATCTGGGTGTAAGTGGGTGGGTTTTGTTAGGCTGGAGCTTATCGATAAAAATGTCGACGCTTTTTTTCTGCCGCTCGTAAGAACTTGTCGGCCTATGCTTCGTCACAACACCGATCGTACTACTAGCACTATCAATCTTTCGCAGGCGTCAAGATGGCGTTGCCAAAATCATACAATGACCAATTTGCGGTATTGGCCATTCGAATGCCTCCCTGCCCATCGTTTCCCGAGACCGCCGTGCACGAAGTCCGCATCCGACGAAATGCGCCCAAAATCGCCACAGCAAACGACTCTCGTAGTCTGTTCCTCAAAAACATCCCGGCCGATAGTACAGAGCAGCATTTTCGTGCCGTGTTCACGCAACTTGTTGGCGCAGGTCGCTTTGAGAGCATCAACTTCGAAGACGAGCGCACCCACACACATTCATTCAATCCTGCCCAGGCCGTCAGGATCAATACTCTTGCGAAGAAGCGCAAACGAGACGAGATAGAGATGGAAGAGCAGGAAAAGGAAAGACAGGCTATACAACTTCCCGAGATTTGGACAAGAAGGGTGTTGCGCAGTAGCAGCACCGCTGTCGTGCTTCTTGCTGACGACAAGAGCGTGCAGCTGGTCCTCAAGGCCATCGCAAAAGCCAACAAGACCAAGAAATATCCAATGTGGGAGGACGGTTTGTCAAGCGGTGTACCGCCACTTGGCGTGCCTTGGATATCGGCGCACTTGCGAGACTCGCGGGTAGATAAGGCGGCAGCTCGAAGGTCGGTGCACGCCTTCTTCAACGCCTTCAACCGCAAGGAGAAGGAAGCTGCCGAATTGGCCAAGAGACTGCGCAACGAACCTGATGAGGATGGCTTTGTGACAGTTACGCGTGGCGGTCGCACAGCGCCCGCCAGCAAGTATGAGGCCGAAGAGGCCAAGCGTCGCATGGTGGAGAAGGACACCAAGAAGAAGTCCGAAATGAAAGACTTTTATCGCTTCCAACTGCGCGCGCGCCGCAAGGAGGAGCAGGCTGCTTTGATGAGGAGATTCCAACACGACAGGGAAAAGGTTAATGCCATGAGGGAGAAGCGTGGCAAGTTCAAGCCCGAATCATGATGAAACGAGGCATACCCAGATGTCAAGTGAGTCACAATCTCTTCTATACCATTTGGACCAGGATGACGCCGCGGGGCCATCAGAGTGCAAAAGGCTAGCTACCGTTTGCCGCATGGTGAAGACAACCGCGTTACCAAAATCTTCTCAAATATGTCTGAACTGGTCCATTCTTTCCACACTATTCTGCAAAGCATAGCAAGAGACATTCACTGACCATTCAGAAGTGTAACTATTGTGCACGTCTAGGAGTGATATTAGCTATCTATCTCTTTGATTGGGACGCTTTTTCTAGCGCTTTGATACCGCAAGGCCGACCTTCAATAAAGCAAGCGCTCTCCGCAGTAGTGCGAGCTTTGCGACAACACAGATTGTATATACAAAAATACTGTAAATAGAAAACAAAGCACCAAGTTATACTTTGTCTTATATCTATCGCATAACTAGTTTTGCATGGCCGGCCCTACATCTGGAGATAACGCCGTGTCGGTAATGTGGGGCGTGAATGATTGTTTACTTCCCCCACACAGCAACCGAACAGTCCTACCAGTAGCGCTGGCATTTACATACCGACAAATACATAACTGGTAATACACGAGAGCACTGCTGTAGGCATACTCTAGCAGAAAGTCTCTCGCGAGTCGTCGTCATGGTCGATACAGAGAATCTGCGGACCGCTTCGGCGTACATCAACAACCAGCTCCTGTCGCGAGGACTTCTGCGGAATGGTCAGACAATTGACTTTGCCGGCCACGGAAAGTGCGAAGACGCTTCGGTAACTGCCGGCCGAATCATCAGTGTCGTCAACGACCTGATCTTACGTCGCGACGTAAGCATTTCCTTACGCGTCTGCAGACTTTTCTGTGGCTTTTTCTAATCATGGGACCCCAGCGAGATGCCGATCACCGCGAGTCACTGTCCGCGACGATGCGCTCGCTGCGCGCCGAGAATATAAAACATCTGAGCGATATCTCTAAACTCGAAGACAGAGCCGCCGAAGCGCAGCGTAAACTCGAGATTGCTACGTCGGCCGAAAATGCTGCCAAGACACAGCTCAAATCCGCGGAATCGACGATGCGGGGGCTCAAAGAGCAGCTGGCACGGACGAAAGCCTTGGTTTCGCAGACCCGAATATCGTGCGCGACTGAGGTGCGTCGCCGAGATAGACAGATCGATACGCTGAAGAAACAGCTCGGTGAAGCGGGACGAGCCCGCGGTGCGCGCACAAACCCTGCGATTACGACAATCACGATTACGGGCAACGTCGACGAGGAACCTCCATCGCCTACAAAGACTGGTGGCATGATGACGGACGAGTATAGTTTACGCGGCGAGTCTACTGTGTCACTGGTCAAGCTTTCGCAGAATCTGAGCGAGGAAAATGAGGCTGTGCTGGCACTCATGTCCAAGGCTATGGATCAGCTGCGAGAGATGAGCGGATGGGAAGAAGGCAAAGGAAATACGCAGAGAAACCAGCAGCAGAACCTGGAGGATATGTCGACGGAACTTGAGTCCATCATGGAGCATATGCGCAACATTTTGAACAACCCGTCCTTTGTTTCAATTGAGGAAGTTGTCACCCGCGAAGAGGAGATCAACCGTCTGAAGGAGGGATGGGTGAAGATGGAGACCAGGTGGAAGGATGCCATGCTCCTTATTGACGCATGGAGAAAGAGAATGGCTGCAGGTGGTAGTCCCATTCGTGAGGACGAGCTCAAACATGGATTTCGTCTTGGGTCTGTCAGATTGACAGGCACGACAAGTGGTAACGGCGACTCTACTTTGGCACCACTCGAGGAAGCTCTGGAGGAAGAAGAGAAGGAGGAATATGGCGAGGAAGATATCTACGATCATAGCGGCGAGGACTTTGAACATCTTGACGACGAAAACGCAGCTTATGACGGGGAAGAGAACGAACATCGCGCGGCAATGGCCAACGACGACTTGATAGAGAAGGAGGCTTCACATGACGAGGCGCTACAAGATTCGGAATGTTCACAGGAAGAGCCCGAGAAAACGCCAGAGGAGATGGCAGAGGAGTCCTCCGAGATACCAGCGCAGCAAATAGAAGCTGAAGCACCTGCTATAAACGACACTTCTCGAGAATCAACCCCACTACCAGAGCCGCCGCAGTTGAGCCCTCTGCGAAAGTCTTCGTCAGCAGGCAATCGAGGATCCCAGCAAGCACAGCCCACCGCCTCATCTAGGAGAAAGCAACCAGAGACTTCAACCAGCAGCTCACTTCCAGCACTCACTCAAAGACATCGATCAGCATCTGGTGCGCTACACGTGCAGAAGCGAGGCCTTGAGCAACCTGGCCGCCGGCCGACGCGAGTTACCAGCAAAGTTCCCGAGGCAACATCCAATAGACGACTACCGACAAGAGTCACTTCGCTTGAGGAAGCGCTCCTACATCCGCCAAAGCAGGCTGTGGAGCCTAAGTTAGAGGGAGCTGTCGACGAGCCACTGGCAACGAAAACAGAAAAGACGACACAACCACAGCAAGATTCGAAGACAGACCCGCAGTCAGAGACAAAGCTGCGAAAGGCAATGGCTTCAGCAAGTCAACGCTCGATTAGTGGTCTCACACCACGCAAGCCTTTCCCGAGGCCAGCGGAGCCGATCTCACAACAGAGCCCGCTGACCATGTCAAATATTGCTGCCAAGCTTGCCGCCTCTGAGGCCGATGCAGATCGCGTACGTGCAAAGGTGCTAGCCGCCCGAAGCAGGCCTATCACTCTGAAACCCTTTGACCGTCTCAAAGACTCGCATGGTGTAGCACACGAAGATGGTCCAAGCTCTGGGGCTGAGACTCAAACACACGATTACGCAGCTGCCTCTGGAACGCAAACTGAGAACGTGGAAAATGTCGACCCGGCCAAGGTTGATCCGGAGCGTCCGGTGCGTGAGCAAGACGATGGCCACCTCAAAGTTCAGAAGCGCAAGCGAGAAATTCGCATATCAAGCAAGAGGACATCAAGGCGGCGAAGTACGCTGAGTCCAATGGAGTTGGAAACTCTGATTGCAGGGGCCGAACAGTAGAGACCGTTCCCGTGCATTGGAGATTCATGTTGTATATACTAGAGCATTTCGTCTTGTTACACGTGTTTGGTGGAGCGGTAATACATTGTTTTGTAGTGTACGTGCGTCGTGGGTAGGCAGCTGGGGCTTGGGTAGATTGGATGGCAGGGACAAACGTATGCATGAATATAAAAGTATGACTCTACCTGAACGTGGCCTGCAGTCTTGTCCAAGTCTACGAAGTGCCGCCCTCAAGATTGCTCAGTCGTTGGCAAACAAATACCTTCCCGAAACTGCGTAGCGCAATGTAGCGTGCATATACTACCGAGTGTGGTTTGCAGCCTGTTGTTTCTCGGCCGAGCCTGAATTTAACAACAAGGTCTTGGTACTTTTGGCAGACAAAAGCCACTTCCATACTTGAACGGCACGTATATAAGATGCAACACGCCGTCGACCGATGCTGCTTATGCATCGAGCCTTCTGATATTGCTGCACCTAGTGCAGAACTCAGGAATGCTAACATGCGCGGTGTGGGCTAACTTCTCCGACGCAAGGCTGCCACTAAGAACCGAAAGCTGCGGCTCAAACAAAAATAGCAACTAATTGATTGCTTTGCTGACACCACCAGGCTTGTGGATGCCGATAACCGCGGGAGTGGACGGTTTGCTTGGGCCTAGGCTGCGGGCGCCGAAAGACGTCATCTAAGGTCATTTAAAAAGGCTGCGTACTGCTCTCTCATGAGAAGAGTGATACTGAGGAACCGGCAGCCGGGAACAAAACAGTCCTCGGAACAAAAGAATAAACGCACAGACGCACGAGAAGCATGTCCCTCAGCGGTTCTGGAACACTTCGGCGCACAGCGGCCGAGGAAGAGGTAGATGGGCGGGAGATTCTACAAAATGTGTTCAACAAAAAGTACAATGACTGGCCCAATGAAGCTGGAGTAAGTGAGATTCCTCCTATGACATTTGTTTAGCCGGTGAATATTGACGCGGGACGGGTTCGGATTGTCTAGTTTGTCGGGCTGACCGAGCACCACGGGCCGGTGAAGCTGCGGGTCCACGGGACGATCCCCTCGTATGCTGCGGGCGTGCTGTACCGCACCGGACCCGGCGTGGGCGAGTTTGAGACGGCGGAGCGCGGCACTCACTACGTATCGCACTGGTTCGACGGCTTCGCGCACACGCACCGGTTCGACATTGCGGCGGATCCCGACGGCGACGGCGCCGAGGCGACGGTGACATACTCTTCGCGACGGCAGGGCCAGAAGTACATTGACAAGATCAAAAAGAAAGGGTGGCGCGCGGGCATCACCTTTGCGCAGCGCAGCGACCCTTGTGTCGGGCTGTTTGCCAAGGTGGCGAGCCGCTTTGAGAAAGAGGTTAATAACAACGTCGCGGTGCTACGCAACGTGCCCGGCCTGGACAAGGAGAAGACGCCGACGCCGGCAGCGGGCCACTCCGTCGTCACGACGAGCAACATTGCCATATCGACGGACAAGTCGGTCATGCAGGTCCTCGACAAGGACACGCTCGAGGCGGTCGACAACGTCACACAGGCGGAGCGCTTCCACGCAGATCTCAGGGGGGCGCTGTCTATTTCGCACGCACAGCGCGACGAGGCGACTGGTGACTTATTCAACGTGAACCTCGAGTTTGGCCGCGTCCCAAGATACCGCTTCTTCCGCGTCGACGGCGCGTCGGGCACGACGGACATCCTGGCAACCGTAGCGGAGAGGGACGTCTGCGCCGCGTACATTCACAGCTTCTTTCTGACGGAGAACCACGTGGTGCTGTGCGTGCCGTCGTCGCACTTTGCGTGGGTCGGCGCCAAGATCTTCTGGGAGGGCAACGTGCTCGACGCGATCAAGCCGTTTGACAAGACAGCGGCGCCGCCGTGCCAGTGGATCGTTGTCGGCCGGCGACGCGGCCGCGGCGTGGTGGCGCGGTTCGCCACGCCCGCGGGCTTCTTCTTCCACTCGGTTAATGCGTTTGAGGAGACGGTCAAGGACGAAGAGCAGGGCGCGACGCGAACGTACCTCAACCTCGACTACATTCACTATGAGACGACGGCGGGGCTGTACGCCATGTACTACGACGTGATTCTACGGCGCAACGGTGCCGCCGACGCGTTCTGGACGGACCGGGCGACTGCCGAGGTAATGAGGCCGCGATTTGTTCGTCGGCGCTTCGCCCTCCCAGCGGGCGGAGAGCCGCAGATATCCGCCGCCGTCGCCGCTGCCGCTGCCACGGCGCCCGAGGTGCTCTCGATCCCGGCGCCGCACATTGGCGAATTGCCAACCATTAACCCGGCGTACGCGTGCAGGCCATACCGCTACGTGTACAGCGTGCCGAGTCGCGGCCTCAGCACGGCAATTGGCGAGTGCCTGGCCAAGACGGACCTCGTGGCGCGCGACGCGCTCATCTGGAGCGGACCCAAGGGCCACACGCCGAGCGAGGGCATCTTTGTGGCGCGGCCAGGCGCGGTGGACGAAGATGACGGCGTGCTGCTGAGCGTGGTGCTGGACGGCGAGGGGAAGAGGTCGTATCTGCTGTGTCTGGATGCGAAAACGATGACGGAGACGGGCAGGGCCGAGGCGGATTTTGCGATTGCGATTGGGCTCCACGGGTCGCATGCGCCAGCCGCATAAGCCGTACCGTGCGGCATCCGCGGCCGTTTTTGCTTGTTCCTTTTTTGAGTTTGCAGCTGTAGTAGACGTTCATGAGAATTGAATGATACGTGATGACATGTTGTATGCATCTTTGTGTGTAAGATCAATGTACACCTGACGCTGAAGAGTGGAGGCGCCGTTGCACATCAGCTGAGGGCGGCGGCGCAACTCCCAAACCCAAGCTTTTCTTTTCGTACAGTGCGTGTACCTGCCCCCACCAATCTTCATCTCAGCTCGACAGCTCAACCCGCCTCTCAACAGCTTCAATACGCTACTTCTGACCGAAGCGCTTAGCTTTTAGCCCCATGTGAAGCTAGTAAATAAATCATCCGACAAAATGAAGCCCGTTATTGCCATCCCAGCGACGCTGGCACTCATCGTCTTCGCGGCGGCGAGGCGGTCGCTGACGCCAATGGGTCTCGTGGCCGCGACGGCGACGGCGGCCGCGCACGCATACCATCCTTGGAACATGCCGTTTGCACTCCTGGTTGCCTTTTTCCTGGCAGGAACGCGCGTTACAAAGGTATGCTATGAGCTGGCCGTAGTGGTTTGGATATTGCGAGCTAATGCCGTCGCAGATCAAAAAGGACATCAAGGCCAAGCTTACGCTCAGTGCAGCTGGTGCATCTGGGGCCGAGGGTCCTAGAACACATGTTCAAGGTAGGACACTCTGCTATTCAACTTTCAGAATGATAGAAATGTCTACAGGTACAGATGCAGGCGCTAACAAGCAGCAGTCTTTGCCAACTCGCTCGTCGCATCCATCTTTTCGATTCTACACGCGCGTCAGCTCCGTCAACGCGCCGCCGCCTACGCCAACCCCGTCGCTGCGAACCCGTCCGGCTCCATGTGCTACTCGTACGGGGGCGACCTGCTCGTCGTGGGCATCATCGCCAACTACGCAGCCGTGGCTGCCGACACGTTCAGTTCGGAGCTGGGGATCCTGTCGTCGGCGCAGCCGCGGCTCATCACGTCGCTGGGCCTGCGCCGGGTGCCGCCAGGCACCAACGGCGGCGTGACGCTGATAGGCCTCGGCGCGGGCCTGCTTGGCGCAGTGCTCATGGCGACGGTGGGCTTTGTGTTCCTGCCGGCGTGCACCGAGGCGACGGCGGCGACGCTCGGCGGCGGCGTGCCGTGGACGCTCGGGGAGCGCCGCACGTTCCTGGGGTTTCTGGTCGCCTGCGGCTTCGCGGGCACGGTGCTGGACAGCGTGCTCGGCGCGCTGCTGCAGCGCTCCGTGAGAGATGTCCGGTCGGGCAAGATTGTGGAAGGCGAAGGGGGCACGCGCACCATGGTGCATGCTACGACGGTGGGAGACAGAAAGACGGATACGGATGAGAAGGAGACTGTGCCTTTGTCGCCGACCAAGGGTTTCCCGTCCCGGGTAGTGGAGAGCGGGCTGGATCTCCTGGACAACAATGACGTCAACTTTTTGATGGCTGTGACGATCAGCGTCGGTGCCATGTATTTGGCGAGCTGGCACTGGGGCGTTCGGGTGGAGGATTTGATTAGGCCATGAGGGATCGTAGGGGGAGGGGGCTGTAGTGCATGCACGAAGCAGTATCCTGCCAATATCTGTGACGCTGGTGACGTCGAATATTGCATCTCGTGCGCAGGGGCACTGTCGGGTTGTTACCCGCACGACATTGATCAGCAGTTACAGATGAGCACAATACAGAAATTGACGACGTAATAAGAAGACGCAGTGCAATTGACGTATGAAAAGGCCACGTCGGTCGGCCCTAATTGCCCACATCACATGTTGCCCCGGCTATACCAAGTTGACGTTCCCGCAACGCTGCCAGCTTTCTTCGCAACGTCGGTCCGGGGCAGGAGGACCGCAACGCTGCCAGCTTTCTTCGCAACGTCGGTCCGGGGCAGGAGGACC
>JAPFUP010000197.1:0-82335 GCA_030780425.1 Beauveria varroae
GTCGGTCCGGGGCAGGAGGACCACTTAAAGCCAGGCACCAAGCTATTCTGACAGGATAGCCGAGAGTACTGCAAAGTGTGTGGGGAGGAGGGGTGGTGTGTGGCCTGTTTCTGGAGAAGAGATAACGAATACCCTTGGGATTATTGGATTGCTTGCTATTTACTCGGAGGTGCACGAGGCTTTTGACCTTGTGAGAAAGGAGTTGAGCGTGAAAGCTCCGTTTACGGAGGGCCCAGCCAGTCACCCAAGCGACAAGGTCTTGACTCTTGGATATGTGGATCGTGGAAATCGGAGGCGGGGGTTATATAGAAGCGTGGGGACATGCAACAGACAGTTGGTTAGAGTTGTTGGGCAGCGCGGGGAATAGCGAGGTGAAAGAAGGGAAAGAAAGAATAAAATATCCCGGGGCGGCCGATATAGGGCCGGCGGATTGTCGTGGACAAATGAGCGGCAGGATAATTACGGAGAGAGGCGTAACACGAAAAGGGAAGCGCAAGAAACTCTGAAGACAGGACAAGCTGGCGACATAAACTACGGGAAGTGAGATGAATGGGACGAAAAGACAAGGGCGGGGGGGGGGGGGGGGGTGTCGAAGAAGATAAGGTAGCGCGGAAAACTGGGGGGATGGATGGATGATGATGGACCGGTTGGAAATGCCGATGCAGCATGTGGCTTCGGCCGCGTCGTCGTTGCTGATGCTTTTGGTGTTTTTATTCAACAATGTCTCGTTAATCTACCAGTTTGACCAGACAATGAGTCGCGGCTGAGGCAATTCAGCGTCGTGGTTGATAATAATGTGCCTCACCGGCCGCTCCAACTACATTTTTGTACAACTCTGGCCTTTGCAGCAAAGGAGGTAGCAACTGCAGGACAAAACCACCGATTACCTCGGAATAGATCGAAACCTTCAATATGCTAGTGAGTTCTTAACTTTGATTAAAGAGGGCGGTTCCGAGGCATTTTGGCTTCACGGCAATCCCCCAAACAGACGTGAGGCTGGCAAGCCAATCGGAGCGTCGCGATAACGGTTGGTCGCATAGAACCCACATGATTGGCCAAGGGTTTTGGGGACGCCCCAGGAACAAGGTACATGCAGAAAGTATCCGTACATTGGCTTGATGAGAAGAGCAAACGAGTCAAATAAAAGAAAATGATTCGAGCAAGGCAAAAAAAAAAAAGGGCTAGGATGACTGAAGTTGGGTGGGAGAATGGATGAGGGATCAAATCATGCGCTCCGCATTCTGCGGTTTCATGACCCCAGACTCGGGAACTGTACTACATATAAGCTTTCGATGCTTATTAGGAGAGCTTCGGGCTAATACGGGCAAGATGAGCTCCCAACGTCGTCGTTTTGGCATGTGCTAGACGTTGCATCGTGAGCGAGTTTCATGGTCGCCGAAGACATGACGCTGGCCAGATTTATCTTGACACCATCTCACGGACAATAAAGATATTGGAAAAGTTGGATCTGTATCAAAGTTTCCGGTTGTTTTTACCTTGTGGCTTTTGACTGGCAGTCAATAACACTGAAATATACATCGGATGGCAAGCGCCAGTAAGCCGGCCAATGCCACGCTCTCTGAATCAGCGGCGTGAGGCTGGCTACATTCAATACCCCCTCTATTGATCAAGCCCTGATTACACTGAAAATACAGAAAATATTCCTAAAATATTCTACACATTGTCGTGGTCAGAGGGGGGTGCGAGAAACAAAGAGGACCGAGCTGGGCCTGCCACGCAGCTACGGCTTGCGCTACACGGGGGGCAAAAAAAAAAAAAAGGACGTTGCCGGCTACGCTGGTATCGAAGCAACTTGGCGGTCAGCATCTTGTTGGGGTTTGCAATGACACAAAGTTGCAGCTTTGCTTTCTTGGCCGGTTTGCTGCGGTTTGTAATCCGTACGTTGTAGCGCATCGGGTGTCATGGTTCCCGGAAACCCAGAACGGAAGCGAAAGCATGTCAGGAGGGTATGCAAACTCCCAATGTCCAATGTCGAGCGTGTTGGCGAGGTGCGTCGTTTCAGGGACCGACTTACAAGCTTGTGGTCACTTGTGTGTCTGGCGATGGGAGGTCGCGCCCCACTGGGCTTGTCGCCGGTACAAGGCATGGCGATGCAGATTCAAGTTTTAGGCATTTGCAACGGCATTCTGTCACGTACCGTACGCGTGCAGTACTTGTAACCGCCTGTAGGTCTAGTTTATCCATGTAGGCCGGTTTGTTGCTTGGTCTTTGGGGTCCCTTTGTCCGATCTGCTCGGCCCAAGACCCAGCACCATCATCGCAACGTGCTGGTAACCCGAGGAGATCGAAATCTAATCAATATTAGTGCATGGCAACCCTTATTCTGCAGCCAGCCGGATTCTTCTTTTTGTGCTTTTTCCATTTGTCATTGCAGTGGGCTTTTTGTTTTTGTTTTTTTGATTGGGCTGCTGCCTTCCTTGGCTTGGGGTATTTTTCGTTCTAATTACAAGACGGCCGGCCGGCTCAAGGCCGCAAAAGTGCGTGAGGCTCCGCTACTATCCGGCGGAACCCTTTTCTTGTTCTTTATTGACCAGATGATCCTGGTTGATGAATTGCTCACTGCCAGCCGGGTTCGGAGTACCCGCTCGAGATGTGTCAAACAGCCAAATGCCTACCTCTTTTTTTTTGGGGGGGTTAATAAGAGAAAGAAGAAAAACGAAAGAGTCACTGTGAGCCGGACTCGAAGCTACCGCGCTAGATGCACAAAAGACCCTGCAACACGGTGTATTGCAAGGGGGGCTGGGGGCCCTTCTCCAGCCTATTCGGCTCGCGTGAGAGGTCATCAGGCATGTCGTCCTAATAATAGGTGATAAATGCGCTGTAAAAGCACAGTGTGGCGGTTGGGCTGTCATCTTGGGTACAGGTACAGGCAGGCTTGAATTTCTGCTGCGGCGTACCAGTACAATCCAAAAATATCCCAAGCACAGCCCGCCATGTTTCACGAGGCTGGCCTCGTACCGTGACGTCTATCCGTACAGAGACGGGATATCAGGACGCAAGCTGATGCTGCATGCGTCGTAGTATGCGTACGAGAAAGTAGTAGCTTTTGCTATTAACAGCTTTTTACATTATTCTCATTCTTTTCGTCATTTTTCAATTCAATAAATGATTGTGTTTTACGCATCGCGTGTCCCGGGCTTCTGCACCCCCTACTTGTAGACAATGTCGAGTACGGACAGGTTGTTGAGCCATATTCTCTCGACGAATTGTTTACGAATAGACGGGTAATTCGACGAGAATTGCTGGTAGGTAAACACATATTCACTATTACTCCGTAATATAGGTCCGTCTTCTGTACGGCCGGTCCTGTTGTACCCGGGTACCGATGGGCCGGCGTCCGCGCAAGACGGTACCCGCTGACGGTACCTCGCCTTGTACCCCGCGGTGGTGCGTGCCTGGGGAGCGGCTGCTCTGCATGCCTGCCTGCGAATAAATTTAGCGCTGTAGGCCGCCCTGCAACTTGTTTCTGGAGGGGCTCGCCGATAACGAAAAGGCCTGGCGCTGGTGGTTTTCGGGGCAGCTGGTTCTCTAGCGCGGCGAGCCCGGCGGCCAAGCATTCGCTGGGGGGGGAGGGGTGGAGGGGTGGCGTTGCCCCCGGGGGATGATTTGGGGGGATGAGGAAGACGGCAAGCTGCAGCCAACAGTACAGGTACCTCGCCGTCTGTATTAAAGCCGGTACCTCGGCCTTGAAACTAAAGACCAGCTGCAGCACGACAGCGCTTTTTACGGCAATGGGTTGCAAGCTTTGACGGCGCTGATATGTCTTGTGCCGCCTAGACAGCAGCACTGCAACGCCCTGTAATGGCAAGCACATGAACATTGATTCAGGCTTCGTCGCACACTCCCCTGCGCCCCACTACAGAACCCACAAGCCCACCCCCCTCTACCCCTCCACACCTCCCCCATTGTCCTCCCCAGGGCCTCGCGGGCGTAGCAACAGAGAATGTTGAGAGGCATGAAAAGATCGAGAAAATGAGGGAAAATATGAGAAAAGAAAGGCCAAGCAAAGATCAAAAGGAGGACATCAAGTATACGAAATTGGTACGCTTCGAGTAACAAGACTACACATCATTCAACTCATACGTACAACTTTCTCGTTACCCACTTGGGCCCAGGCGACGCCGCCGCCGCGAACAGCCACACGCTGCACATGCACAGTGCCTTATCTTTGGTGGGCTGGCGCTGCATCCTTGGTTTTCGATCGCCGCGCACTCAAATCCTCTTCGTCCTGTCCATAAATAAAACCCTCCACCCGCGCACCTTTCCCCAGGCCTTTTTCGACTCTTGCCCTGATATCATCGTCCTCGCCGTTTTCTCCTAATACCCTTGTGGTAGATACCTCCAACCTATTGAATCCTTCTTTTCTTTTTCCTGTTTACCTAAAACACACACAATCCGCCACCATGGTACGTCTCCCTGTCAACAACCGGCCACGCGCCGAATCACTCTCCATTTTGCTGCCGAACAATTCGCTGACATGTAATTAGTCGAACCGATATGCCTTCACCTCCAAAACGGAGACTGTGCGTACCCTCATCCGATGCGATCGAATTCTCACGGCGAATCAAATACTAATTCATCCCAGCTCAACAAGTATCTGAAGCTCGATCAAAAGGGCCAGATCATGGCCGAATACGTCTGGATTGACTCGACCGGCGAGACCCGTTCCAAGTCCCGAGTACGTTACAATTCTTCATCAATATCAATGCCCTTTTTCTATCGCTGTCGCGTCCTTCAACCTGACACCGCCCGATTTGTCCCGTGGTGGCGTTGATGTGCTGAGGTTGAGGCTGGGGTGGGTTCTATTCTGGTTGTGGCTGAGGCTGCTGCAAAGGCTCCTTGGCGAATGTGGCTAGAGGCCTTTATTCGCCGCCCAGAAAAAAAGGCCTGCAAAACACAACCACTTGCGTGGCAAAGCCCGCTTTGCAGCCCCGCCCCCAATATAAGCCCATCCGTTAGCCCATACTTATCGGCGTCATCGCTACCGACCCGCTGCCAATGGCCATGCCTTGCTTTCGCAGCTTCCATGTGCACCGGCCCAACGGAGCTCGTCATCCCTACGCCATATCTTTGCCTTTACTCGTTTCACTACATCATGTCGCCAATTTTCTTCAAGTCAGATCCGCTAACCAATGCCGTCATGTATAGACTTTGAAAGAGGTTGAGGGTGGCTACAAGCCCGAAGACCTCCCCGTCTGGAACTTTGACGGCTCTTCTACCAACCAGGCTCCGGGCGAGAACTCGGATGTCTATCTGCGCCCTTGCGCCGTCTACCCGGATCCCCTTCGCGGAAGCCCCAACATCATTGTTCTCTCGGAATGCTGGAACCCCGATGGCACCCCCAACAAGTTCAACTTTCGCCACGACTGCGCCAAGGTCATGGAGGCCTACGCCGAGCATGAGCCCTGGTTTGGTCTCGAGCAGGAGTACACCTTCCTCGACCTCGACGACCGCCCATTCGGCTGGCCCGTCGGTGGTTTCCCCGCGCCCCAGGGTCCTTATTACTGCGGTGTCGGTGCCTCCAAGGTCGTCATGCGCGACATTGTCGAGGCTCACTACAAGGCCTGCCTCTACGCCGGCATTCTAATTTCCGGCACCAACGCTGAGGTCATGCCCGCCCAGTGGGAGTTCCAGGTCGGACCCTGCGAGGGCATCTCCATGGGCGACCAGCTCTGGCTCTCCCGCTTCCTTCTCGCCCGCGTTGCCGAAGATTTTGGCGTCAAGGTCTCCCTCCACCCCAAACCCATGAAGGGCGCCTGGAACGGCGCCGGCATGCACACCAACTTTTCCACCAAGGAGATGCGCGTCGAGGGCGGCATGGCCCACATCGAGGCTGCTCTCAAGAACCTCGAGCCTCACCACGAAGAGTGCATCAAGGAGTATGGTGAAGACAACGAGCAGCGTCTCACCGGCGGCTACGAGACGGGTTCCATCGAGCAATTTACCTATGGCGTCGCCAACCGCGGCTGCTCCATTCGAATTCCTAGGGAAACGGCCGCCAAGGGCTTTGGCTATTTTGAGGATCGTCGTCCCGCCTCCAACGCCGATCCTTACCGTGTTACCAAGATCCTCATGACCTCCATCTTTGGCAAGCTATAAGCAAGAGGCGGCCAGATATGTGGTGCATGAGAAGCAAAAACATGGGCAGAATGACTATCGTTGATATAGTCGCTGCGTAGTAACCTTTTTTTTCCCTTTGTCAACAACACTTCATAATTGATTCTACTTTTTTTTTGGCGTGGGCTCTGCAAGATTATCTAATCTTGATGATGATTGGCGTTTTTATAAACTTGGTTATTAGGGATTGTACTCGCGCGATTACGTCGCGGTGAGAAGTATTATAGATGGCATTACGGCATGAATACAAAATAAGGTGATTCCTTATTAGTACAACTCGTCTCTGTTCCATCAGTGTCTGTATTTTCAACCTCTTATTTGCCTGTGTATCTCATTGCGCATTTTAATCTTCTTCATCTTGTTTATCTTTTCCCATTTCTTTACCCTTTTCTACTCTCTCCATCCCTACATGCTTCTTTTTCATCCTTGATTATTGGCCTCTCTGATATAATCAACTCGGTCATCAAGAACGAGCAATACCACGACCGTAGTTGAATGGGCTCCCAAGACCTTGCCACAATTGTCCCCATTTCTCACGATCAACAAATGCACGTACTGTACGTAGCTCGATCGCCAATCGGGATTGTGTCTTTTCTCGCCCGCTTCGTCCCGTTCCTGGGGCTAACCCGCAATATCCGGGGAAAAGAGCCGCTGTCGATCATCCACCGACCACGTTTGTTTGATCATCCTGAGCTTATCAGTAGATCGATCTGGTCTCTCCATCATCTGGCATGCATGCGTTTCATTGCCATGCCAGGTACACCAGACACACACCCCCCTCCTCCTTCATTCTTCGGGACCTTATCTTGTGCTTTCGCGGGGACATCCGGGCGGGGGGGTGTGTACGGATGGATCTCCGAAGGGGGAGGGAGATAACAGAGTACATTCGTCGGGAGACGTTATCAGGACGAGATTGGTATCACGTGAAAGGGTCGAATCAGCAATTGTATTTTTGGTGCTTGGCATTCGACCTATAAGTTTTGATTTGACGAGTCGAGATGATCAAGAGCAAGTATGGTTTATTCGCTGATTAGACGGTGCCGGGGGATGGGAGGGAAGACCGCGACCGAGCAAAGTGACGCCTTAGTTTTTTTGTTTTGGTTTATCGAATTGTAGTATTGTACCATGGCTTGATACGAAGAAGAAAGGGGTGCGTGTGTGTCTTGACAAGGGCAGTTTTGGTTATGCAAGTCTGGCCCAATCTACCAGGCCAGTACGGGGTTGCAGCTTGCGATGTACGTGCAGCCTGCACACCGTCTAAACTCGAGACGAAACCTCATAATGTCATATTCATGGACTAGCAGAAGAGTATCGCGATTGCGCAACACACAAGCACGTGGAGATGTGGTATATTTGACAGGTACGGCTTCAAGTAACTTAATCATGATATCCATAAGGCGCCTCGGCTGACCTGTGTACAAGTACAACGACGTAACACATCATAAATCCGGCCGATATGAGAAGTCCCACGTGATATTGTGATTTATCTTTTTTGTTTTCTTGACAATGATATTTGCAAAGGCGTTGTATCTCGCGTTTACCGAACGCGGCAACTCGAACTTTGTCTCTCGCTCAAAAGCAATCAAGGGCAAAGGAACTTTTGAGCACCATGGACCTTGTCTTTATGCTAGCGAGATCTGCAGGCGTAGAATCGCATCAACACAATGCATCACGAAAGTGGCGGCCTTTCTTTGGTTGCACGCATGTGTACCAAAAACGGCTGCTTCATCCCCTTCGTCGGTCCGCGCGAGACTGCTCCCCCTTGATCAGGCAATCAATCAGGTCCTGGTCGCGCTCGAGGACCATCTTCTCCAGCGCGGCGGTGTTGCTGCTCGTCGCGGCCGTCGTCGCACCGGTAGGCGAGGCAGTCTCAGTAGACGAGGCCGCACCGGCGGACGAGGTGGTGGCAGCAGCAGCACCACCGGGGGACGAGGCGGTGCCACCTTTGCTGGTGGGGTTGGTGGTCTTGTTGTCGGGCATGTCTAGCTTTCAAAAGGCAAAGAGTTGTTTTTGTGTATAGGCTGTTTTTATCTTGGTTGTACTTGAACGGCAGGATCATCTTTTGCTTTAGAGGAAGGGCCTCGTTTCACTTATACCTTGTTTGGGGCTGGAGGGAAAACAGAGACCTCTCCCAAGGGCAAAGACACAGAGTACTTGTTGCCCATCTTTTTGGAGGGCAAGAGTGCGATTTGTTTGGCAGCGTGTTGACGCATTGTCGATGATTGTCACATGGTATCGGCCATGTCTTGAGGGAGCCGAGAGTCGTCCCAAGTTTTGCAGTCTCGCTCACGCTTGAGCGAAATGCCCACGAGACTCTTTGACTTGCCCTCACTTTTGATTTGATTGGCTGTGATTCATCATACACTCGCTGTTTTAGACCCCCCATGATGTTATGCTTCCCAGCCGATCGGCGCTGTCGTGAGCTTGGGGCAGGTCTGGCCATGACAGCCACGAGGATGATACAAAGATGGCATGCCAGCACCCTCACGCCTCTTGTAGAGTATGCAGGCAGGGGGGCGTACAGTTACAATAAGTCTCAAGCAATGATGCGGCGAGAAGAAGCGCATAGAAGCCCTCAGGAATACTGTGGTCATACTTTTTGGGTTCAACCAGGTCGGGCAGTATTTTGGTTGTGGCTCTGGGTCGCACCAAACGGCTAACTGTACGGCGCGACGTCGCCATGTGGCAGTGGGACATTTCTTTGCAGCGGCAGGTCGTGGCTGTAAGATATTGTGAGGCTGTAGTGATTATCTGCGGGAAAAGGTTGGGGTAAGTTTTACGACACGTGGACGCTTGACGATGCTGGGCTTGGGCCCAGGCTGCAACGGCAATGCCAGCGCTGCTGTGCTGGTATTTATGTATGTAGGAGGTACCTTGGTTCATCTTGAGTGAGAATTACCATCCCTTAGCGCAGGCCTAATCGGCTACAAGAATACGCCGTTGCCTCGCTTTTACTGAGCTAAACGGTATATGCCAAAGTTGCAACGGCAAACGACAACCACCACCAAGACCGCCTCCCATACTTCCATTACCATCCGCCATGTCTTCATATCATCGCACTGAGCCGGAACCTCTGCCGCCCATCATCCCCAAAGACTTTTTCTTGCCACGGCTCGGCCACTGCATGCCATCACCAAGCCGAGCCTGACCCCCTCCGCGCTGCTTAAAGACTTTAGAACCACCGTGACGACGCTGGATTTCGCGACAGGCAAGCCCACCCAGTCTCAGCAGCCCGACACTTCTCAGCCTCGAGAGCGTCGTTTGCATACGAAATATGATCCATGGGGTCAAGCCCTGAATATCGTTCGACAGCCGGGAAGCCTTTGAAGACTTTTTGCCTAACCGCCGCAAAACCACTACGGCCTTTGATGACTTGTCCATCAGAATCAGCGAATGGAAGAACGTTTTTATGGCTGTCATCAATAACAGCAAGGCAGAGTATAACTACCTCGACTCTTTTGGCGTATGTACGAGAAGAATTACTACCTAATACGCCCCATTTTCTTCATTCTGACATGTTCACTAGGTGACGATGATTCCATTCTGGAACGTGACGTGCTCATCGTTCAAGGCCTCGTCAATCTAAAGACGCATAACATTGATCCGATACGGAGGCCAATTAGAGTTTTCCCTGTTTGACCGTAAAGAAATGCAGCCCTGACTTGCTAGTTGCGTAACCGGTCGAGAGATATTGATGCGTCTGCGATAACAAGGATCGGAGCCCACACCGCTACTCCCACTCCTCCGTCAGAATCCTAGCTAATAATTGCATAAGTGGCATTAGCATTGAAAACTAGTGGTTTAGTATTGATGCTGGGAAAATTAGGAAGGGTAGTGACGATCTGTTTTGCAACCGACAGACGCTATTCGGGGAAAGGAAAAGGTCCTCGATCAAGGGCCGCATCATACTATAATTGTACGGGTTCCACGATGCTGCCGGGTTGCTGTAAGCGTGCGATTCGAAAACTGCCTCCTGCGATTCCGCGGACAGTGAGACCCCAAGTCACCAAGGCCCTCTTACACCAACACGTCAAGCCACTTGTTTCCGACCACGTTCCGTTGGGAATATCCGGGCAAGCCACAGCGCAGTTGGCCATGAGCGCCTAAACCCAAATGCTGACGAAGCGGGATTGCGCGTGAAGAGATGAAGAGTAAAGTGATTTCTCGCCTACCACCGCAAGGCATTGCACAATGCAGGGAAGATGACCCAGAAGAGACAACTTACACGGCCAACGGAAAGTGACGCGGCCCAGGCAGCAACCGTCCGCTTCTTGTGGCACCGGGATTCGCAAACCGACCCTCACCTGCATGACAATAGTAGAGAATGCCCGTCGGGTACGGCCCTACCGTTTAATTATTCCCCCCCTGTCTCGCGGTGCGGACTTGGGAACTTGGCCCTGACTATGTACTGAAGGGGTAGCCTTTGTTCTGCTGCATGGGTTAAAAAAGGGTAGATTGATGACATGATTGGGGCAATTACTACCCCCACGACCCGCGCTCGGGAACGTGGGGTGACTACGAGGCTGACATGAGGTGAGAGGAGCTTCGGAGTTGAAAAGATGTTGGCAGAGACTGTCCCGGCAGGACCGGGTTTCGCGTAATCGGAATAAACGAGGGTCGGGTGTCGTATTGGGGCTGGGCGAGGCTATGCATCGCCTCTTTTTTCGGAGTCGATTGGGCATGAAAAGGAAAGATGAAGACAAAAGAAGCTTGGTTTGAGCGCATTCAGGTTGCCTTTGACGCTGGGCTGGGGTTTCAACTCTTTTGGTGGCGTTCCAACCTGATGCAACTTGTGGCTTATTCTAGCTTGCTCGGCCTTGCGGGGTTCAGCAGGCATGGAGACAGGACGACCCTTCTGGGAAAGCGCAGATCGATGCTAATCAACTTATTGTCCCTTGATCACATCAGCAAGAGGGGATTTGGCTTGGTCAAGGTCTTGATTGACGGCTTTTACATGGGTCTACGGAGTATTAACACATGGTCCATGGGTACCAGTATGGCAGTGTCCACGGACTGCCGCCCCAAGTTCGGACTTTTAATCAACTAATCGAGTCGCCGCTGTTTCGTTTGTTTTTAGTTTTATTTTTGGCTCCCGGAGCTAGCACCGCACGTACCTCCCCGGCCGGCAGCCCCCCCCCGGTGCTAGTTGCTCATTTGGGAAACTCGGCCGGGAGGACAACAAGCCACGCGTAGCTTTTTCATCTTTTCTGAGCTGGTTTCTGAGCTGGTTTGGATGGTCTTCTTTCCCCCCTCTTCCTTTGCGCATTCAGTCCGCCACCGGAAACTCCGCTGCCAACCCAGTCAGAAACGCACCCCTCCCACATCTCCGCTGGTCCTGATATGATTGACAAAATTGCTCTTTAGAATGGGCTTTTTGACGCCTCGGTTTGGCTTGGCAACGATGCGCATCAAAGGCCCTGTCAGGTGTCGGAAAGGAGCTGTGCTGGCGAAGCCAAAGATGCAAAAAAGGTTTCAGTCGATAAGTCGTAGCTGAGTAAGATGTACTACACGGGAGCGGCTTGACAAGAGACAGATGGCACCCCGAATGGCTTGTAATTAATTAGATGACGTTGGAACTCTATCGATAAACCCACCTCTTCCACCCTCACCCCCCTCGGCGACGACGTCGACGCGGCGCTCCGGGGTTTAAACAGCAGGAGAAGCAACCGGAGATGGTTACATCATCGATCCCGGCCCTGCTTTTGCGTCTGAAAAGAAAACCTAAGGCGTTTATTGGCCTTGCAGCAATCTGCAGACCATGACTCCTCGGTGGCCGCGTCCACCAGCAAGCCCACGCTAACTAATAATAATCAACGAGACCCGAGACGGGGGAGGGGTACGTCGTTTCTCTATATTCCGCCCGCGCAACGGACAACGACCCCGAATGTGGCAGTCATATATAACCTCCCTCCCACCACTAGGCTGCCGGGCACCAGACGATTGAAAATCCTAAACAGTCTTTTTTTTTTTTAATTCTTTTCCTCCTCAAAGCAAATACTCGACCGACAATCCCATCCCATTCCATCTCTCCCACCCCCGCTCAACAGACAACACCAGACACAGCCGCGACAATGCCCGTCGACAACCTCCAGGTCGTGCTCGCGGAGCGCCCCAAGGATGAAATCATCCCCGGTCAAACCTTTCACCAGCGCGTCACGCCCGCGCCTACCGAAGCCGACCTAGCCGACGGCGACGTCCTCGTCGAAGTTCTCTACCTGTCTCTGGACCCCGCCATGCGCGGCTGGCTCAACGGTACGCGCAGTCTTTTTTTTTTTTTTTTTTCCCACCTCAATTCTGGTTGCGCGCGAAAAAGCCTTTCTTCTCAATTTTATAACTAACTTCTTTCATCTTCTTCTTCCCCCCCCCCCCTAGATGACCGCTCCTACCTTCCTCCCGTCGAAATCGGCGCCGTCATGCGCGCCGGCGGCGCCTGCCGCGTCCTCGCCTCCAAGAACCCCTCTGTAAAACCGGGGGACCTCGTCAGCGGCCTGCCCGGGTGGCAGCAGTACGCGGTGCTCAAGGCCGGGTGGTACGAGCCGCAGGCCAGCTTTCCGCAGCTCCGCGACGCCAAGCACATCATCTCCGTGTTTGGCCTGACGGGCATGACGGCGTGGGTCGGCATGACGCAGATTGGCGACCCGAAACCCGGCGAGCTCGTCGTCGTCTCGGGCGCGGCGGGTGCGACGGGCAGCGTGGCCGGGCAGGTGGCCAAGGCGCGCGGCGCGAGGGTCGTGGGCATCGCGGGAAGTGATGACAAGTGCAAGTGGCTGGTGAACGACTTGGGCTTTGATCAGGCGCTCAATTACAAGGACCCAGAGTTTAAGAAGAAGTTTTTTGAGGCGACAAAGGACCACATTGACGTCTACTTTGACAATGGTATGTTTCCCCCCCCCCCTCCCCTTCCTTGGACATTGCTACGACATGCGGTCGATGGCAGAGTGCCAGATATATATCAGGTAAGAAAAGATGGAAGCTAACATATTTAAAACCCACACCCCAGTCGGCGGCGAAATCCTCGACCTCGCTCTGCGCCAAGCCAAGGAATTCTCGCGCTTCGTCATGTGCGGCGCCATCAGCCAGTACAACACGTCGCAGCCCGTCGGCCCGCGCAACATTACGCGCGTCATCCAGATGCGCATCCGCATGCAGGGCTTCATCGTCTTTGACCACCAGGCCAAATACCCCGAGGCGCGCGCCGAACTCGCCCGCCTTCTCGACGAGGGCAAGCTCAAGACGAGCATCCACCTGCTCAAGGGCGGCCTGCAGGTGGCCGAGCAGGGGCTCGTCGACCTCTACAAGGGCGTCAACACGGGGAAGCTAATTGTCGAGCTCAAGAATCCGGACGAGAGCCCGGCCAAGCTGTAATAGTATGGGGAGGAAAAAAGGAAAAAGAAGGATGTAGGCTACATGAATATAGTACCCGATGGAGTCTAGGGGTTGTATAGACTTTTTTCTTTCTTTCTTGGATATGACCATGATAAAATGAATTGAAATATATTTAATCGGATAAGTGCTTATCGATTCTTCGCCTTGGCTTGCGAGGAACAAGAAATGGCGCAACGTTGCCGATACAAGCCGGCAGCGCCATGTCCTCGTCAAGCAGCGGCGGTGGTGTTTGGTCTGACCATGATTTTGTCACTTACAAGTATCAGCCCTCGACTAACATGTTTTATACATCCTCGAAAAAAAAAACATCACCAAAGATTATCAAAGATGATCAATGTAAAATAATCAATCGCTGCACATCGCAGGGCTGATCATCTTCAGCTGGTGGAAACGGTTGAGTGGATCGCTCCATTCGCGGGACCCCCTCAACCAAAAAGAGCGAAAAGCTATTCTAATGACCCGTGAACTAATTCTACGGAATTTGTCGAAATGATTCATCGTGCTGGAATGACTCCCCCTTTTCTTTCTGATTCTTTGACGGTTTTGGTGGTGTAGTCGGCAGGATCCCGGCATTGACGCTCAACACTCACTCCTACGCCGCGGCTAAACACGATGCTTTTTGATTCACATCACATCTAAAATAAGCTTATTTCCAACCTCTGATATCAATGAAACCCGAGATGAGCTCAGCAACCACGGCCGCCGCCGCCGCCGCCGCCGCCGCCGCTGAAGATGCCTCTCCCGACGACGCCCTCGCCGTCGTCGGCCTCTTTCCGCACGCCGTCGACCCCGTCCTCTCCTCGCGCGTCGTCCGCAAGCTCGACCTCTACCTCGTTCCCTTTATGCTCGTCGGCTACGGCCTCGTCTACTACGACAAGGCCATTCTCGGCTCTGCCGCCCTCTTTGGCATGACGTCCGACCTCGCCCTCGCCATACCCATCCCGCACACTGCACCCCCCCAAGTCGACACCCGCCGTCTCAGCTGGGCCACGTCCCTCTTTTACTTTGGCATGCTCGCCGGTCTATACCCTCTCACCTTTGCCCTTCAACGCTTCCGCGCCGGCCGCGTCCTTGGCGCTGTCGTCATACTATGGTCCCTTGTCTGCATGCTCACCGCCGCCGTCTCCTCCTGGCGGGGGCTCTACGCGCAGCGCTTCGCCCTCGGCTTCGTCGAGAGCGTCGTGCCCACCGCCTTCATGACCATTGTCAGCAGCCACTACACGCAGCAGGAGCAGAGCCTCCGCCAAAGCTGGTGGTTCTCCGCCACGGGCCTCTTCACCATTGTCGGCGGCGCCCTCAACTACGCCTTTGCCCAGGTCCGTGGCGGCGGGCTCGCCCGCTGGCAGTACATTTACCTCCTCGCCGGCGCCCTCACCTTCTTGTTTGGCCTCGTCTGCTTTGCCGCCCCGAGCTCGCCCGTGTCGGCCTGGTTCCTGACGCCCGAGGAGCGCTTCGTGGCCGTAGAGCGCCTGCGTGCTGGGCAGACAGGCGTGCGGTGTGCGCGCTTCAAGTCGGCGCAGCTGCGCGAAGCTATGACCGATGTGAAAATATGGCTCGTCTTCGTCATGATGGCCTCGTGCTACACCATGAACGGCGCCGTCAGCGGCTTCGGCCCGCTCATCGTCTCCACGTTTGGCTGGAACACGCTGCAGTCCATCCTGCTCCAGTTCCCGCTCGCCGGCCTTTGCTTCTTCGTCATCCTCGCCGTCGGTCATCTCGGCGGGCGCTTCACCAACATCCGCGTGTTTCTGCTCGTCGGCACCTGCCTGCCCGTCATTGTCGGGTGCGCGCTCATCTGGAAGTCGACGTGGACGCACCACGCCGCCGCACCGGTCGTGGGCTACTCGCTCACCGGCTTCTTTGGCGGAACGGCGAGTTTGATCATCACGTTGGGTATGGCCAACGTGGCGGGGCACACGAAAAAGAGCTTCATGGCGGCGACGATTTTCGTGGCCTACTGCGTGGGTAACATTGTTGGCCCGCAGCTTGTGTGGTCCGAGACCAAGAGCCAGCACTATCCGGCGCTATGGCTGGGACTGATTATCTGGTGGGTTTAGTCGGCAATGCGTGTCGTGTGCGAATTTGTTGTGCTAACCAATCTCAGCTATGTGATTTGTATCGTGGCATCGCTGGTGCTGTACGTCGTACTGCGCCGCGAGAACAAGGCGCGCAGCGTGATGCCCATGGACGAGGCGGAGAGTGCCAAGCTCGCCTTTCAGGATCTCACAGACAAGGAGAATCCGTACTTTCGATATGTGTACTAGCAATGTGACTTAGATGGTCTGCGTAAATGCACAAAGAACGAGACATCATCATGTGAGATCATTTGATGCATTGTAGAACCGGACGCTAGCGGTCATGGTTCGGGGTGGTTTTGTACATCATGTCAACACATACTGTATGAGGCGCTATGCTGTGACAAAGTATATACATCATAATATTGTTCGTGCTCCATATCATGGACTTCATGTAGGTCCCGGCTCCGTGGCAGGGCGCGCTCAGCGGCGCGTGGCGACCGAGCATGGTCGAGTCGTGATATATCTCAAACTCCCCAGCTGGTATTCTTTATGCAGAAAACCTGGCTTTGTTAGTGATTCAGCCTGGGATATACACTCTTGTGCGGCTGGGCCCATGCCAGAAGGTGTCCTGACACTCATGGTCGTCCTTCCACTTGTTGATGCGGTCTGGCAGCCAACCTGCTGTCGAGTCCTTGCAAGTCTCGCCATAGTAAAAGACGCCCTCACCGACGAAGCACTCCCTGGTCGGGCTGCCGCGCCATGTCCATTGGAGGCATTCGGGTAACGAGCGACAATGCGCCTCGCAGTCTTTCGCAGACTTGATGCTGGACGAAGAGGCTTTGCGGCATAGTACGTCATTATTTCTCCAGTTATCGCGCATTTGCTCAGATCCGGGCTTGTAAAAGTCCCAGACATCAGCGTACCTCGCAGGATGCTACAAAACAGATTAGTTGAATTGAACAAAGTCAAATTTTTTGAGGAGCAAGGACATACCGAATTGTTTCGCGCGCCATACTCCCAGCGAGCCAGGCCGCGCATTTGTTCAGGCGATGGCTTGTGAAAGGTAAATATGGGAGAGCACCAGCGCATTGAGTCAAAGGGCACCGTGTGGAAAACGTGCTGGGTGAACATGGGATACAGCGCCTGCATCTCAATACCAGACAGCCACAGGATGTAGCCCAAAATGTTGTCACCGCATGGTTCGTCATCGTTGACGAGATACCGCCACTTTTCGGTAAATGAAGGGCCTACAAAATGGCCATTACGGTCAGTTTCGCGGTGTAGCAGACGCTTGACGGCGGCGCGGCTGAGGACGTAGCCAGGGCCGCCGTTGGCAAAGGTGGTGCCGTAATTAACGTTGTCGCGTCGTCCCGGGGTGGATGATCCCATGTAGAGGGGCACATCCGGGTCCAATGTCTTGAGAAATCGGAACAGGTTGTCCCAAAAGACGTAACTGCGCATGCGCATCAGGTTAGCCGTCGTTGACTGTTACGCGAGCTGACCAGGGATGACAAGCGGGTAACATGCAAACCACCTGGGGTGAAGAAACTCACGTATCCGACTCATAAAAGACATAAAAGTCGCGGTTGGGCTTCATGAGCCATGCTTGCTCGACAGCAGGGACAAATTTGAATCTGTCAAGCTTCCAACCGTTGATGGTCTTGAGCATCTCGGGGTACTTGTGGGCGGAGCCATTCTCCAGCATGCGGCGCTGCTCGAGATAGGGCTTGAATTCGGGGAAGCTGTGGTAGGTGTCGGGCAAGAGGCCAAGAATGTCAATGACCTCGTGACCCGACATGTTGCCAGGCGCATCGGAAAAGACGAGCAGCTCGCCGGGCTTGAAACAAGCGCTGGCGCCGTCAAATTGACCGGGCATGCGGTTGGGATCATCGGTAAAGCCCGTCTTGAGGATAGGTTGAATGGTTTGGAGGAGGTGGTTCGGGAAACTCGCGCATAGCTGGTCCAAGGTCTTGTTATGCGGCGGCATGGAGACGGGGCGAAAGTCCGAGGTGGTGGCAATGCGGTATGGCTCGTGGACGTCGGGCCACAGGGGAATAAAGGGCTGCTCCAACGATGTGCCGGGGCGCATCGATCGGGTGAGGAGACTCAAGGCGGCGAGGGCGCAGAGGGCGATTATGATGTTGCGCTGGACTCGTTTGCCAAGGTAGCCTCGCCCGATGGCGGCGGCGGGGGGCGAAGTCGAGTATCGTGGCGATTTGCCAAGCAGTGACATGATGGCGAATGTGGGTATATACGTAGAATATATGTTTTTCGAGGCTTTGGAATCATCAAAGAAGCCGCTTGTTTATATGATGTGCCGAGGAGATAAAGGCAGGAAGCGAAACACTGATGAAGCGTAAAATGTTGAGCAAGGAGCCTTGTGGGCGGCCGGGTCGTCGGTCGGTCGGACGAGACCAGCAAAAAGACGAATCAAATGATGGATGTCGAGCGTCGCAAGATGTTGACAGAAGCGAGCCGGACTGTCATGATGGTTTGACAGGCGCGCGCAAAGCAGAAAGCAAAAAAAGTGTCTTTGGTTGTTTGTTTGTGCAGGAAGGACAGGGACGAGGGGGGCGACGGGCTGAGGAAGGATGTGCGTTGCAACGGTTGAGCGGGAACGGGTAGCATCCCCAGACTGACACGACGGGAAGCTGCCGGGCAAGGCTGTCAGCCTGTCTCTTGCGCGCTAATTAATACCAGTACTCGGTACATCCGTACAAAGGAATGGAAATGTCTAAAAAGAAACCCTTGCTTAATTCGCATCTCCACAGCCTAACCACAGTAGGTTGGCAGGGCCGATGGCAAGGCTCTAGGCAGAAATTGCTCGTAAAAAGAAGGTTATGTATACGATACTTGTGTGGGGAGCCCACTCGGATGACGGCGACGGGCACGCTGACGCGGATGCGCTGAATTTCGGTATTAAAAAATCCATCATATCTTCAGAGCTATAATATAGCGCTTCTCCCTTGTGCAAAAACGGCCCGCTGGCAGTAAAAGTATTCGGTGGGTATATAGGGTTATATCAGGCGACATATGCTCTACCGACCACCTTTACCCCGTACAGACGCGTCATATAACTAAGTTAATGTGATATTAAATAGCCTGCATAATGTAATTGTTACCAGCCAACACTTACACCCATTAAAAAGTAGCCAGCCAGGAGACGTCAAGACTACTATCCCCTCATTAGTTTTCTATTCGAATAGACTGCTATCATGGATTTTCTTTTCTTTTCTTTTCTTTTCTTTTCTTTTCTTTTCTTTTCTTTTCTTTTCCTCTCTTCCATCTTCAACAGCAAACTCGACTTCCTATAAATCATCGTCGTCTTGTTCACTCGCATGCACCTCAAGACAGTGCCAAGTACCAGGTACCTCTGCCAAAAGAGAACTACCTCCCACCATGGCCCCTAAAACCCTCAGTGCAGTACGCGCTAAACCGCCTAAAAGACCCATCAAATAGCCCCTTGCCACGCCTCTCATTGGCAGGCCCTGCGACTTGGCAAATTCGCAACCCCAGCCTTGCCCGAGACAGGGTCCGGGAACTCTGAGTCTAAAAAGTCTCGCGTGCTCGAGTACCAAAAGAGGTGGGGGCAAAAAAAAAAAAAAAAAGAAAGAAAGGAAAGACTTCCTCGTTTTGCCCCTGAGAGCTTTGCTACTGAACTGCACATAGTCAAGAGTCAAGAGTCAAGACTACCCGTAAAGACACAACGCCGCCTCGTCATACCGGCCCGCACAAGCTGATGCTGACAAGGCCACTTTTTGTTCTTTTAGCGTCCCGCTGCTGTCCCCAAGTCTCCGTTTCTCACCATCTGCTCACGGTGGTCACTACATCAACACGTGTCCAACAACATTTGTTCAAGACGACGGCATTGTCGACCACGTGTGCCCCAATATTGCCTAGGTTTATCGTCCCCTGTGCGCACGCCGCACTTTCCGCCACGGAAATAACCATTTCCTGCGGAAGCCGCCCCTCCCCCACACATCGGTCAGTCATAAATCACTTGCACAGCCGTTGCCAGCCGTTGCTCGTCTCAAATGCCGAGGAATCGAGTGTAATTGACGTCGTATCATACAAATCAATATCTCTATTATTACCTATGCGCATCGCCCAAGGCTGTCAGCTTCAGGCCTGACGCTCTGCAGCCCCCCTCCTTGCCAGCCTGACTGACGGTCACCGCATCTTCGTCCGAAATCATTTTGAACTTTTCGACTTTTAGACTTGGTCCCACGACGTAGCACCAACAATGGATGTCTACTTTTTTGTCTGTCGCACTAGCAGAACCGCAAAGTAGTATGCCAACCACTGTTTGTGTTGCTGCGGATGGTGAAGCCGATTGGCCCGAGACATACTCTCCATGAAGAGTCTGCATCTCTTTCCATTTTCCGCCTTCCACCTACCTTTTAGCAAAGTCACGCCACGCTTTACACTCGCTCCGGCCAGTCTGCTCGTGGACCTGCTGGTATCATTGTAGCTAGGAGTGTACTAGAGCAAAGACCCAAGAAAGCACGGAGAAACAAAATCATAAAGCAACAGTGTACCCGAAATACGGTGCCAGTAACGACGACGAAGAGAAGATATGGCTGACAGCGGGCGCAGTGCCAAAGGTGGCTTTCTAGTGTCGCCAGCATCTTGCCCAATAGCGACTGTTGGTCGTCTCATGACGCCGTCTTGGTTAAGGATGAGCAAAGATCAGGCTCCCGTATTTTGGGAAGCTGGACCTGAACTGCCAAAATTATAATTTACATGGCATACTTGACTTCTTTTATTGTTTGCAGATGTGGTTCTAAAGACAAGATTCACAGCATCACTGTAAACCTGCCAGAGCGGACACAGTGATGCTCTCCATCGACGGTAGTCGGCAAGCTACCTCTGCTAGTCGCCAGCCAACAGAAAAAACAGAATATTGATACAGAAACGAGACTATCATAAGCTCTCCAAAAACTAAAGATTCATTAGCCTATTTATTCTGCTCTGTATTCCTGACTTGCAAAGTAGAGCAACAGGGACGCAACACTCCTCTGAACAACATCATCGACTTATTTTTCTTACGCCCTCCCAGTTCAATAGTCCTTTCTACACCATCTACAACTACTCACATCCGTCAAACCCCAGCTCCAATGTCTCTCGCTCGCAGATGCCATCATTACCACGCTCACCCCAAAACGCCAAGCAGCCCAACACCCTCTCATCAGCACCGCCGTCACCTCCTCTCAGTACGAGCCAACGATCCCATCACAGAAGGAGCATCGAGTTTTTCTATTTCAACTGACATGTGACCAGACCTCATGGCGGACTACTTCAAGTAACACAGTTTTTGTTATTTCTCATCTCACATCGTAGAGATGGCGCCTATCACCCGACGTCACAGCCCTACGCTTCACGCTACGTAGAACCTTTAGATGTAGAATCTCATCAAACCGGTTCCACTCCTAATCAAATATCGCTACTTTCTTATTCTTCTTCTTTCTTCCTTCCTTTTACAGCCCTACTACTCCACCCACGTCTCGTCCGACCTTGAAGCGAGCCGAGCTTTGGCCCGCCAAATTTACGGGGGCCAACACCAATGTGCTCAGCGCCAGTTTAACGAATCGCGCCTTTGTATTGAACCACACAAGACCTCATTCACCTAATGAACGACAAAGTAGGGAATCCACTGTGTTGAGACTCGCGTGGTTGATTAGAAACAAGTGACAAAACTGCCGCAGTGGAGAATCCGGCAGAGTCGAGAGTCTGTTCTCTGGTGTGAGTGGCCCGCTCGTCGTGGTGCTAGTTGCGGCTTGTGTTGTCCTTATTTCTCCTTTCAAATTAAGCATGAGTTGCTATTCTGTATTGTCCACTCCTCAATTCCGTTTAATTTCACCTATGCGGTGCCCAGGAACCGGTTCGCATAACCACTGCCCCGGCGCCGGCAACGCCACCACGCCTCCTCTAATCAGTCAGACCCAAAAGCTCCGACTAGAACGGCCGAGCTGAGAAGCAATACCAATTCCACCAATTTATATAAATGGATCATTTCAGCTCCCCAAGATTCGAGACTTTTCTCGCCAAAAGCTGTTCCGTCTTCCTAATTCCTCTACATCTCTTTCCTGGCTCGCTTGTTGGTCACTGCCCGACCAACCGCCGCCTCATGTCTCAAGTCGTGCTGCCCGCACTTATTCCCGACATCCCACGCATCTACCAAATCTACTTTGACGCCTTTCGCGCCGACAAGATGGGCGCGCTCATGCTACAGATTCTCTTCCCCGGCGTCGTTGACCAAGAGTTCCTCAAAGCCCACGCCGCCGGCACCCTCAGCTACTGGCACCTCAGCGACTGCCAGTACACGCTCAAGGTCGTCGACACGGCCACGGGCGACATCATCGGCATGGGCCTCGGCGACGCTTACCTGCGGGAGCGCGCTCTGCCCGAACGCGCCAACCACGGCGTGCCCTGGCTCGAGGGCGAGCAGAGGGCACGTGCCGAAAAGGTGCTGAATCCCCTCTGGGAGGTACGGGAGAGACTGTTTGGTGGCCGTCGTTATATCTGTAAGTGTCTGTCTCTTCTTTTTTTCCTCTTCCGCTTCGGCCGAGGCTCCCCATTTGGGATCACCGTATAAAAGTCCAATAAAAGAACCAGTCTTTGCCGCTAACATCAGCCGAACCCCGTTTCGTTTCAGACTGCCATGTCATCGCCATCGACCCCCAGCACCAGGGCCGCAAGGCTGGCGCCCTCATTGTTCAGTGGGGCATTGACCTCGGTGAGCAGGCGGGCCTGCCCGTCTACTTTGAGTCGTCGCCGTCCACCGTCGGCTTGTACAAGAAGATGGGCTTCGAGGTGCTCGAGGAGCAGATTGTGCACGAGGCCGCGCTGTTCGGCACTGATGAGGACATTGTGGTGCCGCTCATGGTCAGGATGCCGTCGTGCGCAAAGGGTGTGACGTTTAAAGAGTGGTGCGAGACGGGGTATCCAGAATTTACGGTTGCATATCAGCTGTGAAAACACTAAATGGCTGTCAATAATTTTTGTTAGCGTTCTAGTTAGAGAGCGGTGGCGTTTTTGGTGGTGGCGGCCTTTTTAAGACAAACATTCGATTCCCACTTGGTAGGCCAGCTGCGTCGGTCTCATGAGTTGATGCGAAAAAGTACTTCTATTCACATGACATTTTAGTCGTGTCGGGGGGTGGTAAAGCCGCAAGTAAAACACAGCGTCGCGTTGTGTGCGGAAATGGACGTTGGACCCCTGCTCAGTCTAAATTTAGCTGCGTTATCAGATCATCAGATAACGAGAGCGGACCCACCTGGGCTGATGCAAGCCGTTGACTCTTGGAACGAATTATACCAGATAGTGGATAATAACGTGGCGCTCCGTGCGGGTGCCTTGAGTGCTCGAGCTCTTGCTGTGTGATTGCTGTACCAGCCACAGCCAACCCACTCGGCATCCTGTGAGACGCCTGCATTCGGGGACCGATCGGAGTCGGCAAATTGAGGGTCAGGGTCAGAGGCCAGAGGCCAGCAGCTATAGACCAGGGTCTTTTCGGCGCCTAACGTCGGAAAATTATAGCAGAGCCGTCAGCTCGGGCGGCCGGAAAGCTGCCAAGCTCCGACTCGATTTGCTGAACAAAATACAATGCTCATGCCCTTACGTCTTTCCTCTCTTCTCCTCGAGCCAGCCAAGGGTTTTTTTTTTTTTTTTGGGCTCAAATCTCGACCAGCATGTTGAGCAAGGTCCTCTTGTACGTCAAGCTCACCGTCTTCTTCGCCCGCATGATGGCGGGCGAGGTACGACGGCTACTCCGTTTCCGCCGCGTTCGCAACCTGGCGAAGAAGACGGGCTCGACACCAGCCGCCGAGCGCACGCACAACATCGTCGTCATCGGCGCCTCCTTTTCCGGACACTACGCCGCGCGCATCATAGCGCGCTCGCTGCCGCCGGACAGCAAGTACAGGGTCGTCGTGGTTGAGCCTAACAGCCACTTTCAGTTCACTTGGGTGCTGCCGCGCTTCTGCGTCATCCCCGGCGGCCACGAGCACAAGGCGTTTATCCCGTACGGCAAGTACGCCGATGCCGTGGACAGCGCGCTGCACTGGATCAAGGACCGCGCCGTCAGCATCACTGAGTCCGAGGTGCTGCTGCAGGGCGGCAGCGAGGGCGTTCCGTACAGCTACCTTGTGATTGCCACGGGGGCGGCGGTGCAGAGCGGGCTGCCGTCTCGAGTAAACCATACGGAAAAGGCCGAGGGTATCAGGCTCCTGCAGGAGATGCAGCAGAGGATAGCACAGGCAGACACGGTCGTCGTCGTCGGCGGTGGCGCCGCGGGTGTCGAGGTGGCGGCAGACGCAAAGAGCCTATACCCAAACAAGCACATCATCCTTGTACATTCGCGCACAGCAGTTATGCATCGTTTCGGGAAAGAGTTGCAGACGGCTGCCATGGAGGGGCTAAAACGACTCGAGGTGGATGTGATTCTCGAAGATCGTGTCATTGAAGAGGATGACGCCAACGGCACTGTGGCACTCAAGTCTGGTCGTAAAATAGACTGCAACTGTTTAGTAAGTCTCAGCACAAGCTTTGGCTCCCTTATCTCTAACAGTGTGTTGTAGATCTATTGCACAGGTCAGAAGCCGAATTCGTCGATCCTCTCAACGCTCTCGCCAACTTCCATCTCATCTTCGGGTTACATCAAGGTCAAGCCCACTTTGCAGCTGATGGACGAGAACTTTCAAAATATTTACAGCTGCGGCGACGTGACCGACACCGACGTTCCGACGCCGAATGCCCGTTCTGCCATGCAGCAATCCGTCGTGGCAGCCGAGAATATTCTGCTCGCCGTCCAGGGCGAGGCACCCCAGCACGAGTACCGACACACCTGGCCGGAGAGCTTCATTACGTTGACCCTGGGATTGGTAAGCATATAAATGAGAGAGTGCGCAACGTGTAGTGCTAATGCAGCAGCAGGATCGCTCAGTCTTGCATCTCAGTGACGGCGAATCTGAAATCCTCTTCCGAAGCAAAAAGAAGAGCGAGGCGCTCATGGCAGCTCAATGCTGGAAGTCGCTGGGCCAAGTGCCTTTTGAAGACGACTACATGCAGAGTCAGAAACCGGAGGGCGTGCAGTAGACGAGGCATGTAGGATATAAACGCTTAGGTAGATTATATTATATTAGTATGATTCCGACCCATATTTACTCGGCGAGGGTGAAGGAGGTCGCCCAGACATCCATTGTGCGTGTTTTGCGGCCATCGAGAGCCGCGCACGAGGCAATGACAGCCTCACGCGACGACAAAAGCGTCTCCTTGACGCGTGGAGAGTTAATTCTCTTCTCCACCTCTTCGACGAAGCTCTTGCTGCGAACCTCGTCAGTCTCCCACACACCATCCAACAGACCGGCAGCGGGAACAATGTTGGACTCGTCGCCGGCTTTCCACCCAGAAGCTTCAGCAACGTCCTTGATACCAGCAGGACTCAACAGACAGCGGATATTGGCCGTGCTGGCAGGATTGTGTGCCTCGAGAGAGGCTCTGGCAATGGCAGAAAGCACATGAGGCTCCGCATCGCGCTCGGTAGCCCTCAGGGCGTATTCCGCAACAAGGATGGAGCCTACGCGGCCCTTGATGGCGCGGAGGATCGTGGATAAGACGTCGCGGCTATCAAAGTACCAGATGCAGTGTGAAAAGACGGCATAGTCCCAGATTTTTTCGCCCGACGTGGCCAAAACGTCCGTCGGCTCGTCATTGTGCCAAGTTATGCGGCAGCCCAGAGCGCCGGCGCTGATGATGGCCTGTGCCTGGGAAAGGGTGTAAGGCGAGCCGTAGTCGGAGGGGGCGGGATCGACCGCATCGACGTGACCGTTGGGACCCACGGCGGTAGCCAAGACGGTGGTGCATGTACCCTGCCCGCAGCCAATCTCGAGAATCTTGGAACCAGGCGGGATGCGCCAGGTGTTGATGAGCTGGATACGATGCTCGACCTGGACCTTTTCGATCTGAACGGCCGTGTCATTGGGAGTAGGTGAGTAACGCGCGATGGTCTCGGCGCTGTCGAGCGGAATGGGAGTAAAGGGAGCCATGGCAATGAGGTAGCTAGTTTGGGTGCTGCTGGGACACAGTTGTCAAGGCGGCTTGAGCCGAATTTATATAATCCTTCTGGTAGTGAAGCCGTTATGAGGTCGCTATTGGTTGAAATCTGACGATTCGGGACGCCAAGCACAGCCTACGTCAATTGGTGCAATCTGATCCGCCAATTGGGCCTGGATATGGCCGTCCCGCCTCGTAAGAGGTTTGTGGTTCGAGAAGTGAGTCACTGACAAATGAACGTCTGTCAGTGGATTGCTTGGGGGATGTCAAGGGAGCCCCGCCAGCATATGGCACGGATCAAGGCCATTGGGGGGGCCGAGTCAATGACAGCAGCCTTGTCGCATTCGGATGACTCTGTTCGTGACTCAATTGACCAGTGCTCATTCGAATGACTCTTGTTTGTGAGACAGTGCTCAGAGGAGTAATATTTACTCGGCGCTGATGGACAAAGGCTCGGTTCAAGCGGCACCAGTGGCTCCTTGCTGAGCGCCGCTGTTTGTGTGGCCTGTTTGACTGCGTTGTCCAGGGCGCAAACCAAATTGGCAACAGCAATGGCGCGGTGCCCGTATTCGGAAAGACGGGCAGCGGATCAAAAGGGGACCGAATCTGGCTGGTGCGTTGATGATGGAAGATGGCATGTTCCGATGGAACTTTGCGCCGGCGATTTGAGGCACCGGTTCAGGGCGTGACTGGCTGGAGTGCAGGATCGAGGTTTTGCAGGGACCGACTCCACTGAGGCGGCGGTCTGCAGCGTTTACCAGTACGAAGCACAGTGTTCCTGGTTTTCATGGGCCAATGGAGACATGCTGAATTGACGGATCAACTCGATACGCAGCGCTTAGTAAACATGCCGCATACCTAGGCACGGTGGCACGGCATTAACGGTAACTGTCGCGGCCGAATTCAAGTTGAAGAAGTAATTACGCGAAACTAAAATACCGTTTTGTACGTGGACCCCGGCTCCGGCCGTTTTAGATCCCTGTGAGGGCGCTAACAAGAATACGGCCTTTTGCCCCGTTCAACACTGCATTTCACAGGTAAAGGCTGCTAAGGGCCCTCTTCCATCTCGCACCGCCTTCTCGTCCTTCTTCAAGCTGCCAGTTATCCTTGCTGATACCCTTCACGTCATGCGAGTGGCCCGGAGGCGTTCCGGCCCTTTCCTGGCCTGCTACTCGTCCATCCACTTTGTCTCGTTCTGCACACATACATGTGCATATCCATACATGCACAATCCTTCGCCGAGTAATACTATTTCCTAATTCATATATATGCCCAGTTCCTTGTGTCGCACCCTCGCCGTAACATAACTGGCCTAGAATTCGCATCCCTCTGCTTGCCGTCCTCGTCCTCGCCTGCTTGACGGCTCTTCCCCCTCCCGCCCTGGCCGTCCCGCATCCCGCCGCCCGCCATGGCAGACGTCCAGGTGCACTGCGGCCCCTATGAATCCATCCCGGACACGGCTTCTCCGGGTCTACTCTTCCTCCGCCGCTTACTGCCGGCGCTCGACTCGCTTGGGCCCTTTGACGCCCGCGACGGCCAGCGCCCGCCGCAACTCGTCCGCCTCCTCGCTCCCAACGCCACCTTTGTCATGAACGGCGGCCCGCCGCTCCCGGCCGTCGACGTCCTCCAAATGCTGCCCAAGCGCGCAGACCGCCTCGCCCGCTTCCGCCACGACGTCCGCATGGCCTGGGACGTTGCCCCCGGCGGAGACGGCGCCGGACGCCGTACCGTCATGTACGATTCCACCAGCGTTTCCGTCTTCAAGGCCGACCCCGAGGCCGTCGAGGTCCGCGTCGCCGAGTTCAACGTCGTCGAGCTGGTCCTCGTCGAAGACCCCGAGACGGGCGAGGCGTCGCTCAAGGCGCTTCAGCTGCGCGCCTTCTTGGACGGCGGCCCGGTGACGTCAAGGGCCCAGATGATTGCTGCAGGGGAGTAAAGTTCGAGATTGCATTGAACGGTTCTTTTCCTCCGCCAAACTGTACAAGACTGTTGCAACGCTTGAACTCTTGGAGCGCGTTTGTCTCACTGCCCTCATGTCTCACTACCTCGTCGTCTGTTGTGTTCAGCTTCTTGTAGGGTACTGAACCATCCCGACGATGTCACTTGATCACAAGTGACAAACATTGCGAAAATGGAGTTATTCAAGATTATCTTTCCTCGAGAAGATACGATCATGGTACCAGCAATTCGATTTGTTTCAAGCCTTTGCTTTTACGCAGTTTATGAATCATGCAACACATCTGTACCACTAGCTCTACTTGATTGACTCAATCGACTTGACCAACAGTCAACAGTTGTTCAAAGAAGCCTCCAAACTGTCCCTGCTTATCATGCAGATAAATCTCCAATATCCAGTGCCGCATGCACCCATCCTTTCCCACCGTCTGCATCGATGTCGTGTTGGCCTCGGCAATGTACAGCGGCCACTGGTCCTGCGGGATGCGCTCGTGCGGGAACGCTCCCACGATATGCCCTGCAATGTGCGCGCCCCAAGTCCAGCCCTGCGCCTCGCCCGCGCTCTTTGCAATCGCGTAAAGCTCCGCTCCCGTCATGTCCGGCCGCTCGCGATACTGCCTCTGAATATCGAGCCACAGCGGCTCTAGCGCGTCGCGCACCTTGAGCTTGCGCGGGTCGCCGCCCAGCACGTACGTCCGCCCAAAGTCGGCCTCCCACTTTTCAAAGACGGGGCCTAGGTCGACGACGAGGATGTCGTCCGCCTCGATGACGCGGTCCGGCGTGTAGTCCTTGTACGCCGCCAGCGTGTTGGGCCCGCTACGGACGATGCGCTTGTGCCAGTGCGTCTCCAACCCGTGACGCTCCTCGCCGAGCGCCGCAATCTCGGCGCTCAGCGTCTTGTCGCTGACGCCCGGCCGGATTAGCGTCTCTTCAATCTCCTTGAACAGGGCGACGGCCTTGGTCTGCGCGTCTCTGAGATGCGCCGCGCGGTCGGCTTCGCCCAGCGACATGATGGTGATGGCGATGATGTCATTGGATGATTTGAGCGTTTGCGGAGAGTGTAGACCTTGGGTTTTGTCGGTCCGACAGATGGCATCATGTCAAGCAACGCACCCTTTGCTTTCTCACTTTATCAGCAGCTAAGCCGGGTGATATCGGCCCATTTCATCTCGCCTTCTGAACCTGGGCTCTAGAGGCTGGAAGACGTGCATTGCGATATAGCTCCGCAATCAATCCGGATAAATTGTCCCGGCTACGTACAATCTTCGAAGTTCTACAATGCAGGTGATATGAATCAAATATAGAGATAAGGAGGTTTGAGGCTGTGATATTTTGCAGCGGGAACATGGCGCGATCGGGTCCGATGATCTGGCTGCAGAGCCTTTGATCACTTACACGGCCCCTTAGCCACGCGGTCAACTAGGCTATTTCCATACACGAGCCTTGTTTCCAAAAGCCCAGGTAAAAAAGTAAAAAGCGGTAAACCTCGAACGTGAAGACGAAAGAAAATGAAAGAATATTTTGTGGCTTTCTATTGTATGTACAAGTCTGGTCAGTGTGGGCCATCTTTTCTCTCTACTTCTTAGCCTTGCTGCTCTCTGTCGTCGCATCCAGTCGATCGGTTCCGTCCTCGTTGAACAGAGTTTCTTGCGCTATAGTCACCCGTTAGCTGGCTTTTTTTTTTCTCATTTCTTTTTGTAAACCCCAGTCACAGAAACCGAGGCGAACAGAAGAAAGAAAACTCACCACTCCACAGCTCAGCGTAGACGCCAGCTCTATCAATCAGTTCCCGGTGCGTGCCCATCTCGGCCACCCGGCCCTCCTTGAGCACGATGATCAGGTCCGAGTCAAAAATGGTGCGCAGCCTGTGGGCGACAAAGACGCTCGTGCGGCCCTTTTCGCGCAGGATGCCGTTGATGTTGACCATGAGGGCCTGCTCCGTGTGGGTGTCGAGCGCGCTGGTGGCCTCGTCAAAGAAGAGCAGCGGCGGGTCCTTGAGCAGCAGGCGGCTCATGGCCAGGCGCTGCTTCTCGCCGCCGGATATCATGAGCCCGCGCTCGCCAACCATTGTGTCGTAGCCGTCGGGGAAGCGCGCAATGGTGTCGTGTATGCGGGCGCGCTGCGCGGCGGCCACCACCTGCGCGCGCGTCGCGTCGATGGAGCCGTAGCGGATGTTGTGCTCGACCGTGTCGTTGAAGAGCGGCGTGTCCTGCGGGACGACGCCAATGGCGCGGCGCAGGGAGTCGACCTGGACGTCGCGAATGTCCTGGCCGTCGATGAGGATGCGGCCGCCCTGGGCGTCGTAGGAACGAAACAGCAGCCGCAGCAGCGTCGACTTGCCGCAGCCGCTGGGCCCGACAATGGCCACCTTTTTGCCAGCGGGGATGGTGAGGCTGAGGTCCTGCAGGATGGGCCGGTCGGGGTGGTAGCCAAAGCTGACATTCTCGAAGCGGATCTCGCCGCCCTTGGTCAGGGCCAGCTCCTTGGCGTCGGGCTTGTCGGTGATGCTGACGTTGACCTTTTGCAGGTTGAAGAGCGTCTCCATGTCGAGCAGCGACTGGCGCAGCTCGCGGTACACGGAGCCGAGGAAGTTGAGCGGCACCGACAGCTGAAAGACGAGCTGGTTGACCATGACCAAATCACCGACTGTCAAGCTGCCTTTGGCGACGCCGTCGGCGGCAAAGTACATCATTGCTGTCAGGGCGGACGAGAAGATGATGTTCTGGCCACTGTTGAGAAATGCCAACGAAGTCGCAACCTTTATTGAGCTCTTTTCGTATTCCTTGAGCGCCTTGTCGTAGCGAGACACCTCAAACTTTTCATTGTTGAAATACTTGACCGCCTCGTAGTTGATGAGCGAGTCGACCGCGACCGTAGACGCCTTGTTATCGGCCGCATTCGCCTGACGACGAAACTTTGTGCGCCAGGCCGTGGTCCAAATCGTAAAGGCCGTGTAGCCGACCATGGTCAGCGCTGTGACGGCGGCAAACTTGGCGCCGTACTGCCAGGTCAGGATGCCGCAGACCATGCTAATCTCGAGCGCCGTGGGCAGAATGTGAAAGACCATGCTCGTGAGCAGGAAGCTGATGCCCTTGGTGCCGCGGTCGATGGCGCGCGTTAGGCCGCCCGTCTGCTTGGAGAGGTGAAAGGCGAGGTCGAGGCGTAGCAGGTGATCAAAGACGTTGCGCGCGACGGAGCGAATGGCCTTTTGCGCGACCGACGCAAAGACGGCGTTGCGCAGCTCCTGGAAGACGGTCGCGCCGACGCGCGAGGCGCCGTAGCCGAGAATCATGGCGCCGGCGACCGTGGTGGCGGTGCCGCCGACGGCCGCCACGTCAATGTTCATCGAGTCGACGATGCTCTTGAAGTAAAAGGGCACCTGCACGTTGAGCACCTTGGCGCCAATGAGCAGCGCCACGGCCAGGCTCACGCGCAGCTTGGTGCCCAGGTTGTCCTTGGGCCACAGGTACCGCGACATTTCCTTCATGATGGCCCAGTCGGCCTTGCGCTGCTCCGCGACCGTCTTGTCCGGCAGCAGGAGCGGGTCCTTGTTCTTTGCCGCCGTTGCTGACGCTGGCTTTGGCGTGCTGGGAGCCGCGGTCTTGGGCGGGGTTGCCTGCGGTCGTCGCGGCGCGGCCGTCGTTCGGAGCAGCCGTGTCGACTGCGAGGCTGGGCTCGGAGGCGGCGCCCAGGGCGGGCGGGTGCGCGCCGACGCTATCCCATAGCGGGAGCAGAGCATCGGCGCTCGTGATGCGAGGCGTGGAATCATTGCGGTCTGGTCATCGTATGGCGTCGGACAGGACGGAGGTTGCTGGTGGAGGACAAGGAGGAGGGGAAAGGCTGAGAGGTTTGGAGCTCGGTCACCGGCGTACAGGCGGGCTGACCAGTGGCGGAAGCCCTATTTGAATAGCAAAGCCAATCAAGTCCAACGTGATGGGAAAATTGCAAGAGAGCGAGATTGCGGACAGGGTATCAAGGTACAGCTTTGGTGAGGCCTCGGAGGATTGAGGACAAAAGGGTCAAAGGTGACGAGGTCAACAAGGTTGTCATTGCGTCGCTCGAGGCCGAGGGCGGGCAAAAGGTGGAGGCTTGAGGGCGGCCAGGATGAAGTCGACAGGCGGATCATCAATGGTGTCATTGATGCGGCAATCTGCATAAATCAAAGATGCATCAATTTGTGCAGAATCATGCCAGTTTTTGCCATGGTTTTCATGGTTATCTCTTGTTACATTATTGCTTTATCCATCTTCTCCAACATGACTGTCCTGCGCGCTTGCTGTCGCGTGCCTGCAATGGCCGCATACTGACTAGTACAGCTTAAGCTGTTTGCCTCGACCACATGAACGCGCCAAAGTAATTTCATAGCCACGCTTCTCAAAGAAATCGAGCATCTCGTCCTAATGAGCCCATACGTAGTTTAATTTGACACCATGTCTGGAATCTCAAGCCGCCTGAAGAATGACCGTCTTGTCTCCTTGATCCCATGCCACGAAGCGGCCCTCCGCATTCTCAAGATACAGCTCTTCCGGCAATGATCAGCGTACATTTCACTTTTTTATTTTAATCTACCTCAGATCTTTGCAAACCTTGTCCACTCAGAGCTCATTCCGGCCGCAACATACATTCCCGGCCGTGGTGAAGCCGTTCGCTGCAAGCGGAAGGTGGCATTCCTTCCGGCGGTGCGCCATTGAGACACTGTCTTATCATCCCAAGTAACAAAATTCCCACAGGACTTTGTTGTCACAAACATTCAAGGCATGCCGTGCATTTGATGACGATTCCAAGATAGCCCCAAACACAACTATATAAGCCCAGAGCAGCGCCGCCGTCCTCCCTGTCCCCCTCTGCCAGAAACACATCACTTCAACCACTACTTTTGCCAACACTCTTTTCTCACCTCTTGCCAAAAGCCCACCTCCAACCCTCTTTCAAAATGAAGTTTGCCATCATTGCCGCTCTTGTCGGCTTTGCCCTCGCTGCCCCCGCGGGCGACGTCAAGCGCCAGAGTATCGGCGGTGACCCCATTGGCGGTGACCCTACCGGCGGTGATATCGTCAGCGGTGTCCTCGGCGGCGGAGGCAGCGTCACTCCCGGTGCCATCAACAGCGGTGGCTTCCCTGGCGGCCTCGGCAACGCCGGTGACCATGTCGAAACCGCGGGCGGCAACTCGGGCGACTCTGTCAAGGGATCCGGCAACGTCGGCAGCCTCCTCGACAACGTGATCAAGGGCAGCCTAGACGATAATTAAATGCTTTCTTTCGGTTCTCACTGGTTGTTATTGTAAGCACAATATTCTACAAGTGGTTTTAGCACTTGCTGACGTTTCTAGATGAGACAGGACCCCGGCTTCCTTAATTAGGCGAGATACTACATGGTCACTTGCCATCTTCGTATCAAGACACTAGAATATTTATACTATGGCGTTGAATATCTCAGAATCCAATAGCTTCTACCCCCCTAGACTTGATATTGTAGCTCAAAACGTGACAAGTTGTAGTGGATGCATAACAGCCCGGTCCAAGATATACACACTGTTTCCGCATTTGGCCAATACGCCTGTCGACTAAATATCTTGCAACCCTCATCTCTGGCGCAACAAGTTCGTAGAGGTGAGCACAACGGTTGGATAGGCCGAAACGGAATGTATAATGCATGTGTGGACTGCTCAAGCATCAAGGCGACGTTACTCCAAATCTCGATTGAGCTTGCACTCGTCAAGGGCCCATCGGCTGCCAGCAAATCAAACCTCAATTAAAGATGCTCTATTCAACTAAAACATCCCGTACCGCCTTTCAGGAATGACTCCTCTTATACGCCGCCAGCTTTGCCTCATGCTTCTCATTCAGCCTCTCAATCTCCCTCCTCGCGCCCTCCCATGCTTTCCTCTTGTCCCCCGGAAACAGCCTCCAGACCACCGACGTAAACACGCCCGTCTCAATCATTGCGTGCAGCCTCCTCTCACGCCACCAAAACACCCACGATTCCCACCCGCACCAGCGTCCGACGCGTCTCTCCACGCCCATCCCCGCCGTCTCGTCCGCCCAGACGAGCCACGCGCGCATATCCACCGTTGCCGGCACCACCGTGCCCCTGCGCGCCAGCCGCGCCACATACCCCTCCTGCGCGTCCATCCACGCTTCCATCGCCTCCGCGGGCGGTAGCCGCGAGCGCCCACGCCACACCTGCGCGATGCACATGCTTGCCAGGTCCGCGACCGTTAGCGCGCCTGTCGCGAACCACGCGCAGCCGACAAACGCGAGCGAGTCGGGCCGGTCGAGCGAAAAGACGTTTTGGTAGAGCCGCGGGAGGCGCCGCCCGCGGGCGCCCGGCGCGGCGTCCCACGCGGCGGAGCGGTGCCGCGTCGGGTCGACGCGCGGGGAGAGAATGTCGTTGTAGTTGTTTTGGTAGCCGACGCAGCAGACGACGACGTCGGCGTGGATGATGACGCCGGAGACGAGCTCGATGGCCGAGGGTCCGACGAGGCGGCGGATGCCTGGGACGGAGAGGAGCGCGCCGCTGCGGAGGTGCGGGATGAGAGCGTCGTTGATGATGGGGTTGGTGACGGTGGCGGGGGGCGCGGGGGAGAGGCCCCACGCGGGGTCGAGGGCGCCAAAAACGGTGCTGGTCATGCGGCGCAGGACGAGGCCGCTGAGGAGGTCCCGAAGGCGCGGGAAGAGGCGGTCGATGAAGCCTTGCAGACGGATGAGACGGTGGGTGAGCACGCTGGTTGCAGGTACGCCTTTGAGGTCGCGAGGCAGCTGGGACAAGCTGTTAGAAGGAGTGATGTGATGAAATGAAATGAGTCGAAAGCAGCAACATACGACGTGTGCGCCTCTGTTGTGGGATAGGTAGACTTTTGAGGCGACTCCCACCAGCTCATTCGCAATGTCGGCGCTGGTGTTGCCCATGCCCAGCACCACGACCCTTTTACCCGCATAGTCGGATGCTCTGAAAAGGTTCCCATCAGCATGCTCAAGACGTGAGGTGCCGATGCGCGATGCAGAAAAAGTACTCACCTCTTGAACCGCTGCGAGTGCATCACCTCACCCTCGAATACCTCTTGGCCCTTGAGCGTAAACGGCGTCGCCTTGACGTGCGGCCCCGTCGCCATGACCACCTTGTCAAAGTACTGCGACGGCGCGCCGGCAATGTCGATCCTCCACCGGCCCGTCTCCTCGCTCTCGGAAATGTGCGTGACGGTGGTATTGAGTCTAAAGTGCGGCGCGAGGCAAAAGTGCTCGACATACGACTCAATGTACTTTTGCACCTCGCCTGCGGAACAGTGCGTCGGGGTATCTGGAGAGCACATTTAGTAGACGTCTTGCGTAAAAGGCTCATGTAGACACCACCTTCTGGAAAGGGAAAGTCGGTATAGCACATCTGCAATAGTGTGTTAGGGCTGGCGACAGGCTGCAAATGCCAAGCGACTTGCTCGTTCAATGGGTATGTTGGCTTGTGTGGCTATCACACAGTCAGTTACTTTGGTTCTCATTCTGTCACATCATGCGAAAAAGTCGACTTACATTCAAGGATACTTAGAGTCTCCTTGTCCTCGGTAAAGTGCCAGAGGCCACCATAGTATGGGCTCTGGTCAAAGCCAGTGACCTCGAATCCTTCTTCGATCAAATTCTTGACAGCTGCTATGCCCATTCCGCCTATTACACAACACATGGAGCAGAAAAAATAATCAGCCCTTTTCCTTTTTTCTCTTCCTGGCGGAAATCCAGGCGAAAACACCGGACCCCCGAATCGTCTTCGAGATGGGGTAACTTACCGAGGCCGACAACCGCCACGGTCGTCTTTTCCTGCGCCTCTCTCATGGTCTTGCTTTCCTGATGCCCCAGACTGTAATACGCACACGCGCCCTTTGGCTCGGCTGAGGGTATCGAAAACGCCTCAATCGGGTGGTGATGACGAGGTAGAGATGCCCTGCATGCTAGCCCCAGATGCACATGCAGCAACTTGCAAGGGTTGCAGGGGTCCACGTGCTGACTATGATGATGTTGTCTACACCCACTAAACACTACAGATCGAGGGCAGCATTACTCCGCGCTCACTTACACAAGACGTCTGTCTCATCACAGCAGCACCATTGCAGAGATAATACAATCGATGGAGAATATTCATACATTTATCCGTGCGATAATTCCAAAATCAGCCTTTACCGCCACCAATTCCGCCAAGTGTGGCTTGCAATCCAAAGCGTCATGTTATCCTAATCAAACGATGAAAGTATCGGCACTATTTGTATCTTTCAAGTTTGCAACAAGTCTCAAAAACGAATTCAACCCTCCATCCGGCGAGCAGCAATTCCAGTACAAGCAAAAATACAATTACCAAGCCCAAATAGTATGAAAAACGCCCCATTAGCAGGCCCAAGGTGCTCGTGCCGACACATAAAGTCTTTACAAAAGACAAATCGGCAAGGAAAACTGTGGGATTAGCCTGCGCAGTCCAAACTACCACCAAACACTCAGTCCACACGAGCCGGAATATCCTCCATGTCGTCCATGTCCGACGACGGCGCTGCGTCGGCCTTGCTCTGCTTAAACTTGGTCGGCGTCTTGCGCTTGCGGTGACTGCTTTCATCTATATCGTCGCCATCGGCCTCTTTAGCAACAGCAACGATATCGGCAGACTCTTCAATCGGTTCAACCCGTTTCTTAGGTTTCCGAGCTGAAGGGCGCTTGCCATTCTGGGTTCTCTTCGCCGGGGTAGCCTTTTGTGCAGACTGCGGCACCTCGGTGAGCGCATCCAAGGCAGGATCGATCTGCATTTCCTGAGTTTCAGCCGCAAGTTCGTCGTCGTCGTCACCTGCCATGTCTTCTTGAGTGAGTTTTTCGGTGCTGACGCCTTGCCGAACTTCCTTGTTTCTGTTTCTGTTTCTGACAGTAATTTGGGAGATGAGCGTCATCTCTTCTTCATCGTCCCAGCCCTCGCCAGTAATGTCGGGCAGGCTTCCCTCCTGGCTGTACTTGTCCGCAAGATACTGAGCACAGTCTCGCGCTGTCATCATCTGTGAACCCGGAACAGACTTGACCAGGCGGTTCCAAGCGAGCTCTTGCGTGGAGCGATGCCACGTATTGCGGAATTTTTTGTCACATAGCTTCTGCCATGGAATCAAAGCAGCAGTAGAAGCCGACGCAGACTTGATAGCAAGCACCATACGAAACTTTTCGGTATCGGGCATATTCTCAAGTTGACGACGGGCCTTCTCAAGTCGGAAAGAAATGCTAGAGTCGGGGTCGGCTGAAGCAAGTTTTTCCCCGGCGTTGATTCGCAAGTTCATGGACTTCCACTTGGTTATGCACTGTAAGCGACTTCTCGTACGCTGCATAAGCTCGCTGATTCCTTGCCAGTCCATGAGTTCCTCATACGACTTCCCGCGCAACTCCTCCTCTTTGACAGGGTCACTTGCGCGCACATCATCAACTTGCTTCATGCCTTGTTGGACGTAATGCGTCAAGCGTGCCTCCTCGTCCTCGGTCCAGGCTTCCCTTTTCTGTGCGCCGGCACAAATGAGGTAGTTTCGATAACGATCGCGAACGTCTTCGGGATGGCGGTTGATAAGACCTGCAATGTAGGACCATTTTTTGCCATGCAAATTAATGAGCCCAGAGAGTTCTATGTCCTGCTCCCATGTCCAAGTGCCTCGCGCGACGAAATTGTGAAACTTTTTCCGGCAAACATTGATTACTTTTTGTCGGCGGCGATCGGGGCATTCGGCAAAGATGCGAAGCCAGAGCTGAGCATGTGCTTCTCCCGCGCTGGTTCCGCCAGGGGTTTGGATCATCTGCGGATTGTCAATATAGAGAGGAAACGTAAGGTGAGAGGGGGACATACATCGTTGACATCGCTCTGCTCAAGATTGTTTTCGGCTCTGAAGCTTTCAAGAGCGTGAGCAACGCGGGACAGTTCCTCCTCGCTGAATTTTCCCTCTGTGTAGCTCGCTCGAGGAGCCTCATCACTGCTATAAAGATCAGCCTCCCTCCCAGCTTTGCGTTGGCGTCTAGAGCCCTTTTTAGAGGTTGCCTTCTTTGTGCGCCGAGGCTTGGGCGTCATTGCCGAAGGTGAGGGTAGCTGTTCAAAGGCCTCAAGTGAAGCGTCCGTGAAGGGTTGATCGAAGTAAGTTGGCTTCGACTTCTTGCGCGTGGAAGGTGCACGTCGTGGGGTCGATGTAACTTCGTCCGCTAGTGCTTCGGCTGGTGCTTCAAATGTCGCATTCGGCGGCACCTCTGCCTTAGTCTCTGCTTGTACCTCTGCCCCAATTGAAGCAGCATCCGTCATCTCGGCATCTGGCTGCTGGGAGGCCTGTGTGTTGATGTGTTCTCGCCACGCCTGCCGGGCCATAGCTGCCACGTCGGGCTCCATCTCGTCGGCGTCGACACCATCCGCGTCAGCAAGATTGCTCGACAGGCCCTTACGGTGCGAGCGTGCCGCGGTGGGCGAGCTTGGGACTTCTGGCTGGGCCTGCTCCTCAGCGATCATGTCAATGGCGGCATGCGCCTTGCGCTTCTTCCTCTCCTTGCCGTCCGACGAGTCAGAGTTCTTGCGCTTCTTCTTCTTCGATGGCGAGGCAGGCGTCACGGCGGCAGCCTCCTCGGCTTCATCGTGACCATTGATAGAGCTCGAGTGCCTGCCTGCGCGTTTCTGCGACTTGGTGGCGCTGCTGAGCTCGTTTCTGTCCCTTTTCTTGTCGCGTCGCTTCTTCTTGGAGGACGTGGGCTCGACGGCCTGCGACGACGGTACAGTGGCGGCGTTGCTGTCAAACACTTCCAATGCGCCAAAGTCGGCTTCCACATCGCTGGCCCCATCGTCGTTGGGAAGAGGCGGCAGCTCTTGCGACGCCATCGCCTCCATGCCGTCGTCTCGGTCTATCTGCTGGGCCTCGCGCTGGCGGCGCGCGCGGTGCTTGTCCTTCTTGATGCTGACTTCGGCTTTAGCGGGCGATGATTGCGTTCGCACAAGGGAAAGAAGACTAGATGCGATGCCACGCGAATCAATCCATCTACTGGTGGAAGACATGAAAAAGAAAAAAAAAGAGACGAAGGAAGTTGCTACAGGTTAGCTGACGCGCTGAAGGAGGAGCGAAATGGATGGCACCAGAAATTTGAGGCGCGTTGCTCAGAGGCCGGGCGTTCTGGTTGGCTGGGAAGCTGCTTGTGCAGGGTAGGCTGAAAATGAAGTGGGCGCTAGTGTGAATGCCTGATACTTGAGGCAGAAAGGGGGTGTGCACCGTGAATAAATGCTCCCTGCAATGATTGCAAGGGACGGTGAATGGAGATGAGCTTGAACTAATTTCAGCAGTGGAAACTTGGCATTAAGTAATGTCTATATATTCTATAATGATAATTCTGTACGACCAGAAAATATTTATCAGATGTGACCATGAACGCCTCCATATTGATGTTTCATGGTGTGGCACCAACCCAGCCTCCTGTGTTTTACAACTCCACATTGCAGTTACACTGGTATCGTATCGTGCAGCGCAAATGCACTTGACCACCTAATAACAAAGGAAACCGACTGCCTAGTCACTTCGTCGTGAGAATCAAGATCGTTCTATACCCAAACATGGTGCAAAAAAGACGCCTGCTCGCTGAACGCTTACTCGTCCTTGTTTTCAGCCTCCTTTATCCTCACCGTGATTCCCTTACGGCCAGCCTCAATCTCGTAGTGCCCGCCGAGAACGAGATCCTTGGCCACCAGCTCGCGCGTTCTGCCCAGACTCTCAATATCGGCGATGCGCTGTATGGTCAGTTCCAGATGCTTGTCAAAGCCGGGCTGGCTGCAGATCTCTTGAAACGCGCGGTGCATGGGGACACTGCTGGCTCGCACGTCGGCCTTGCTCGTGATGCTAAAGAGATTGAGGCTGTCGAGCTTGCGGATAAAGTCGCAGCGCGTCATGAGTTCCTGGGCAATGTGGAAAGGGTACGAAGGCAGCAAATGGCCGACGACGGGGTCGTATATCAGTTCCATGTCCTTTTCCTTGGCCACCAATGCCTGCGCGAGAACCATGGCGGCAGCCTATTTTCCAGTCAGTCCTGTAGTCTTGACTAATAAGACGGCGCACATATACTTACCGCCCATTTCTGCTGGTCCATGACATCGTCGTCCATTTCCATGCCCAGAATCCAGCACTGGTTCAGGAACCACTTCTTCTCAATGTCCTGTATGCTTTCGCATGTTGCTAGCATGTCCCTGCTCTTTGCGACCTTGTTTAGGAAACTCAAGCGTCCACCAACTCGGTCATAGACCTGCTCGAGACTTTCCATGTCGAGCGACTCTCCCCAGTAGCGCTGGCGATATTTTTTCAGAGCATCGACAGCTTGCGCCTTGGGCAGGTCGGTGATTGGGAGGACCTCCATGCGCGTTGCGAGCTGCTTAAGGCGCTCGTAGACCCAATAGTCGTCCGAGTTGAAAACCATGGTGACGAGATTGGTGGCGGCCCACTGCTCGGCTCGTTGCTGCAGCAGCTCGATGAGGTCGCGGCCGTCATCATCGTCGCGCAGCAAATGCATCTGATTGACAATAAGAATCAGCGGCTTCTTACGCGTCTCGATTAACTTCATGGCGACCTTTTCGAGCTTATTGAGAGCGCGCTCAATATCGAGCAGGGCGGTGGACTCGCGCGGGCCGCGCTCGCTAAAGTAGCCGCCAATGTAGTCCTCATGGTACTCGTAGTTGAGAGCCTTGCCGAGACGCAGACGGACGACCTCGAGATCGGCGTGGGCCTCAAACATGGAGACGCCGTCGCCGTCAATCTTGCGCATGGCTTCGAGCAGCATGCTGCTCTTGCCGGTGCCCTTGTCGCCAATCATGAGAAAGTAGTGGCCGACGTCGCGCCCGTCTACAATGGCATCGACAATGGTCTGTTCGGCGCGGTGCACCCAGCGCTCCTCGCTCGTCTCGCTATGGGACGGCATGTCTTTGGCGACGGCGGCCAGATCGAGGACCGGGTCGCCGGGCTCAAAGGCGCGGACCATTTTGTTGACGACGAGCATCTTGTAGGACCTGTGATAGATGTAGCCCGCAGCAGCGAAGCCGAGCCCCAGCACGAGAATCGATGCAAAAGTCGTGGCAGCAGATTCCGCCATTTTGGAGGCTACAGAAGGCTCCCTTTGAACCTTGTCATTGCCAGCATTCAGGTTGGCACCCGAAGCCGTCTCAGGCTTACTCTCTGCATTAGGTGCATTAGCACAGCATTGGTGTATGGCGGCAGCTGATTGCAAGGATTCATGCAATTGACTTATTTGAGTCCTTTCTCAACGCTCATGACATACCATTTCGCTTTTGACTCTGCATCGAAAAGGCGCAACCTGTTGGTGACCAAGCTGGAGGCCTCGCCAAACGCCTGATCACCAAGCGTGGCGCGACTCCAGCCACGAGCCTGGGTGCGATCATGACGACGATGACAATGCTGCCAATGCCTCACGCGACGGCCGCAATTGGTACGCCGTGGTTTTGACTGCCGATGTTGCAGTCAATTCCCAGGAACGCTTGCAGGGAGAGTTGCTTTTGTAAGAAATGGATTGCCATATTGGTCTGTGCGAGCGGATGCGGTTGCAAGCTGGCACGGCTGGGTAACCAACTTACGTGGCTGGAACTGGAAACACGGTTCGTGGTAGCGCGATTAGCGGGATCCTCGTTTCCCTTCAGGGGATTCGCAGTGCTTGTCGAGACTGACAACGCGCGCTGAAGGGGACACAACCCACTGTGACCCACTGTAATCCACTGTAATCCACTGAAAACCGGTAACCTCAAGTTACTGCCGAGACTACCTAAGCTATGCCCCGACGACAAAGAATAAGAGGCCGCTCTTGCTACAACTGAACGATCTCTCGAAACTCTTCCTCAGCCAGTCTTTTACCTTTTCGTCGACGATACGCAATTGCAGCTATTGCGACTTTATTTTCCTGCATCCGCCCCCTAACATCCCTGCAGCACTTCATCTTGTCCCCTGACTAGCGCCCAACCTTAATTTCACCACCTTCATCACCAACTCCCCTCACCAACAGGATGGATTGCTGAAGTTTTCTCAACATCATCCACATGTGCCTTTTTACCATCTTTGAATTTCACACTTGGATTCTAACTACATTGGCATTTTATCCGTGCTGCTTCCACATTCCCAATATGGATACAGCCGTGTTACTGCCCTGCCCAGGCCGTGAATCACTCACTTCTCACCTTGCGCCTCACCTTGCAGAATGAACAAACTGTGATGTAACACTGCCCCTCACCCGCTGCCAAAGCCGAGTACCATCCTGTTCTTGCACACTGTGCGTTGCGACAAATCATGCAAGATATAGCCATCGAGACTGCTTCTCATGCTTTCGACGCTTGCGCATGGGAACCCAAAAAAGACCGCGCAACTGGCCTTCAATTGGTGTATATTGCAACACGCGCTTTTTATACCTTTCTCAAATTATACTCCATGAGCCACTACCTTAACTCGCTACAGCTTTGGTAGATTTCCAATGCTTGCCTGTGCCCTCGAAGTCGAAGAACGCTGGCTGCGCCAAGAAATCGGCCAGCTGCAGCAATTGCTCCGAACCGACAACCTGACTTGCTCCAAACACCACTGCGAGTTCAACAAGGTCATTCAGAGCCGGCTACGTGCTTTCGACCACGACGAATCTCTCCACGCGGCATTGCTTCAAGGTCCACCCCTAAAATGGGCAAATAGCGCCGGCCTCTACAGCATCAACCCCCGCAAGGCGATCCTCGCCGCCACGCGCGTCGTCTTTAAAGACGCTGTCCGCGGCGGCGGCATCGATCACAGCTTCTCCATGCACGGAATCGTGTCGCTGGACCAGCTGGAGAAGCATCGCCTCGTTCTTGTCAGCACCGTCAGGCGCGAAATGGTGGCGGCCATGATGGACATGGCGCAGCTGTCGCTTCTCCACGAGCTACACAATGCCGCCACTCTTCATTATGGCCTGTTTCACATGGGCTTTCGTGCAGCTGTAGGTACCTTCCCGAGTGCAATCACACTTTCTTCGTGCTCATGTCTCGTCGCAGATTTTAATCCATGGCCTCGATCCCAGACTGCAAACGCCAAAGGAGCACGTAATGGCAAAGCTCAACGCTCTCTTCCCACCCATTGCCGCTGCAAACTAAGCTCGGCAGCACCACCGGCTCCATACTCTGACGGCTTGCGTGAAAGTATTCGTTTTTCCGTATACGAACATTTAATGCGCGGCAACGCCACCGACATGACCGAATGGCAGGCCTTCCAAACCCGGCTCTACTCCTGGTGCAACATGCCCGGCTACACCGAAGCCAGGGATGCTCTCCTCCGCTACACGGAAGAATTCAAAAAGATTGAAGTGCTCTGTCTTTCCACCCTGCACTCGCTTGAGAGCCGGAGACGCAGCCTCTGCGTCCCCGAATCCCCCGCCGACGCCTCGTTCCTGACGAGCTCGTCACGGTCCAGCGCAGCCCCATCCCCATGCTCTTCCTTTATCGGCAGCGACAAGTCCGCCGACTTTGAGCCGGGCCTCCAAGACCCCCATCATTCCTTCGCATCGGGCCCGTCGCTGTCCTCGTCGACTCGGCGCGCTGCTCCGCACGCGCCGCTGCTCCGCGGCATGCCTGGGCGCGAAATCTCGGCCGCCAAGACGGATGGCGCGGCATTTGCAGGCGACTTCGACGCGCCGCCCATTCTCACGTATCCGCACGACCTCTCCCGGCACGAGTTTGACCAGCACCCGCTCGCCCGACACTTGGACATGTCGCCTCGCGAAAAGATGCAGCTCGGCCTCATTATCCCTCGGCAGCTCTCGAGTCGCGATTTCTAGTACAGTTTCGACTCTGATGACGAAGTTGAGGAAGAGCTCGTCGAAATACCAAAGCTCGTCAAGGACAAGGGCAAAAGACGCCGCTTCGGCCGAAAGGGCTCCGACACGCAAGTACTGCCCGTACCGCCTCTGCCTTCCATCCCCGAAGCCCTGTATTCCAACCGCACGCCAGGCAACTTTGGCAGATTCGTCAGGCGGATGCGATCAAAGTCGAATTTGTCAACGCGAGACGCTTCGAGTTTCGACACTGCAGCGCCGTCAGCGTCCGCCCCGGCAGAGCTGTCCAAGACCCCCCGAAAGCTCAAGAAGCCCTTTCGACGGAGCGCACGATCCGTCATCTCCAGCCCGGAGCTGCAGCCGAGCCATGATGCCACGCCGTTGTTTGACTTGGCCCGCAGCGATCTGACATATCTCATCCCGTCCCAAAGCGCACCCACCAGCCGACGACAGAGCATCGTCAGCCCCTGTGAGACTCCCCGTCCTAGGTCAGATGACATGGAAGACGGCCCCGTGCTGTGGAGAGTCGCGCCGCCGCGGCTGTCACCCATGGAGTTCGCCAGGATTCGTCTGATCCAAGCCGCTTTGGAAAGGCGCGACACTGACTCGATATCGTCTGGGTTGACGAAGCTGTGGTTTTGGACTCCGCGGTGGGAAACCTTCCTCGTGCTCCCGTGCAAACAAGTTTCCTCAACCATCACTCCTGCTCAGCCCGACGTGAACAAGAAGACAACGGTTCCGAACTTGGAGATGAGTATCGAAACGGGTTCTATACCCGGACCCGATATACTAGTGCAAGCTGGGCCTGATCGAAGAAGCTTCTTGTCCTGTCCGCGACTGTCACTGAATCTTGGCAACGTTGCTCTTCAGCTCCCTTCTATGCTGAACCTGATGACCTTGGATGGTATTCACCCCTTTAGATCATTGAACAGCTCTACAAGATCAGGATCTCCTCCTGAAGCTGAGGGGGCTGGGTGTGCGGCCAGACGGACCAGCGTTTACGCGGAGCAGGCGAAGCCTGTGCCCCTCCCGAATACTTTCACATCCGATTCACAAACGCAAAGAACAAATCAAGGTACGCAAGCATCTTCAATGCCACCCATGAAACTCGAGGATTACCTCTTACATCCCTCGCTAGAGTTCTCTCTGTTGCCTACTGGCAACGACATCAATCAATTCAGCCGTCAAGATGTCAGCACCCACACGACGCGACAGATTGCCGCCCACCACCCTTTCCAAGACACTGCAATCTATAATCGACCTGCAACTCCCGAAGCGGGACCGTGGGGTTTGCGCGGCAATGCGTCTGCAGCAGGATCGTGCAACGGTCGCGACGGCTCCCCCGTCACCGTTCCGACAAATACCGGTCTCGTCCCGGCCCCCAGAAGCATGGCACTCGCAACACGGCTGCACCAGCATCTCGATTACCAACACCAGCATGTGGTCGGGGGCGAGATTGTGACCCCCGTCGCGGCCCGCAAGGTCGGAAAGCTGGTTGCGGGCGCCTCCGTCGTGAGCATGCACGCCACCCACTCCGAGGACTTTGCGCTGCCCGACGTCGCCGACGAGGAGCGCGCGCTGCGGCCGCCGCCTCTGCATGTCGTGCGGCAGCGACCCCATGCCGCCGGCGGTCGTGGGCTGCGCGAGCGGGATACGACGCGGCGAAATCTCTTCCGCAGCAGCAACGACGACAACGACGACGACCTGCGCCGGTTGCTGCGGCATCTAGGCGACGCGCGCGAGACGCGGCCCGCGCCATGGTCACCTCTTCGGTATCCCGGCGGCGGCGGCAACAGCAGCGATAGCCAGCCGGCAACGCCGGACACGCGCCGCCAGAGCTCGGTGTTGAGCCACTTGTCGATTACCCCGAAGGCGCTGCGTCTAGGGCTAGCGATGCGTGGCCGCGACGCGGAGAGCGAGGAGGAGCATTCGGGGCTTAGTCCCCGGCAGCGCAAGGTCGCGGCGACGCACCAGCCGGTGCCGGACTCGCCCACGCTGCCGGTTGTTGGGCCGCAGGTCAAAATGAAATGGTCTTCACGGCGGGCATCGCACGGCTCATTGTGATGGGCATGACGTACCTAAAGAGGGTAGATTTGTCCATCTCATGGTAATGGCGAAGAAAATGAGGACGAAGAGCAAAGCATACCGCGCAAGGAGGAACGGGAGCTGAACTCACCAGCAAGCTTTTTATCTTCAGCCAGTCTCATTCCCATATGCCACAGTGGCAAGGCCTTCCAATCATGTCAAGTACTCCTGTCCAAGCATCGAGTACATGCTACATTTCTGAAAACGTATGCCGATACAATGTCATGCCACTTTTACAACAACATGCAAGTCGACAATGTCAACTAGTAAGACGTCAACGGAACTCATGCCATCATTGGAGCTCAGTCACAAACTCGCTCTGACCATAGCTAGCTTTGCCGGCTTGTTGGGGCAGGCCAACACCGGGCACAACTCAGCCCCCCCAATCTTTCTCTCAAAGACGGGGCAGCGAGTCGCCGATATCAGAAGCCAGTATTACGCGACGGTATGACGCCCAATGACCGAGTTGAGTGTAGTCAGGTACTCCTTGGCCTCGCAATAGTCTTGGCAAGCAATCCAATCAACACGACGAAAATTGCATCACTCGTCCGAACGTAATCAGATGATAGCTTGTGCATGGCCCACCAGCCTTGGCCCATTCAAGAAAGTGCATCCGATCAAGAGCTCGGCATATTGTCGTCCGCCTTGGCCAACGCCGCCGCCGCGACTCCCTCTGCACGACGGCTTGCGCAAGTCAGCAAACCTTGTTTATCAATCTACGCCCTCGGATTGCTTAGATCCCAAACCAAACCCCACATTCCGCATCATCCGCCGTGATGTTTTCCGGAAGAGCGCTCCCGAGGGAATGGGTAGTCATTTGCGAAAGCCGTTTGGCGGCCCTTTATGCAATGTCACACGGTATCTCCGTTGCAAATAGCCCAACTCGCGTGATAATCATGCCCCCCTCCCTCCCTCTTCGCCCCCCTCCTCCGCGCCACTGCCATCATGAAGGGCACTTGGAAGCGAAAGAGCTGAAGTTTGAATAGCCACGTCGGCGGGCGCAGCCAAGGATGGCCTCATGAGCGACCGAATGCCTAAAATTAGATAATGATAAATCGCGACAGCCCATACACCTCACACCGCGCCCCGGGCAGGCGGGACAGCGCAGATGGGTTGGCTTGCATCCCGAAGCAACAGGGGGAGCGCAGAATCCCGAGAGGGTGGTTGAGGCCCGCATGTGGCGGCGCCGCGCACACTCCTGCATACAGGGCAGAGCAAGGTAGCAGTGTCAGGACAGGGACAAGGGATGGTCTGGAATCTCGACGAGCCTTGCTCCTCTTCGTACGAAATTCCAGCTGTCTGGGTGTGCGGGCGCGGGCGACTGCAGCCGCAACCGCCGCATGAACAACAACCACCAACTCCCTCAAAGCCTAGTGACATCAGTGGAGACAGCCCGGCTTATCCCAGAGTGCCTGGCTCCCCGCCACAGCTGACAGCCTTGTGAGTTACATCGCGTCCTGATGACCTGCTGTTGGAGGTGCTGGAAGGCGGTTGGGGGCAGAGAGCGGCGCCGACGGTCGCGTTGGCGGAGCTTCTTTTGGCATATTACGTGACTGCCATATCAAATCGAGAAGTAATATTCACAAATCGGTGCAGGAGGGGCGTCCCAGCAGTAATACCTTCAGAGGGTGTGAAAGGAAAGAGAATGTGGATAAGAAGCAAGCAAGGTAATAATAGCAATAACAGCTCACTTACTTCGTACTTCTACTGCTAATAAGTGGCGTTTGAGATCAGTTGGCACCAGCCAACTTCTTCTTCTTCTCGGTTTTACGCGAATTGATTTGATAAGGCGACGAAAAAATACCCAGGCCGCATAGGATATTGCTCGTAGTCTCGTAGAGTGCATGCAAGTGAGACCGCCGTTTCAAGCGACACATGGCGGCGCATGTGGTGTCGTTCATTCCGAGGGCCTGGAATCTGCGGAGTTGGGGGTTATTGAGGAAGCACGAGGACCGACCTGCATAAACGTGATTTAAGATGCAGCGCAATGAAATAAGCGGCAAGCAGTTCCTTCTGCTACAGTGGTCTGTGAGGCAGATCGCCGCGGCAGACCTTGTCGACAAGCAGATGCCCGTCGCGTCGAGCAGGCCTCGCGCCAACAGCTTGGGTTTCACACAGCAGCATGTAATTAGATCACCCACAACTGAAAAGTTCTTTGTTTCTTCAGAGACAAGCCGAAAGGGGAGAGCCCGAACCCACTTTGAGGCGGGCCGCGGAGAGGGGAATGTGTGATCGACGGGTCGCCCCGTTGATTGAAAACGGGCATTGGAATTCCTATTACCAGGGCGTAGTTAGTAGACCCCACGCCACGCTCACTGGATTCAAGCACTGACATGGCAGCCAGAAGCGATGGAGCTTTGAGAGGTTGGGGCCGGCCCGGGCCGTGGGCCACTCCTGTCGCTTGTATAAATGATGACTTCTGAGCAACACGAGGCCAATCTCCTTGTGCTTGATGTGCACTCGAGCAATCAGCGTAGCGATCGACGTTGCATTGTTTCGAAATGAAATATTAGGCCCGAGATATTGCGCGGCCAAGTTGATGGTCCCGTTTCCTCGAATCAACAAAGCGCCCACTTCGTGGCTGCTCATTGCTCGCGGGGCTAAGACATAGCGAGCTACCAGTATTGACCAGGACCGTTGAAAATGACAGGCCATCAATTTTAAACTAGACTTGTGTTTGCCAATGTCAGAGACTGTTAGGAGCGAGGTTTTGCGTCGTCTTGCGCTGGCTGGTAGTGCTGCTGCAAGTTGGCTGTATAAGCTGTACGTAACATAAAACATCTCTGCATGATGTATTCAGACTTTTCGATTTCGGGATCAGAGAAAAGTCTCGCCGACCGCCACAGCCGGTCTGGCCCCAATGCATGACACTGTTGCGCGCACTATATCGCAACCTTCGTGGGCGGTGTGCTGTAGCCTGTCGTGCCTGTGCCTCGCACACTGGCCTTGCTCGGATCGTTCTCATAGCCTGTCTACTCCATTTGGATTCCCGGAAAACTGGAAATGCCGTTTGTTGGACAGAGCCATATGAAACACAGGCATGCACACGATCCGCAAGCTTGCTGAAAATCACTCCCATCTTTTCGAGCCACCGGGTAGGATGGAACAGTCAATGCTTCTTGATCCAATCGCCATCATATGGACTTACCGAGAATGCCTTCTATCATTTGTGATTTCTCTTGTTCTTTATCCCTTTTCCACGCAAGATCAGTAATTATTAGGGTAGTGTGTGGATAACCTTGTTTGAGCCGGACGGGCACTGTCTGAGAGGACTCAGGTTACGCAATGAAATGTAGCGCGGCCGATCGCCTTGCAAGGCAGTTAGTTCTCTAGAAATGTTCCAGGTTTTTGGTTGCATTATTGCAGCCACATGGCTTCATGTGCGAATAGTGCCGTTCATTCTTCTCAGTGGCGTTTTCAACAAGACGGTCAAAAAGTTGCTGGAAGGCCTCATTGTGAGAAGCAAGTACCCAGAGCCACAACTTGGTGACCTGTCAGATTCGCTACACACCACCTCAAAATAGCGGAACACGGACCGGACCCTGCTCAGCCCGGCGCCACCGTCTTAGAGCACCCCCCAGCGCAACATAACTGCCAACTGCATGCGTGCTGGATAAGGCGTGCATGCCGCGCGCGTTCTGTCCTGAGGCTGAATTGCGGCGCTGTTCGGTAATGCGACAGCCTTCTACTCCGTACTGAACGCCTGACCCCACAGACTTGTGCTGGGTATGAAGTTGGTTGGCAGGTATCTTTTTATCCCGCAGCTAGCCATTTGACTGACTGAAGACTAGGCACAGAAGACTTTACTTCTTACGTCTTGCGCCCGTGGCACAAATCGAAGTTCCCTCATTTGAATGTGGCTTTGCTGCAGAGTTCTTCCCTTGTCCAGGCAGCTCTTGATAAGATAATGATGTGTTAATAAGTAAGGCTCACCTTACATATATTATGCGCGTGATTCTTGCTCGGAAAAATCGCTTTTGGAGCATCTAGTTTCATCCGGTTCGGCGCAGCCAGCCAGCCTCCGAAACCATGAAATACTTGTGGCCAATGGTAGAGTGCAGTAAGAACGTGTGCTATAGCACATATCTTGACTTGTGAGGCCATAGCTGATTGAAGCAGCGCATCAGTTCAGTGAGAAGCCAGTGGTGAATTACCATTGGGCCAGATTGCCCTTCAGAATATCTGAGGCTGGGGTTAGTGACAGGAGGAGGGGGAATAGATCTGAGGATCTGACAGCACTGGCCCATTTATCCTTGTCTTATGCAAAATACTGTCATCTGTCACACTGTCACACCGAGTCTGTATTCCTCGTGTGCATTCCCGGTTAAAATCAAGGGCAACCATTCTCATTTGCGGAGTGGGTGTATCGGAGAGATGGAGGACGACGCACGCAATACTTCGTAGACAGGTATCGTACGACGATCAATCCCACCATAATGTTCACTAGCTTTCCGTCAGCAAGTGAATATGGATAGAGCCGTGATCGCCGCTGCCTTCCTGCCTTGATCTTCTCAGCATCATCAGCATTCGAAGTTGTGACTGGCCGCTTTGGCTCGGCGTGGCCTCTCGTGTTGCCGCTCATGAACCAGGGCAAGTAACCAACTGTCGGCCATCAGCTTATAAGGCTATAGGTTAGCATATCCTGGGAGACTGGAAGAGTTGCTGATCAGTCGATTGCTAGACTTCTGCCAGCCGTGTGGGAGCGACGACGGCCACTAATCCAAGTCGGCGTAGCCTCGACTGACAGTGCAGCTCCATACGACTCAGTGCATCTGGTGATGCAACGCGAAAAAAAAGTATAGACCGGCGGTGAGACTCCAGAACAGTAGAAGAGGACGCCACGGCTGAGCGGCTTTGTGACGGAGAGGAACAAAGACTCCCCAGAACGGGTTTGCAGCCGGCCACCGGCCGAAGATGAGCACGGAGAGAGACCGAGCGATTGGTAAGGTCAATCTAAACCGTTGGCTGCCGCCGCATCTCCGATTATGCTGTGTTTGATTCGCTGGGTGATAGAAAGGCAGTGGTGTGTGCGTGCAACATTACGGATGACTGGGGGCTGCGCTAGCTTCGACTTGCAGAATGACACTGACCCTTGTCAGACACCATAACGCATGTGAGGAAGCTATGTAAAACGAGGCGTAAGAGGGGAAAAAGCACGGTGCATACCAGACCATGAAGGAGATTCGGCACGACAGCAAGGCTGCCAGGGCCTGACTTGGCAAGGCAGGACTGGACAGGCACAAGAGGGAGGAATTTTGGTGGAGGCTGGGTCGCCCATGTGCGGGACGCACAGTTGGCCTGGCACTGTGCTCCGCAGCGCTTTACCAATTTCAAGACACGCGCTGATGGGCAGTTGCTAGCCCCTGTCAGGTTGCATTGGCTTGCGCTGTTATTACGAAGTAGCGTCCTTTGGACTGTGCAGCCCCCGCAAGCTGCACTGTGCCATGCATCGGGAGGAAGCCACTGCCAGAAACAAGCTGCAGCCAAATTCCGGCATGCACCAGAAACACAACAAACACCCAGCACGTTACGGCATGAACACAAGCGAGGGTCCCAGCATCAGCTTCGCACCTTTCTGCTATTTACCAGACCGATTCGTGCTGCGCATGGCGGTGGTCAATGTCTTGCTGCCCCCCGCCTCCTCTCCCCCTCCCAACGCCGCGATAGGTCTGATCGGGGTCTCGTCTCGTTTACACTCATCCGAGGCCCTTTGATTGGGTTACCAATTGCTCGCCGGACTAGCTCTTTTCTTCTACCTTTTCCTAGTTACTTCGCACTGCAAATCTGCAAACATGCAACCCGAGCCACTACCGCCACCGTCGGCCACAAAGTGGCTGTAATGTATCCAGCCCTCGCCTCTCCCCGTCGCCCCTTGAGCAAGAAATCCAAGGGCAAGCTGCGAATACAAGAGCGAAGATTGCGACTAATTGGGCTATGGCGATGTATGAGCGGCCTGACCTTGATCAATGATTGGCCTTGCTCGAAACAACTTTCATGCCTGCATCGACTTCCTCAAGCACCACTGACTAACACTGGTTCCCTTTTTAATGCCAACTGCTCGTCATCGTACGAATGAGACATGCTTAAAACACGACGAATATACTTTCCACCTAGAGCTTGTTAGCATTGCGTTCATCTCATCACACAATTGGCGGCGTCGAACCAGCTGCTGCTGTCACGATTACCTAAGACCAATGAGGCCTCGCAAGTCGACGGCTTCTGTGCGGCTTCTGTGCGGCTTCAGTACCAGTAAGACCATGCCCTGAGCCGATGTGCCGACGGATTTCCCCGCAGGCCGTCACATTCTGTGTCAATGCCTATTTTAGCGCGGGCTTGCTTGGCAGCCAGAGCCCTCGCTTCTTTTGGTCTTGAGCTGTACTCGGTAGCGTCTTCGCTTCACCCTCTCTGCAAATCTTCCGTCTTAGCTCTCAGCCGCCACCCCCAGCTAGCTCAACGTTTGTTCGTTGGGCAGTTCCAACCAAGGCCGACAGTGTGCAGACTTCCCAGTCCTTCTCACAATAACGGACTAGACTCCGACTTGTCCGACTAGCTGCCAGCTATCCGCTGTCTGGTCCACCATCAGTGACGAGACATGGATTGCCGGTGCACTCATAGATGTCAAAGAGAGCCACAGTGGAGTAAGACGCCTTGGGACGCCCGCCTCTATTAGACCCCTGTGCTGCAAGCTCAGATTCTTCCAATGGGCAGAAGACTCATTTGGTGCATCCAGGAGCCTTGCCTTTCCTGCAAGAGGCGTTCCTTGCACACCCGCCTGCCCGGCCAAGCCTCCCAGCCTGGGGTTGCAGTCGTCTTGACGGCCATCGACCGTGCTCATCTCACGCCTCTCCTCTCGCGACCCCCCGGGACAAAGGTTGCAAGTGCAACCAAGGAGGCCTTGTCAGGTGGGGGTTAAGCAGCTCATTCTAATCCGTATGAAAGAGGCCGCTCTCCTCGGGGCTAAACAGACACCAGTAAGTAAAGACCGCACGACTGTCAAGCCTGTCTGCCCTTTTCTAAACGTACACCTGTCTCCGTGACGATCTGGCTGCTCCTTATCAGACGAGCTTCAAGTCCCGGTCAAAGATATATATGCAGCCGTGGCCCTACTTTTGTCGCACTCCGCCACATCAACCCTTTTTCCTAATCCACCTCATCCCTACACGTCTCACTACTTGTCACTGGCCTTTATCCTCGCCCGATTTTCGTCTCTGCTTTGAACCACCCATAACGCGACTACGTATTCGTGCCTCGCCATTTTGACTCCTCGTTCTTCCCATAATCTGCACGCTGGCCCAAGCTAGATGTTACTCTCTTTGGCCCGGGTATGTTGGCGCTACTGAATACCGAGAGCGATGGACCACATGTTTGTCAAGGAACCTGACATCGACGTCAACCAAACGCAGCAACAGGAGTGCGAATTTGTTTGGGGCAACATGGCACTACAGCCACCGTTCCCGCGCGACCATACTTGGACACCACCAGCTGCACCCAACTCATCTCATAGCAGCCAAGTATCGCCTCTGAGTGGACTGGTAATGGGAGGTACCATAGATGCCCGACTCCCATACTCGGCGGCCTCCTCTTGCGAAGGATCTTGGGCGAGTAGTGCCACAGATCGCGAAGAGGTCGAGAGAGAGCTTAACTGGGACGAGTGGGAGCGAGGGTTCGACCCGACACCAATTATACCGAAGAATGAGCCCGCGGACGAAGAAGGCGTATCCATGTCCGAGTTCAAAACCACCACCCTCGCACCCACAGAGAGCATCGCTGTATCCGGCCAGAAGAGGGGAAGAGGAAGACCCAGGAAGAATCCGGTTCCGATACCAGCTAGCACTAAAGTCACCAAGGGGCGCTCTAAGACCGGCTGCATTACGTGTCGCAAGAGAAAGAAGAAGTGTGACGAATCTAAGCCTGGGTGTATGTATTCAATCACCTGTGCGTGAAGTTTTCCTTTGAAGCTGACAGAGTGCTTAGGCATGAATTGCGAGAAAAACTCGGTGTTGTGTGAAGGATACAACGAGAAGCACGTATGGAAGAGCGGCAAGGAGCGCGCCGAGCAAGGTGAGCAACTAAGCACTGATCAAGCCCCTTGCATACATTTTCCTGACACGGCCCTGACAGGACGCACGAATCGAGGGCCGCTTCCACTTGTAACACTTCCGGCACTTGTTCAGGGCTTCGACACTCTTGAAGACAAAATATTCTTGAGTCACTACACAAACCGTCTCAGCAACGTGCTCACAGTTGAACCAAAGTCCCAGAACGCGTTTAGACGCATCTTGCTCACTCTCGCCATAAGTCATCAAGGGCTTCTACACTCTATTTTATCTATCAGCAGTATCCATCTTGACCTGGACACTACTTGTGGTCGAGCTCTGCTACAGAATTGCCCTGCTGTCACCAGAGAATCACTCCAGCAACGTTCTGACTACCACACCAAGGAGGCGCGAAATAGTCTACTAGCGGCTATGGACAAGTGCAAGCTCCTTGATAAAGGTAGTCAAGAGTATCGTCTCATCTTGGCCGCTCTTTATGGCCAGATTCTATGCTTGGTGTTGCGCACCTTGATAGAAGGCAACCCGAGAGGTGAACATCGCATGCATCTGAAGGCATATCAAACATTGATACGCGAATCGCCACCGGAGAGCGTGCAGCTTTATACGTTTATTACTGAATTCTTTCAGTATCATATTTCCGCCGATGATCTTCTATGGCACCCGGAGAGCGATTCGGCGCGCCTCTCGCTAGAGGAGAGCGGCAAACCCCCAAGTGATGACACGCCACGCCTTATCGGTGTCACTGATGGACTCTTTCAGCACTTGCGCGACATTACAGCATTACGAAATGAAATACGCAACAACATGACAGCAGCATCGGACCAACCACCAGTAAGCTATGCCGAGGTTTTCAAGGCTCACGACATCACGCTTGCACTCCAATCTTGGTCTCCTACCTGGTCGAATGGTGACAACAGAGACAAGGTCGGCGCACTGTACAAGTTGGTGTTGTGGATTTATATATTTCGTACAGTGTATCCTCCAGCTGCGGGCAACGCCGACTTTCTCTTGGGGGACTCCTCTTTGTCATCGTACATGCAGGAGAGACGATCATCAGTCGCATCCTCTACCGGCCAGCTATCCAACGGGTATGGCGAGGACTTCTTTGAGACAATGACTTCCTTCTCTCCAATTACGTCCAGAAACAACTCTGTACACGAGGAAGACGGCCTGCCTACCCCAGCCCCGACGCATGGGACCAGCTCAAGCCGCCCGCCTTCGCCGCCACCATCGCGCAGGCCATCTCAGGACGATAAGCGGGTCACGGCGACGATTGCCGATGCGCTGGCCATTCTCGAGTCGTTTGAGCCGCATGATCAGTGTCAAACGCTGCTCTTAATCCCCTGCTTGCTGATCGGCACTTCCTGCTTCGATGCGGCGCTGCGTCCGCGAATTCGCGCAGCGGCTCAAACCGTGCGCGATTATACTGGTTTGCGCAACGCAGACAGGGTGCAGGAGGTTCTGAATGAGACGTGGGCTCTCATGGATATCGGCGACTGGGTCGCAGTATGGGACTGGCAGGCAATCGCCAGGCGTAATGGGCTTGATTTTCTTTGTACATGAGTCGCGAAGAAACGGCGTTGCTCTCTTTTTGTTCTTTTGCAGCTCTCTGGCAGACCTGTGACACGTTTCTTTTTTTCTTTTCAACAGCACGCATTCATTCGCGGAACAGATGCGCGAGCAGTGGCGGCATCCCATGCTGTCTTTTCTTTGTTTATATACCAGCAGTTCGGAAGAGGGGAAGTCGTGGCGGCAATATTTCCTATTGAGCATTTATCGACTCGCGGAGTAAATCTGATATTTGGCGGTTTAGCAGTGGTCTCTCTTATATACACAGCCTCTCGCGGAGGCAGCCTCCTCCTTCGTTGCGACTTCTGTGTCAAATTACACACATTCGCTTTCAGCTTTCAAAGTGGTACCATGCCATGTATTTTTTTCCCTTGCTCGTTGCCTTGAACGTGTCATTTTATTGCATCCAATGCCGGCTCAGTTGTATTGCTCTGCGTTGGCTTTTGCCCCGCTGCTTTCTGCAAAATCCCTATTGTAATACATGTCAAGGTTTATGAGCTCTCTCGATCCGGGGCGTTTTACGTGGGTTCTCAACCACAATGTGAAACATGGCTTAATGGCATTATATCAAGTAATGGGCTTCGCCTTTGAGAGTGACTACTGTGTGTGGTGCACGGCGCCAAACCACGTCAAGCCGGTACTGGAAAGTCACAGATTGGGGAATCGTTCGAGGAGCAAAGCATATATCTCTGTTCAGACGCACACCAGACGCGGCGGGCTTTGCTCTGATATAAATCTCATTGTGTACAAGGCCAGACACGCGCCAGCGCTCAAGTAGTAAAGAGGCAATACTCGACAAAATGAAGTCAAGCATCGTCCCACTGTAATTTTCTTATGAAGCAATTCCCAACATAGATTCCATCAAGAACTTTTCTTCTCGAGTTTCTCCCTCAATCACGTCTTCCGTCTCTGTCGGCCTCAAACGAAAATCGTCCTAACGGCTCACCTGCCTGCCCTGGCTGACCTAATGGCGGTGCGCCAGGTCGGGCGTTGCCGCCCTCCAGACGCTGCGCAATCTGCTCAGCAACCTCGCGCGGATGCTGCTGATGTCGGAGACCTGTAGGGTGGACGGGTACGGGGCCTCGAAACGTGGTATCTACATAAGGCTCGTATTCTGGTCCGGGGTAGCCGGAATCGGCGGCCACTCCGTCAATCATGCGCGCCTCACGGCGCTCCTGCAGGGCAGCGGCGCTAGCCGGCATGTCGCTGCTTGCACCGGAAACCATGGCGAAGTCACGCTCGCGGCGGATGTCGCTGAGGCCCGAGGCGGTGCGCTCCACGGTCCAAGGCGCTTGCTGAGCTTGAGAAGCTGGGCCTGGCACCGGCCTGCGGTGGTAGATGGGTCCTGAAACTGTGCTGTTTGCGCCTTCGCCGAACCCAACAAGGGAGGCCGATCCGTCGTCGCTCATCCTGTCTTCATAGCCGCCGACAGAGCGAGTGGCGATTCCCTCATCCATGTCCTCGTCCATGGCGTCTGGTTCCGCTGCCATGCTGGCAACAGACTCGGCCGTCTCACGGTAGTTTGTATCTGTGCTAAACATATCCTCATCCCTATCGCCGGCCGTTTGTCGGGAGTCGTTGCCTTCGCCATGACGACTGCTCTCTGTGGCACTAGCCGTGCCTACGGTGCTCATCTTGGTCACGGCGACGGGTTGACCGTTGACGTCGAAATACGAGGGTGTGAGGTTATGCGATGCGGGAAAGTTGGCCGGGAAGCCTGTGGTAGAGGTCGGCGTCGTCTGCGGCGAAAGCGACGAGGCGTCGCCTCCTGCGCCGCTGTTGAGTCCGCTGGTCGCTATGGGTTGTTGGGTCGGCGGCGCGCGCAGCGTCGACACGCGTTCGAGGCCGGCGAGGCGGGAGATGCGATCGGCTCGCTCGGCTTCGAGGCTGGTGGTGGAGGGTGTGTGCTGGTGACCGCGGCCGAGGGGCCCGCCGGGCAGATGGCCGCGGTGGCCATCCTTGATAGCGGTGGTCGAGAGCGCGGAGAGCGAGGTGGTGGCGCTGGTTGGCGTGCCGCTGCAAGGGAATGTGAGTAAAGGCAGGGGGTGGCAAACGGATTCACGGTGCAGAAACACACGGTATTTCGGACGGGGTGTCTGGGTTGGAGCCCGGCTGGGGGATATTGATATAAGCAGGCGGCGCCTGCGCCATTGCGAAGAAATTTATCTGAATCGAAGAGAAAGAGGGACGAAGAGGCCGGTTGAACAGAAGTCGCTGAGGCGCGAGCGGCTGATGACGCAACTCTGCAACGGGCTGACGGTGATGGGTATAGCAGGCGCGAGCGTGGGTTTAGGCCGAAGGAAGGGAATCAAAGGAGTAGTCGGGGGCGCAACAAAGAATCAGGAATAAGATCGAGTGGTATGTGAGAATAGATGAAGAATTGAGGATGTGGCAGGATAATGTTCGGAACAACATGTGCGTGATGCAGTGAGAAAAAGAGGGTAGTGCAAGTTGAAGCCGAGATGGGTTGCCTTGGAACTGGAGACCTTGTACCACCTTGCCAGGCAGTCCCAGGCTCTCAGGAGTCGGGGATCATGGCGGGGGAAAACGTGCTAAAGGGCCTGGAGCGCGGGGTTGAACCACTGAATCAGCCGCTAAAACAGTGGCATGGCCCGCTGTTTCACGGGTCTTTCACCTCATTTTGGGAGCATGCCCGCTGAAGCTACAAGTACAGCGGCGATTTAAGCTTTCATGTACAGCGAGACGCGGGGCTCGGGCGCTCAGTCTAAAAGTACTTGATTCAAGGCACAAATTAGACTAGAGCGGTAGGTATCAGATGGACACTGATTTTGAAACAAGCTTCTGCGTCAATATAAACCTTATATTTCTGATGATCCAGACGAAATGAGCAAGTAAAGCTCTACCATGCGCCTAATATGCCAATATCACATCATGTCAAGATGAAACAAAGCCATCACCGTCTCGGCGACGATGCCACCATCATCCAGCACATCACGAGCAACGTCTTAAACAACATGCTGCCATTGAAATCTCCAATTGCGTATCCGAAACATGATCCTTCCCCAAACCCCAAAGTCCTCCTGCAAGCCATTTCACACCAGCACCTTCTCCATCCCTCTACTCCTCCTCTGATATCTCTGACTCCTCCTCCACCCGCGGCACGATCCCCAGCCGCAGCGGCTCACCCTGTTCCTCTTCTCCCGTGTCCCCTTCGTCCTCGTCGCTCTCCTCCGACTCCGTCTCCTCATGCACCGTTGCCTCGTTCTGCCTACTATTCTCCATGACGCCCCGAGCCTGCAGCTCCCGCGTCACCAGCTCCGTCCATTCGCGCGCCGTATTGCTCTTGGCGTCCCTCTTGCCCGGTGGCGGCACCAGCCGCACCACGTCCCAGACCCGCTGGAACCTGGCCTCCATCACCCATCCGACGTGGTCCTTGCGAGCGTCGTCCCACGTCCTCGCGTCCAGCGCCGTCTGCGTCTGCCGCTGCAGCCGCATGCCGCCCCGGCCCCCGCCCGTCACCCGCACAATGGTGCCTCGGCGGTCGATGGACGTTTCGAAAAAGAGCCCGCACTGATCGGCGTTGCGCCCGGTCTTGACAATGAGGAACACTTTGTAGGCTCGCATAGCTCCGTGGTAAGCTTCGTAGTTCTCGCAATCGGCGTCCTGTAAAAGGGTCGTAGCAGGGGGCATTCTCGCGCTGGCGGCTGGTCACTCACTGCATCGGTCTATGAGCAGAGTCGTCTTTCATCGCTGGATTCCGGTAATGTTCAAGGTTATGTATGGAGCCTGCTACGCTACACATTAGGATTGACAGACAAAAAAAAGTCAGCCGAGTACAAGACCATATAGTGCCGTACTCAGCCCTGTGCGACTCGATTCCGCCCCGACCAACGGCACAGAAATCACAAAGTGAGGCTAGAATTCGAAGCGTGGCTTTCAATTACTTTGATTGCTTTTTCGTGATACCCTGTGGTGTAGCCTCGACTCCATGCAAATGCAGGAAGCTGACGCTCTAGTATAACCTAGACGGTCTCGAACCCGATAGCCTCCCTCGGGCCGCACCACATATATGGAGGATTTCCAAGCTAATGTGTCCTGTCTAGTTGAATTCACCGGGAGTAAAGTCAATAATATAGGGCTTGGCGAGGAAGGGAAAGAGCTTATTGACAAAAGCAATGTGGGCAGGGTCCTCCTTGACGTAGTACTGGCGGTCCTCGACAGAGGCGAACTCAACGACAAAGGCGTGTGTGATGCCGTGCTAGCGAAAAGGTCAGTTTCTCGTTTCACTTCATGCTCCTTTCCGCTGCATCACAGGTCTATTCGAGCGGTCCGCTTGGGCTACCTTGTCCCAACACGGCGCGACACAGGTTGAGCACTATATTCATGCTTGTAGATTTCAGCGTACCTGCAGACCCTCGATGCTATTGTCTGTGCCGCCAGAAGAGCGTAAGATGTAGGGTTTTTGCGTCTTTGAGTGGATGCACTTGTCCTTGAGGCCGAGCATCTCTGCGCTGAGCTATTTGGATTTGTCAGTTTCCCGGCACTACTGGTCATGGGCCAACTGGTCTCGCACCTCGTCGCGCTGGGTCTTGGTGACCTCGGGCTTGAACTCGAACAAGACAATGTGCGTAACGGGAGCCATTCTTGGTCTGCTGATTACTGTATCGATGGTCTGGACAACTGTCAAAGGGAAGATGCTCAAAACAAGTTTGTGGCAACGTTGTTTACATACGGATTATATATTGCCTGATTACATTAACCAACAAAGGCGTGGATCCGCATTTTTTGCAGCGACAACACCGCGCGGCGGGGTAGCTTCGTGCGCGTCATACTAAATAGCCTACATTAATAGGTAAGCATGTGAGTTTGTAAGCAGCTACTTTTGTCGTTGTCGTATAGCTACTGGCGCTGGAAACCAATGCGAAGTCATCTCTGGAATGTTCATCTCAAGCATGTCCGATGTCGCAAATCTTATTTCCATTGTCTCATCTCGCAAAGTTCCGGGCATTTGTCAGCGACTTGAGATCTGCTGCAGATGTCAGCTGTTTTCTTGCCGAAACGTTCCCAGAGTGATTGGCTGCATCAACTCAACAATCAACAGCCAAATCATGTTCCATATTGCAGAGATGCACGTCTGGCTGATCCATTGCTTCCTTATCACGGCCCTTCTATGCTTGCATGCTTGTGAATCATTGATGCAGAAGTCCAAGCCAAGAAATCAGTGCTACACGCAGCTAAATGGAAGCTTTAAGAGTCGCTTATGAATCTGAATCCGCTTTTGACCTTGTTTGCCAGTCTCTCTGCTTCTGCATCTCCCGTGGTTGAGTTGCTGCTACCTGGCGACTGTTCTTCAGCCAGTGCGGTGAGTGTGTGAAGCTGACCCGTACGAACTGCTTCCTGATTCATTCAATCTTGTCGATTCTCGTAAACCGCACAAAGGAGCGCCCGAACCTTCCGAAAATAAAGCCATCAACTTACTCAGCTGGCCCCGATTGCTCCGCGGCCCTTGGGGTTAATGCGGCCCGAGATACCGCTCCTTGTCACCGCGCCATAGCGACAGTCGGGAAACGACTCGCCGTCGGCTGGGTATACGTGTCAGTGAAGTCAGCAAGAACTTAGGATTGGACCGGCTGCCGAGGGAAAACGGTACGCTGTACCATATGCCGTGAACAAGCTCTTGCACGACCGACTCGCAAGCGCCTTCGTACTAGCCTCGACGCCGTGTTTTCAAAGTCTTTCTTGACAATCCGCAATGATGGATGTAAAAATCAGTCTTTGAACGCACCACAAATGCCAAATAGTGGCAATGTAGACGCGCATGGACTTTGCAGACATTTTGATAAGCCGAATTCGACGAGCCCATCTCACGGCGAGACAGCCGCAACAGCTTCCAATGTACTGGCACAAGTTGCTACCGAGTGATAACTCAGCTTCGACTCGATTCTCCTCGTATATACGGCTAGCGAATCGGGCATGCAATTACGCCGGTGCAATGTATCGCTCCTCCAAGCCGCGTGTAGCTGGCTTGCAGGAAGAGCAACGCCGTCGTCGATAGTCTCAGGGCAACTTCACTCGTGCAAGGCCATCTGGTACGGCGTGGATGACGACAAGAAGAAGAAGAAGCGACCGACGCTTATCATCGGCAATGGCTTCGATCGTCGCCGCGCAGGAGGACTTTCGTGCCACTACTTTGTGGCCGCGGCGCTTAGCCCGCGACTGGAACTGTCTCACGTACAGTATTGACTACAAGCCCTCATCTATTCGCTCATAATATTGTTGATTACCGTCTGGCCCGGACTCGGTGATTCCGATTTTCTATGTTTTCTAGCTTCTGAAAACAGTCCTATCTTGGTCGTCATATGACCAGAGCTGAAAATGGCAATACACCACCATTTACTGCTCGTTTTTGCAACGCTGCAGCCATTGAGCATGGCTTGATTGTGAACAGGCTTGTCATGAGAGAGCGTATAATGACAAAGTCCACAACGTGAATCTATGTAATCATCTTCTAGTAAACCGGCCACGTGCGACTCTTTCACAAGTGCCAAATTTTAACAACACGAGCCAGCCCCCCTTTCGGCTCCAACTATAAACACGGTGTTGACCAGCGGCGGGCCTTTACAGCGGCGGCAAGTCTTCTCTGCATATCGGGCACTGTAGCCGAAACTTCATCCAGCTCTCCAGGCACGCCGTGTGGAAAATGTGCCGACACGGCGTCACCATGTACATGCGCCTCGCAAACACGCTCGCCACGCCGCCGCCGTCGTCGTCGCCGACGCGCACGACCGGCACCTCGAGAATCTCCTGGCAGATGGAGCAGTCAATGACGTGTCGCGCGGTAGCCTTTTCGCCCATCGCTGCACTGCTGCTTCTCCGTCGCGCGCTGCCGTCATGCGCTGACTCCAAGGTCTCGTCGACGGCGAGCAGCCCAATCGGCAGCCCGCCGGCCTCGACGTTATCCGCGCGCAGCACGGGGTGATAGTCCCACGCGTCGGGCAGCCAGCGCGCGGGCACGGCGAAGCGCGGGCCGAGGACGTCCTGCGCGGCGAGCACCACGAGCTGCAGCCAGAGCCAGGCGGCGAGAGCGGCAAACGCGCGGGGGCTGGTGCGCGCGAAGAGAAAGTTGTCGGGGTGCAGCCAAAAGTAGGCAATGGGCGTGATGCGGAGGAGCGACTGGCCGAGGACAAAAGACCAGGCGAGAGCCCGACGGCAGTTGCGCACGGCGTTGCGGCGTATCTGGGGCGTCCAGAGCGATAGGTAGGCAAAGGCGCAGATATCGAGGTACGTGGCACGCGCGGAGGGGTACCAGGTCGAGGAGGAGAGAGTGACGAAGCCGAGAACGAGGCTGACGAGGACGAAGCGCCCGATGATGGCCTGAAAGTTTTGACGCGGTGAGGTAGTGGTCGAGGGTGCGGCGGCGAGCGTGGCGCGAGTTGGTAGGGCAGCGGCGCCAGAGGTGAAATCGGCGTCGACGTCGCCGTCAAGAGGCACGATGACGGGTGATTGGCGGGGAGGAAGGCCACCGGGGGCGGTGACGGGACCGGGAAGGAGGGCCGCGGAGGGGAGGGCCGCCGGCGAGGGCGCTGTGTTGGTGGACGGCTCGGAGCGCGGATTGTTCTCTGGAAACTGGACTTCGTAAATCTTTGCCAGAAAGCTGCCGCCAATCGTCATGGACAAGAACGCCGCAAACATGAGCGCCATGGTTGGGAGAAACGTGGCGCCGGCCGACGACACCCACGTCGCCGACGCGGTAAACGTGATGCCGTCTACCATGACCATGGAGGCGACGGTGCCAAAGCTAACGCGGCCCATGGTCGACGGCGTAAACGTCTCCTTCATTTGATTTTTGAGGAGAAAGACCTGGCCAAAGACGACGCACGCAAAGATGAGCAGCCACGTCTTGATGCGGTGCGTCTGCACCTCTGCCTTGACGCCCGCGAGGTGGTTGGCCTCGCTGGGCGGAAACGCGGGCGGTCCCTTGGACTCGAGAAAGAAGCCGCAGTCGGGCGAGTAGACAACGGAAGACATGTGTAGCGGGGGCACGGCACCGACGGGTGCGCCGCGTGGCGTCGCGAGCTCGTCCTCGATGGCGGCAATGAGCTGCGCCATTTCCAGCGTATCCTTGGCGGCGGCGCCACCGCGCAGACGGTCACGGTCCGGCGGGTGCACCTGCGCGTACAGAATCAGCTCGCACTGCGGCGCGGGGCTGAGTAGAAACTGCGGGCTGCTCTGCGTCTCGGCGCTCCAGGGCACCGTCTGGTCGCTGTAGACATTGCGCTCCTTGGCGTCGAGCACTTTGCCGAGACGCTGGGTGAGGAGCGCCTTGCTGGACTGGAAGTAGTCCGGGCCGGGCGTGAGGTGCGGGAGACCAAAGATGCCCTCGTACTTTTCGCTCGTCGTCGTCATGAGCACGACGCCCTGCCGCGGCCAGTGCACGCCCCAGAGGCGCATGTCCCACGTCGATTGCGAGCCCATCGTGTCCTCAAGCGAGAGCGTGCCCTTGACGTGGCGGATCGAGCCACCTGCTAGCGGTGCCTGGTCGCGCGGCAGCTGCTCAAAAGCCGTCGTTGTCTTGTTGCTTTCGAGGTGCAGGTGCATGAGGCCCGACGAGCCCGTCAGGTTGCGGCCCCAGCTGACGTGGTCACCGATCCAGTCCATGTCGGGCACGCTGTTGCTGAGGTTGTAGCTGTCATAGCTGCGCGGCACGCTGCCTGGGCTGTACACCCAGTGGCCTTCCAAGCTGCCCGAGGCCGTTGTCCACACCGGCTCGCCCTCGGCCGTGTCCCACAGCGGCGGCTTGTCCGGGGCAGATGCCACCGCGTGCCGGCTCAGCTGCACGCTCTTCTCCCTGAACCTGTCAAGGTCCTCCCAGGCAAATCCGTCAATCTCGCGGAAGCCAGTCATGTTGAGAAAGGCGGGTGCGTCCGGCGCAGTCGGCGCAAAGTCTCCCCAGTGTGTGCCGTTAAGGACCGCGAGAGCGTCGCGGTAGCGGGCCAGTCGACGCGCGGCAATCACGGAGAGTAGAGGCCCTGTCTGTCCTACGATGTCGCCCATAGGCATGAGAAGCCATATCATGAGGATGACAAAGGCGAAACTCACGCCGGTCTGCTGTCTGGGCGGCATCGTGGCGGCGTCGTCGGCTTCGCGCGCGAGGGTCGGCTATGCGGTAGTTTCTTTGGGCTATTGCAGCGTCACCAATCTATTGTAGGCTCATCTTTGGGAGCATTTCGGTTGCCAAGATCTGGCTCCTATGAAAGTCGCAGAGCCTGCAGGAATATCGATCGGGAAGAAGAAGAAGATGTGTAGTTGAAAGATAAAAGGCGGACGAAGTGCCTGGTGACGCTAGTAGTGAAAGTCGCCTGGCGTCGATGCAGCTACAGTGGAGTAGCCTTGTTGGGTTGCCCACCTGTGATGCATCACATCGTGCGTCAATGCATCCAACCGTCCACCTTTCAAGATACCGCTGAGCAGCGGAGAAACGGCCTGAATTATTATTCAAGAAGTGACTCTTCAAGATCCGATACAGATATGTCTTCAGATGACCGCGATTCCAACACGCCGGTGCAAAACAACGTGAGACAACCCTTTTGTCATGCCTGGCGCAAACGTGACACGCGCCTCAACTCCAGCAAGCCGGGAACGGCGCCCTTCCTCTATACATGGTTGTTTCTGGTGACTTCAGGATCACTGACTGACTCAAAGCTCTCAATAGTCTGGCGATGACGCGCGCACAGAATTTAATGCTGCAGTAGAGGAGCTCCTCAACACCATTCAGAACAAGTTTGCCGGTGTGTCTTCAGAGATATTCGCCAAGCGTAAGTCTCCAGAGCATACTCTGCACGTCTTGTCTAGTTAACGAACATTCTGCAGTGGATGACATGTCGTCAAGGTTGGACAAGTTGGAAGCAGAACTACGCGAGAACAATTCCAAAGAAAATACCCCAACCAAATCATAGACATTGGCGCTTCTTGCGGGTCATCACATAACGACAGTGTACCATTAGGCTTATGATCATCAAACGGCAATAGAAATTCACTTCTGAATCATTCATATCTAAGTGACGCTTGTAGCACAGCTACTATCATGATGTAGGTTCAAAAGCCGCTGCTCTACAGCTCCTCCTTGGCCTTCTCGGCCTTTTCTGCGACGTCCTCGACAAACTTCTTGAGAATGTTGGCCTTGGTTTTGATCTCGTCGCGCTTCGAAGGGGCGAGTCCGCCCTTGGTCAGGATGCTGTCGAGTCTGGCCGACTCCTTCTTGACCCAGCCCTCGTTCTGGCTGAGCTTGTCAAAGACGCGGACATAGTACTCGGCGTACTTGAGCTCGGCAGCCTCCTTGAGCTTGCCGGCCTCCTTCTTCACCTCGGCGGCAACTTCGGCGATCGTGGCGCCACCAGTCAGCTTCTTGACTAGGACGTCGAGGGCGGCGACGGTGCCGGCGATGCCATCTAGGTCACCGCCGGGAAGACGGTGGGTGCCAGCCTTTTCGTTGATAAATCCGACAATGGCGGCCTCGGTGCGGGCCTTGTCGAAGTCGACGCCCTTCTTGTCGCCAGCAGCAAAGAACTTGATGGTGGGGTAGGACTTGACACCATACTCGGCGGCCACGGCCTTGCTGTTGGGAGCCTCGGCATCGACCTTGGCAATGACCACATTCTTTTCGTTGGCGAAAGCGGTAGCGACGAGCTCCCAGACTGGGGCGAGCTTCTTGCAGTCTAGCAGCTCCAGTCAGCAACACGATCTTGGTATCTTGGTTACAAAGCTACTTACGTCCGCACCACGGGGCAGTAAAGGCAACAAGAACGTGCTTGTCACTGCCAACAGTCTCCTTGAACGTGGTGTCGTGGAGCTCGACAACCTCGGAGGGGAGCTCAAGCTTCTTCTTGGCGCTAACGCCAGTCTTCTTCGTAATGAACTCGGTGAGGCTCTCGAGATCGCGGCCAGAGCTGTATTCCTCGGGCTTGTCGCTCTTGCCGTCAAAGAACTTGAGCGTGGGAAATCCCTGGACGCCGAAGCGCTTGCCGAGGTCGCGCTCAGCATCAGCGTCGACCTTGGCGATCTGCACCTTGTCCTTGGCGTGCTCGAAGACGCCAGCGAGCTCCTCGTAAATGGGAGCGAGCGTCTTGCAGTGGCCGCACCAGGGAGCAAAAAACTCAACTAGCGTGGGTTTGCCGGACTTGAGGACCACATCGTCAAAGTTCTTAGGGATTAGGTCGATGACGGCGGACTTGGCTGCGGCGGTGGCGGCCAGGGCTCCGAAGAGGACAGTCTTTAGCAAGACCATTGTGAATTGGTATGTCTAGCGGGGGAAAAAACAGATGTCAGTATAGCAATATAATGGGGGGTTGCCAATTTTGCCCGAGTGACCGAATTGAAGTGGCTGATTGATCGTGCGACAAAGGGACTTCTTACAGATCGGCGAGCTTCTATACACGTATGGCGTATCGAAGTTGGCCCCTGTTACCAGCTAGATAATCCAGAGCTCTAGGTATCCAGACAGTGACGCTGCCTCCCCACCAAGGGGCGGCTCGAGGCCAAGCTCTATCAGCACGTGATGATAGGTTGCCCATCAACGTTGGCGCGCACGTGACTGCCCTGCAGCGGACCGGGAGGAGTGGGCTGGGGTTGGGAACCCTCCAATCGGTTGCCCGAATGGGGCGAGGGAAATTCACACAAAATTTACGCCCACCTTAATCTTCGCGAAATCCCCTTCCAAACCAGCAATCCAGTCTCCGCCAACACAACCGCAATCATGTCTCACGAGAACGTCTGGAACTCGCGCCCGCGCACCTACGGCAAGGGCTCTCGCAGCTGGTACGAAATTATCCCGATCTCCGCGATTTCTGCCCCGTCAAGCACGGCGTTTTTCTCTTGGAAGGAAAGCCTGCTCAACGGCCAGGCTCGATACTCGAAATGCGAAGAAGTCTCGAAATGCTAACAATATCGTCTTTTTGTAGCCGCGTCTGCAAGCACACCGCCGGTCTCATCCGCAAGTACGACCTCAACCTCTGCCGTCAGTGCTTCCGTGAGAAGGCCAAGGACATTGGCTTCGCCAAGGTACGCGATATCGAACCTGCGCACTCCCGAAGATGCGGGCAACGATGCAATCAATTTCTCCCCTCACCAATCGAAGTGATCACTTTCTTTGAAAAAGAGTTCAGACACCAAATCACGACGCAATGCGCATAATTCAGGGACGAATGCTGACATATTTTCTTCCTTTCAAAGTACCGCTAATTGCGCCTTTTCCCTTTTAATAAACAAAAAAAAAAGTCCAAGCCGAATCTTTTTTCGATAAACCCTCATGGGGAGAGATTAGGAGAGCGAGGAATAGCCATGGGGGTGGGGGTCTGGGATGATGCATTTGAGTGATGGCGTCGCAGAGATTGAAAAATGAGCACTCGAAGGGCTGCCCGCTTGGAACCGGAGTTTTAATGGCTTGCTTTGGTTTTGAGGAATATCGTGCGTCTGACGATTATCCTCCAAGGATAGACGAATACCATTACGATGGAAATTACACCCACGCAATTGTTCCGTGTTGACATGTGTGATCGAGAGGACTGGTCACCGGACATCTTGAGACGTGTCAGGTACTGCAGAGGCTCGACAACTGCCGCCGCCTTACGGTCACGGTTGATTGAGGACCTCCTTCAATTCGTGGTTCACTTTCCGAGCTCGTGACGCTGTCGCAACGCCACGGTCGATAGTTACTGTATTCGATTACTTGATGGCGCATTTTGCCGAATTCGCTTTTTTTGATTCGAGAGTTTTCTAAAGTACATTTGAGTTTTACATTTGTCTATCGCCTCCTCCTTCCAGCCCGTCTAAAGTACAGATTCATGACAGTAGAGAAGAACAAGAGTGGAGATCCTCAAGGAAACATCCTCGGGAATATACAAGAGCGTCCATGCTCGTCAAATAACTTTTGCAACTCTGACAGCTCCGGGATGAATTTGAGCCTTAGCGTGTGTTTGTTTATTATACACCGTCCAGTGAAATGCAATCGTCGTAACTCACTCCCCGCGCGGATTTCATTTACTTCATAATGCGAGTAATCAGACCAGTAGCAACAGTTCTGCCACCCTCACGGATGTTGAAGCGCTGACCAATCTCGATGGCGTTGGGGTTGGTGAGGGTCAGAACCATCTCGACGTTGTCACCGGGCATGACCATCTTGGTGGAAGCATCCTCGGTACCTTCGGGGAAGGTCAGATCGACGGAGTCGTCAGCGGTACGAAGGTAGATTTGGGGGCGGTAGTGCTCGTGGAAGCCGGTGTGGCGACCGCCCTCCTCCTTGCTGAGGACGTAGAGGGAAGCCAGGAACTGGATGTGCGAGGTAACAGAGCCAGGTTTGCAGACGACCATGCCACGGCGAATGTCCTCACGACGGATACCACGAACAAGCAGACCAGAGTTGTCACCAGCCTCAGATCGGTCGCAAGACTTCTTGAAGGTCTCAATGTCGGTGACCTTTGTCTTGATGGGCTCACTGCCCTTGCCGACAATCTCAATATCCTCATCGCGCTTGAGAACACCACGCTCAACACGACCGGAAACGACGGTACCACGGCCAGGAATGGAGAAGACATCCTCAACGGACATAAGGAAAGGCTTGTCCATTTGGCGCTCAGGGGTAGGGATCCACTCGTCGACGGCCTTGAGAAGCTCATCGATCTTCTGCTGGCCAATCTCAGGGCGCTGGTTGTTCATGGCCATGAGAGCAGAGCCCATGATGACGGGTGTATCATCACCCTCGAAGCCGTAGGTGGAGAGCAGCTCCCGCATCTCCATTTCGACAAGCTCCAGCATTTCAGGGTCGTCAATGGCATCGACTTTGTTGACGAAGACGACGATTCTCTGGACACCGACCTGACGAGCGAGCAACAGATGCTCACGGGTCTGGGGCATCTGACCGTCGGAGGCGGCGACGACAATGATGGCACCGTCCATGTTGGCGGCACCAGTAATCATGTTCTTGATGTAATCGGCGTGACCGGGGCAGTCGACGTGGGAGTAGTGGCGGTTGTCGGTCGAGTACTCGATGTGAGCAGTGGAAATGGTAATACCGCGCTTGCGCTCCTCGGGGGCCTTGTCGATGGCACCATACTCGAGGAAGTTGGCGAGGCCCTTTTCGGCCTGTCGCTTGGTGATGGCGGCGGAGAGGGTGGTCTTGCCGTGATCGACGTGGCCAATGGTACCTGGGCAGGACGAGTTAGCATGAAAGCTAATACAGCTAAATTATTGAGTGCTCACCGATGTTGACATGGGGCTTGCTACGGTCGTGGGTAGCATATGTGCGGTAGGCGTTAAGGATGCTGGCGACATTCTGCGTCTTGATAGAGCGAAGGGGGTTCGCGGTGAGACCCTGTCGCGCCGTGCGCATAAACGGCGCAATAGACCGGAAAGCGACAGACATTGTGAGAGTTGTGGGTATTATAAGGAGATACTAAAAGGTACAGAAGAGAAACAATGCGACGGCGAGGAAGAAAAGCAGGCAAGAAACTGGTGGAAAGCTCTCCTGTGGAAAGTTGCGCTCTGAAATTTTTATGAGCTCCAGCGTCGTGCAATTCGCAACTGGCAATTGGCCAGGGGCCACTGGCGGCGGTGGTAATAATTACCTAGTGCAGCCCACTTTCCTTGAATGCCAGTCACGTGGAGCGCCAAAACCGACACTCATCTGCAGGTCGCATCAGCTTTGACGAGAAGGCTACTTGCATTGCATTTGCACATTTTATTTTTCTTTGCAGCCTCGATCTCGATTTCAGTATATTAGGTGAACTGCAGCCGTTGTGAAGCATCTGTTGCTCGCGGAACCTGCCACCAAGTACAATCAAGAAAGGCTCCTCGGCGCACCCGGAATTGATCAAAATCTCGCTCAAATACCTCATAAAACTTTTCAAAAACTTCCCCGAAGCAGCTTCCCAATCACTATCATGGATCCCCTTGTGGACGACCAGAATGCCGATGTACCTAGTCTCAATTTGCTCGGTCAAGCCACAGCCCGGCTATTTGAATATGGCAACAACGCCAGCAACAACCTGCAGGACACCTTTTCCAAAATGACAATACACGGGTGGCTCCGTCTCACCGTCATTGTCGGGGGCTACCTCTTGCTACGCCCATACATTATGAAACTGTCTGTCAAGACTGCAGTGTCGAAGATGGAAGAGGAGGAGGAGAGAGAAAGAGCCAAGGCCGCTGCCATGACACCCAATGAGCTGAGGGGCGCCAAGCAACAGCTGGAAGAGCATCTGGAGGACGAAAGCGGCGACGGTACTGGGGCGGACTGGGGTCAAAGGGCCAGAGTGCGCCAGCGAACCATGCTGAAGGAGATGCTGGAGGCAGAGGAGCAAAGACGGATGGAAGAGCAGGAAGACGACAGGGACATTGCCGAGTACTTGGAGGACTAGCTGCCGTGTTTTGATAGCTTGCGGATTGTTTGTGTCGCACCACAACTCTGTACTATTATTACCAATGAGGGACTTGTTTAGTGCTTTAACTTGGGCTGGTCATGGGAATTGCGTGTCCTGGCGAGGCAGCATCTGTACTATAGCCTTTGGCTCTGGCAACTTTAATTAATCACATTTGAATGGCGTCCCATGTTTTTCATGTTCCTTCTAATGCCTCGCTATTTGATCTGCTGACTGTCGGCTGCGTATCCGTAGTCTCACTCGATAGAGGCAAACATGTTCTCTTATCGGATCTCTGCGGGCAGCCTACGACCCGCACGCCCGAGCAACCACAGCTTTTGACCCTGTTTAATTGGGAAAAAATCTCAGTGTCACCAATGTTTAGGCAATATTGCCCCCCGCCCAAGAGTCATCGGTGGCCAGGCAGTGTTGCAATGCAGAGAAAACAAAGAAGTGACGCCAAGCTTCTAGGGTGTTGTGGCAGTGGCGGGGCCGCTGAGGGGCCGCTGTCGGGCGCTAGACCCAGGAGAACTGCCAGCATCGTTACAGTGCAGCTTCACTACAGCTACAGTGCATTGGCAGGATCAAAGTTTATATATCAGCGAGCATTGAATTTTAATGGAATTATAACTTAGAGTTAGTCTTGATGTACGAGACTAGTACAGACATTAACCCTTGCCGGAAAACCCACTCACAGTGTTTGAGAGGCAAGAACTAGCCCGCCGGCTGCTCCCTTGCTGTCGATGTCATGGCTTCGCCGCTCTGCCCACTGCGCCTCAGCGTTTCCCGCTTGCATGCATATCTCGAGGCTTGTGACTGATTCGCATTTGCTGAATTCTTCTTCGTCCCTTTATTCCTTCTTCTCGTTCCCCTTTATCTTCTTCCCCTTCCTTGCATATCTGAGCGTTGTGCGCCTGTTTTTCTTGTTACGTCGTAGCCTTTTTTGCATTGCGTCACTGCAAACCCCTGCAAGTCAGTCACACCAAGTCAAGGCCGCAACTCATCACTGGTCGTATCGGCCTGCAGCCAGGGAACAACTCAGCAGGCTGAAAATCACCGTCATCAACCTTGATCCAACCGCAAGACAGCTCTTGCAGTACTAGAGCATCAGGCTGTCGGTGTCATGCATTGAAAACCCCACGTCAAACAATTTCTCGATATGGGAGATTCCGTCAATATTCAAAACTTGCTCCAAGCGGGGTACTTTAAAACATCGCGAAGCAGAAGCAAATCCCCTAGCCACGGCCAGTTGGACCACGACGAAGACCCTCGCCGCGTACAACGGCCACGCGACGACTACGACTATGAGTCGCGATACAACCGGCCGTCACGAAGCCCCTCGCCCATCCGTCTACCGCCACCGCCATCGCATTCCCGTGCCGCTTCCCGAGGCAGATCTGCACCTCCTCGCCCGACCGTTGATGACGAGGATAGCATTCTTGAAAGAGAACATGGCTACATAAAGACTATTATTCCGGAAGAGGAGCCCTCTTCCAGGGGCGATGTCGATCAGGGCCATATCATTGAAGAGGTTCATGAGTTCAATCCTGAAAGGCGATTCGTCATTCTCGACGATGAACCCGCCACTCGTACAAACGGTGACAAGTCAGACTTTGCACGAGACAAACCTGAGCTCAGTCCTGAATCGACTGAAAGCTCGAAACCAGCAGATGCCTCGCGCAGTTCGAATAGCAACCATCCGCGCGCTCGTGGTGCTGGCTTTTCGCCGCCGCCGCGGCCGCCGCCGACAGACCGAAGGCGGAGCCGACAGGATTTGCCTGTGCTAGACACAGAGTTCAGTGACCGCCGATACACAGAACATCACCGGAGCCGGTCCGCTGTGAACGGTCCACGTCCGGACTACTTCAATTCTTCGCGGTCGTCTCGACCCTATGGAGACCAGCTTCTATCTCCAGATATCTCGAAACGAAGTTTCCGCGGTAGGGATGAAAGCAACTACGGCCGGGATAGACCTCGTGAGAAACGATACTCCAGAATCACCCCAGGGAATTCCACCAGACGGTCAGATACTGCCTCAGAGTATCGAGCACCAAGGCGAACCAGTTCAACCGACAGGGGCAGCGACCGCCGAAATCGAGAATATTATTCGACTTCTTCTCGGGAGGATACAAGTTCCAGAGCAGCTCCACCCTCCTCGAGAGAATACAACACAAGGTCATCAGCGCGCTCATCTCGCGAGCCTAGCCGCTCCAAAGATGAGTATCCAAAGGCCTCTCAACCTGCATCGCGAATGCCCCTCATTGTGCAGGAAGAGAGCCCATTGAGTAGCTCCAGGGTACCAGACCCCGAGCGAACTACTGTGCCAAATTCTTCAGCCAGGTCAAACACCATACCTCGGGACAACGCGCCACCGCGGACAAGCACGATGCCCGTTTTTCCCGCGGAGAAGCCACCAGTGCTTCGACCAGCGGCCACAATCAACTTGGCTCAAGAATCTCAGGACTTGGTACAATCTCCTCTGCCATACCCTGAAGAAGACATATTTGATGTTGATCCCCTTTATGTGCCACGCGATGCAAATCGCGCCACCAATGGTCCCGCTCCAACTCTGTACATGCCAACGCTACCGCCGGAGCCCACGGGTGTATCTACTGCAAAACAAAAGCGTACGGAAACATCTCTGCCCGAGTCTTCGGCACCTGAGACCAAAGACTGGAAACCGCCCAGCTTTGTCCCGGAAAGGGATGGCTTGAAGTCGGAGCGGCCCGTCGGAACGTATCGAAGGTACTCGGAAAATAAGAACGAATCAGCGTCAGATCGTCTTCCCACCTGTCCTCGAACGGAACCAGTAGTTGGCAAGGTCGACTGGCTCACGCTCCCGAGGACTGATTTCAACATTTGTCCCGACTGCTATGGTCAAGTGTTTTCCAATACGGACTATCGAACTCATTTTCACCCAGTCTTGCGACCGACTATGGATGCAATTGCTTGTGATTTTGGATCATCGCCATGGTATAGAATTGCATGGCTCCTCATCCTGAAACACAAGGATACGGATTTACACATCTTTCACGACATTGCCGCCATCTCGGCGGCGTCACGCGGCTGCCCTGGAGATCGCAAGACGACGAGAGACTGGTACACAGTCAGAGACCCCTACACAAAGCGTCCAGTCCCGGAATTTACCGTTTGTTACCAGTGCGCCAGGACGGTTGAAGCTCTTTTGCCTAGTCTAAGGGGCGTTTTTGTACCTCTGGAATCCAAGTCAAGCCCTGTCCGCAGTAATTGTGCACTGCACTTTGCACCGGATCGGACAGACTTTATTTTGTACTTTGACTCGTTTGAGACGACGGCCGATAAAGCAGAGGATTCGAAAAGGGGTCCTGATTTAGGCTATCTAGCGCAGAAGCTAGAACGCCTCTCCGTCCACAATGCCTGCCGAGAAGACAAGCCCGTCACGGACGGATACTGGCACTTTATGCAGTTCTTGCCCCAGTTTACCGTCTGCGCAGACTGTTTCGATGACGTTGTGCGGCCACGGCTTCCAGACGAAAACGTCGTTGCGCGCAACTTTTATATCAAGCCGCGGAAGATTCCTTTGGCGACCTGCCAGTTGTACTCACCGCGCATGCGCGATGTCTTTAAGCGAGCTTGTCGTCGAGACGATCCCAAGTATCTGGAAAGCAAGGTCAGGGAGAGGTTGGAAATTGAGTCGAGTATCAAGAGCAAGCTTGCAAAGCTGGACAGAGACGGGCAGAGGGATGCACGGACGGAGAAGCAGATTGATGCCTTGGTAGAGGAGTGGAAAGCGTGGGAATAGAGGGCCATATGTATAATGATGATTCACTATGAGCATGGTATTATGATTGATGTGTATGGGAAGTTATTTTTGCATAATTCAAGTGTAACGATGAAAAATGTGATGCTCATTGAAGATGAAGCCCCGTTTACTATTTCCGGAAAATTCTTATCACTTTTTTCAAACTTTGCTCTCACGTTCGTCTCATCGCTTGTAATAACCTAACCCTTTTCAAATTGCGGACGATTTAGATTGGTCACTGAGTCCACTCCGCTAATCGCATGATGGCTGTACCCGAGGTGCAAAATGCTAGTAACTACGCAAGTACTATATAAACGTACTTTGAGGTTGGCATTACACGTTTGGCCGCAGTACCCGCAGCAGCAAGTAAAGTGTTTAGAACGAGGTCACAAAAGCTTGGGCCGTACATTCGCCTTCCACTAAGACGCCAGTGTGTTGGATCAATTGTTCTGCGTGATACAACCGGTATGAACTATTTCGTAGTTTTCTGCACAATTCAAACCTCCATTTTTAGGGTAGAAGTAGAATACAAGTTTCGTTTAATTGCCCAATTCCGGTGCGTTGTCGCTAGGTTCCTTGTACGATCCGTCAGGCTTGGCGCCTCGCGTCCTCTGGTTCATCATGTTGCTCTTGTTGATTGCCTCCCTATCGTCTCGTTCTGCATTTCCGCATCAGCACATGAATTTTCCACCACACGTTCTGCAGAAAGCCAGAATTATTCTTCTTTTTCCTCTTTTTTCTCTTTTCTTTTCACTTACCAAGTTGCTGGTCCGAGTCCGCCTTGGACTCGTCAATGGGGTCCTCGACCGGTGCATCATCGTCTTGCACAGGGATCGACCGCTGTCCTCTGGTGACGTAGTCGGAGGTGTCGGAGGAACGCTCGTCGGACATTTTCGTAGTGTAAGAAAAGTTTGAGGGGGGCAAGTAAAGTATGGAGAGTGGTAAGCAGGGATGATGATGAAGCAGTGAGAATTTTCGATGGGATTCTAGAGGGCCAAGGTGTTTGCCGGGACAGAATGATTTATAGTTATATATGTGTATGTGTGTTTGTGTTACTGCGTGTGAAATCTACGAGTATCCTCGTAATGATTTGCGGCTCTTTCAGGGTGATGTCATGGAAGTTTGGCCGTAAGTTGGCGAAAGCAGCAGCCAACATCCGATCCCTAAGCACAATCTAGGACAGTACATTGTCTATTTACATTCGCGCCGTCTATTACTTTAAATTTATTTGCCTCGTTTTTCCGTCATCGGTTTCGCGAGGGCGATTGCTGCTAGCTTAAGCAGATTGTGAATGATAATGGACATGACCATACTGACGTCACGTTGAGATTTACACCTCACCGTCTCGCAATTCCAAAATCGATCCATCTCGATAGATATATCCCTTCAATCTGAGGCTGCGGGCAGAGGACTGCTAAGAAAAAAACAGCAGGACCGATAGCTGCGCGGGGTATACAGGGCCGTTAGCCATGGTTGTTAACTGGCGCCCGCACTGGTGCCCAAGTCCACTCCTGCTGTGTGTTGGTGCCGCTTCCATCTTGCTCCCAGTGCCGTTGCAGCTTGTCCAACTTTCGCTTCACAAAAGTTCTGAAAAGCTGCGGGCATCGTCCCAAGTTACGCCTATTATTAGTCTGGACCTTTCTCTACATCATGCAAGGCAGCCGCAATCATCTGCTCGGCATGGCGTGGACGGCCAATCACCGAGCATGTTACGCAGTGTATATGCAGTCATCAGATGGCTACTCCACAGTCGCGAGGTCGCTGAATAGATCTTCGCTTGCTCAATTACGGACAGACATGGCGAGGTTGAATGGACATTTCCACCGCACCAAGGCAGTGTCCTCTGGGCAATGCGCGTGCGGGGAGGCGAGAGAAACGCTCGAGCATTCTCTTTTACGTTGCCCACAATGGGATGAACAGCGGAGAGTGTGTATTTCGCCAAGACGGAAACACAAAATGGGAAGACTTGTCCTTCCGTTTGGGAGGCAAATCAACAGCAGACGGACCGAACTGGCACCCAAATCTAGAGGCAATGCGAGCGACGATACAGTTTACACTTGCCACAGGGCGTTTCGACGATTGAAAGCAAATGGCCACAATAAGCTTTCAATATACCACGAAACCGCAATCACAATGAAATTGACTAGCGACGCTTCGGTCGCTGTGGATAGGAACTCGAACACTTGACTGCGTGGCCTGCTCTTTGTCATGCATGCCGGTGTTAATGCTTGGGCGCCTAGCGCAGTTTGTTTCCCTTCATGTCTGTAAAATGTCCCAAGAGTCCGGCCTCAACAACCAAATCTCTAAACAAGCCACCCTTCTCCACCAACGCCTGTGGTGTGTCAAATTCCAGTGCTCGGCCCTGTTCCAGCACGACGATGTAATCAGAATCCACAATCGTGTTAATTCTATGCGCAACCGTCAAGATGGTCTTGTTCTGAAATTTTTTCCCACGCAGCGTTTCCTGCACAATAGCATCAGTACGGTGGTCGACAGCCGAAGTGGCTTCATCCAGCACCAGCACACGGGCAGAACTAAGTAAAGCGCGCGCCAGACTGATGAGTTGACGTTGGCCCTGACTGAGATTTGAGCCGCGTTCGTGCAGCGTGGCGTGGATCCCGCCTTCCATGCTTTCGACATGGGCTTTCAGCTGTGCTTGCGCAAGAGCAGACCACAGCTCTTCATCTGTATGCACAGAGGCTGGATCGAGGTTATCTCGCACAGTACCTGGGAAGATGGCCGGGTCCTGGAGGATGATGCTCAGTCTGGGGCGAAGGTCATTCAGACCAATGCAGGTGGTGTCGACGTTGTCAATGGCGATAGCGCCCTCGGCAGGCTCGATGATGCGGAAGAGCGCAAGAGCGAGAGTTGATTTTCCTGCACCGGTACGGCCGACGATACCGACGCGAGCACCTGCTGGGATGGACAAATTGACGTCTTCCAGGACAAACGGAAGACCGGGACGGTATCGTGTCGAGTAGTGCTGGAATTCGATAGCGCCAGCCGTGGGCCAAGAGGGCAGTGGAGCAGTAGAGGGACTGCTTTCTAGAGGCGCCTCGGGGGGAATCGCTGTGTATTCAAGGACGCGTTCGACAGCGACGAGGCTGTTTTCAATCTGAGAAGAGGTTTTGACTGTGTACATGAGAGCGGTGGTGATCTCAAGTGCATAGGAGAGCGCAAGCCCGACAGCGCCAGGGTCGACTGGGTGGCCTGTAGCCATGGCAGCAACGGTGAAGGCAGCGACGCCTCCGACGATGACGCTGCCGAGAAATTCGACGCGAAGTGTGATCCATCGGTTGGAGTAAAAAGAGAGGAAATATGCCTGGAGGTTATTATCGATACGAGTTTTGGTTTCCTTTTCAAAAATGTCTTGTTTACGATAGGCGAGGATGGTGTTTACGCCACCTAGAGATTCTTGGAAGTGGGAGTAGATGGGGGATTTAGTGGAACTGTCCATACGAGAGAGCTCGCGAGATGTTCGTACGTAGTATTGTTGAAGAACGACGCAGATGTAGGCCAGGGGTCCAACAAAGATTAGGAAAAAGGGCGATGCTGCTTCCGTCAGTACTGATACTGCGAAGATGCGATTGATTACTTACTCCAGCACACTACTGCAAGCGTGAACATAATAGACGTTAGGCAGCTTACTGCTTGCGTAAATGTCCCAATCATCTCGCCATCAATCCTTGACATGTCGCTGCCAAACCTGTTGAGAATCTGTCCAGCTGGGGTCGTCTCCAAAAAGCTCAAAGGTGCTCGGAACATGGCTGCTGCCATGTTGTCGTGCAGTTTCTTGGAGGCACTGATTCGGCAGAAAGCATTGACAACAATCGATGTGGCAGCTCCACACAGAGCAGACGCAAGCCCGAGTGCTGTGTAAATGGCAATGAACTGGCCTGGCTGGTGATTGCCACCGTACTTCGCATTCTTGTCAGTCCAGTATCGTATCCACAACCCACTGCCTGGAAGATGTTAGCAGAGCGTGCAAATACTAGTCATGGTAAATCCGTACCAAGCGCTGCTGCCTCGGATAACATCATGAAACACACCCACGCCGCGAGCTGGAAATGACCACAAGCTGATGTATAAGCCTTGTAGACAGCCATCGTTACTTTTCCTCTCTCTGACGTCTCTAATTTTCCCTTGGCGAGCTGACCGGAACCGTCTTCTACGTTCGTGTCTGAAGCAGTCTCCTTTTGTCTATTGTCAGCAAGCAGAGGCGTGGCTTCCGTTGCATCGTCGAGGACTTCATCTGTGATGAATTCTGGCATGGCGGCCGGAGTGGTGGCCTGCGCAGCTTGTACCTCTGCGAGTCCCTCTTTGATATCAGCGACATCCAGGTCGTGCTTCGTGTCCACTGACAACGGTGTTGCGGGAGAAGATCGTTCAGCTTCAATTGTGATGAGCGAAGTTTCAGTTCCACTGCTTGTGAGCTCGGACTCTTGCTTCTTCAGGTGCGTGTTGACCAGTTTGAAAGTTTCGGTCTCGGTGGACATGAGTTTTTGATAAGTGCCTTGCTCGGCTATTTGTCCTTCCTGAAGGTAGTAGATAGCATCAGCACTTCTAAGCACACGGGTCGAGTTTGTTGTAAGGATACGTGCTTGATTGCGAAGAATGCCGTGTGGACCTAACACCTGTTGAATCAAGTGCTTGCCAACATGCTCGTCCACAGCAGCCAGACAATCGTCTATGATGTAGATGTCAGCTTGAGAATACACAGCTCTTGCCAGGCTTATTCGGGCCTTCTGGCCCCCACTGAGGGAAATTCCACGTTCGCCAACTTCGGTCGCATCGCCTTCGGGTAGTGTCTTCAGGTCTCGACGCAATGCGCACGCGTTAAGAGTCTGTTCGTATAACACAGAATTCCATGCAGAGCCAAGCAAGATGTTCTCCTTGATCGAACCATTCATAATCCATGAAGTCTGGGGGATATAGGCGACAGTCCCGCGTAGCTTCACAGTTCCTTTTGTCTTGTGGAGCTGTCCTAGAATGCCGCTGAGGAACGAGGATTTGCCAGACCCGACAGAGCCGATGATACAGCAAAACTCGTTTTGGTGACATGAAAAGTCCGGAATGCTGATGAGCTCTCTGCTCTCAGAGCTTCCAGGTGTGAAGGCGGCATCCTTGACTATAATCAGTCCACCTGACGGGGATGCAGGTTTCGCTTCAATGACGACAGCATCAGGTTGGAGCTCTTCTGCTGTGAAAATTTCCACACATCTGTGTAATGACACGGCACCTTCCGTCATGGTTGAGACTAGGTTTGGAAGTTGAGATAAAGGGGACCTGAGCATGTTGAAGACAGCAAGCGAAGTGAACACGGTGTCGGTTGTGAGCGGTTTCGACTGGATGAGTACGTAGATACCAAAGCTGAGAGCGGCGATCAGATAGCGCGGCATAGAGAAGAGAATGGTGAATGAGCCGGCCAGGATTGATTGAATTTGCATTGCCTTCAGTTCTTCGTCGTGGCGCACACAGCGCAACTTTTCCTGATAAACGGAGTCCCAAGCATACAATTTGATGGCTGCAGAACTGGTGAGCACTGCGAGGGGATATGGTGGTTCGTGTATCTCACCTTTCATATTATCAATAATTCCACCCATGAGTCTCGTCCGGTTGTCCTTGGCTTTCATGTATCTGACCTGGAATCGCTTGTAGAAAACGACAACGAGCCCATGGACAGGGCTTAGCACAATCATAAGCGCAACACCGGCCAACATGGCCCATCCAAGCAAACGGTATAGTAGAACTAGTGCCAAAATTATTTGCAAAGCCAGAGACCAGACCGAATGGGCATTTGCGACCATGTCAGATACCTTTGCCACATCAACACTCATGACGTTGATGATATCGCCGGTCGACTTCGTGCTGCGAGCTTGATAAGACAACTTGATCGACTTGTGATAAAGCTTCACCTTGAGTGCTGTCTCAACATGGGTTGCGACAGTGACCGTTTGAGATATTTTCTTTTGAAAACACTAACAAAAAGATTAGCCTTAGGCTAGAGTGAATCAGAACAACAGCGGCTCTGAATACTGACCACTGTCTTCAGGAACGACGATAAAAACATTACGAAAGCCCAAAATGCGCCCCGGGTATACGGCTGCGGATCTCCCGTACTTCTGGAAGCCACCCATTGGATGAGATGTTGGAGAGCGAGCGGCTGAAAAATCCAAAATATGTTGTTGAGAAACTCTGGGATGCCACAAATGGCGAGTTCGGCACCGTACGACCTGGCTAAAGTGATCCAAATCGATGGCTTTTTACCATTCTTCTCCTCCCGAACCCAAGCGGCCTCGAGTCTGTGGTAACACGTATTCGAGGTGTCGTCTGGGTGGAGAGCAAGCAAGTTCTTGACTGTGATGATGTTGCTGTATCCAAAAGTCATGAATGGCGACAGCCATGTAAACATTAAAGCTGAGAAGATATTTGCAAATTCCAAAGGGCTTTTGCCACTCTCACCTTCAAAGCGCGGTTCAGCAGTAGCTCAGCCACAACAAACTCAAGAAACAGCTCCACTGCTCCAAACGCCCATGCTGTGCAATGGAAGATGAACTCTGACGAGCGAGGGCCAACTGCTGGATCCAGAGCAAGCGTGATAGCTTTGAAGGTATACACGAGCACAAAAAAAAGCCAGTATGTCAAAACGACGGCGTTTTCGCACAAAGAACAGAAGTTTTCGAGCCAATGCGCCCAGAGGATGACGAACAGGGACGTCGATACTGCGACGAGTGACCAAAATGACACATCCTGAAGGAAATGCTCTGGCTCTCTAAGAGCCACGTTGATCGTTTGAGCGACCGTCAGTCCGAAGACTGCGACAACAGTGACCTTCGTGTCGCACTTGGTTAGCCAAATTCTCTCCAGCTTCGCGTCCATGGCCGCTGGGGAAACCAGCATACCAATTTTACAGCAAAATGCCACTTTCCAACCAGGGCTTTACCGACAATGCCACACCTTAGGAGGTAGGTGACGGCGCCGAGGCCGCAGATAATGGCACATATTGATACGATGCCAATTGCACCGTCGACGAAGCATGGTGTCAGGTAGAAAGCATTGCCACTCAGGGGTCTCCAGCCTTCGGGCGAGACGCAGAATGAATGGCGATGCGAGGAGCTGGAGCTAGAGCTGAAGCTTGAGCTGGAGTTGCATGTGAGGCTGGACGACAGCGGAATGGGGAGAAGGCCTGAGAGGGGCGTGAACCCAGCAGTGTTATTGCCGAGCAGCACTTGCTCCATGCCGGGTTTTTGTCGAAAGCGCTGGACGTGAGCGGGAACGAGTAGTGACAAGATGATGAAGTTAACCGAGTGTGACTGGAAAGGATGTATCGTAAGGACTACGTACCTACGCGGGGGAGGGGGGCTTCTGGACATGCCTTCTGCGGCCATACAGTGGCTGCCAGCCTGGCCGCAGCCAACATTCTGTCTATATGAGTTTGAAATCTGTGTTGATGACTAACAGATGTCAAGAAGGAAATCATGTCAGGATTGAAATCCTGTCAGAATAGGTTCTTACTATTTTCTTTTTTTTTATTTAAACTCTCCTATCTACACCCCCCTCCCCCTCCTCTTCCCCTCGATTCCCCTCGAGGTACCTTCAATACTAGCAGCCAGCCAACACCAGCGCCAGCGCTAACGCCATCGCCGCTATAAAGGCAGCTGAAAGAAGCCTTCAACACACATATAAGCCATAGGAAGGGCTGTTATAGGGCTGTTTATGTGTGTGTTGAAGGGCTGTTTGTGTGTGCGTTGAAGGCTGTGTGCGTTGAAGGCGCTGTGTGTGTAGAAGGGAGGAAGAAGTAGAGGAAGAGGGGGGCAAAAAAAAAGTAGCTATTTCGCTGGCTAGATAATTGCCTGTCAAAGAGCCTGTTGCCTGTCAGGCTTCTTATTGCCTGTCAGGGCTTTTTGAGGCCTGTCAGGGCTTTTTGAGGCCTGGCAGCGCACCTTGTAATATCACACAGGGCATGTCCAGAGACCCCCCCCCTCCCGCGTAGGTATCTGCCGCGAGTAGGCATGGAAGGTACACTCTTCAATGTTGCCAGGGCCGGGCCGTCGAGCAGGGGTGGGTGCGTAAAGCGGCGTGGCGCGCGTTGCCTGTTTAGGGTGCCACCATTTCCGGAGGC